>OX456526.1:64533662-64546162 GCA_949748255.1 Eustalomyia histrio
AAACTTTAAATCGATTTTTCTCCTTAACTAAGCCCCGGAGAGCGAAAAAGAGCTTAATTTGAAATCATTTATTTTTCCACCAAAAATTCCAATTTTCTAAAAAAAAAAAATATTTTAATTTTTTTTTATTTTTTTTTTAATTTTTATTCAAACTTAAAATCGATTTTTCTCCTTAACTAAGCCCCGGAGAGCGAAAAAGAGCTTAATTTGAAATCATTTATTTTTCCCATCAAAAATTCCAATTTTCTAAAAAAAAAAAAATTTAATTTTTTTTTAATTTTTATACAAACTTTAAATCGATTTTTCTCCTTAACTAAGCCCCGGAGAGCGAAAAAGAGCTTAATTTGAAATCATTTTTTTTCCACCAAAAATTCCAATTTTCTAAAAAAAAAATACTTTAATTTTTTTTTATTTTTTTTTAATTTTTATACAAACTTTAAATCGATTTTTCTCCTTAACTAAGCCCCGGAGAGCGAAAAAGAGCTTAATTTGAAATCATTTTTTTTCCACCAAAAATTCCAATTTTCTAAAAAAAAAAATATTTTAATTTTTTTTTATTTTTTTTTTAATTTTTATACAAACTTTTAATCGATTTTTCTCCTTAACTAAGCCCCGGAGAGCGAAAAAGAGCTTAATTTGAAATCATTTATTTTTCCATCAAAAATTCCAATTTTCTAAAAAAAAAAGAAAATTTTAATTTTTTTTTAATTTTTATACAAACTTTAAATCGATTTTTCTCCTTAACTAAGCCCCGGAGAGCGAAAAAGAGCTTAATTTGAAATCATTTATTTTTCCACCAAAAATTTCAATTTTCTAAAAAAAAAAATATTTTAATTTTTTTTTATTTTTTTTTTAATTTTTATACAAACTTAAAATCGATTTTTCTGCTTAACTAAGCCCCGGAGAGCGAAAAAGAGCTTAATTTGAAATCATTTATTTTTCCACCGAAAATTCCAATTTTCTAAAAAAAAAAATATTTTAATTTTTTTTTATTTTTTTTTTAATTTTTATACAAACTTTAAATCGATTTTTCTCCTTAACTAAGCCCCGGAGAGCGAAAAGAGCTTAATTTGAAATCATTTATTTTTCCACCAAAAATTCCAATTTTCTAAAAAAAAAATATTTTAATTTTTTTTTTTTAATTTTTATACAAACTTTAAATCGATTTTTCTCCTTAACTAAGCCCCGGAGAGCGAAAAAGAGCTTAATTTGAAATCAATTATTTTTCCATCAAAAATTCCAATTTGCTAAAAAAAATTTTAATTTTTTTTTAATTTTTATACAAACTTTAAATCGATTTTTCTCCTTAACTAAGCCCCGGAGAGCGAAAAAGAGCTTAATTTGAAATCATTTATTTTTCCACCAAAATTCCAATTTTCTAAAAAAAAAAAAAATTTTAATTTTTTTTTAATTTTTATACAAACTTTAAATCGATTTTTCTCCTTAACTAAGCCCCGGAGAGCGAAAAAGAGCTTAATTTGAAATCATTTATTTTTCCACCAAAAATTCCAATTTTCTAAAAAAAAAAAATATTTTAATTTTTTTTTTATTTTTTTTTAATTTTTATACAAACTTAAAATCGATTTTTCTCCTTAACTAAGCCCCGGAGAGCGAAAAAGAGCTTAATTTGAAATCATTTATTTTTCCATCAAAAATTCCAATTTTCTAAAAAAAAAAAAATTTAATTTTTTTTTAATTTTTATACAAACTTTAAATCGATTTTTCTCCTTAACTAAGCCCCGGAGAGCGAAAAAGAGCTTAATTTGAAATCATTTATTTTTCCACCAAAAATTCCAATTTTCTAAAAAAAAAAATTTTAATTTTTTTTTAATTTTTATACAAACTTTAAATCGATTTTTCTCCTTAACTAAGCCCCGGAGAGCGAAAAAGAGCTTAATTTGAAATCATTTATTTTTCCACCAAAAATTCCAATTTTCTAAAAAAAAATATTTTAATTTTTTTTTATTTTTTTTTTAATTTTTATACAAACTTTAAATCGATTTTTCTCCTTAACTAAGCCCCGGAGAGCGAAAAAGAGCTTAATTTGAAATCATTTATTTTTCCACCAAAAATTCCAATTTTCTAAAAAAAAAAAATTTTAATTTTTTTTTAATTTTTATACAAACTTTAAATCGATTTTTCTCCTTAACTAAGCCCCGGAGAGCGAAAAAGAGCTTAATTTGAAATCATTTATTTTTCCACCAAAAATTCCAATTTTCTAAAAAAAAAATATTTTAATTTTTTTTTATTTTTTTTTTAATTTTTATACAAACTTTAAATCGATTTTTCTCCTTAACTAAGCCCCGGAGAGCGAAAAAGAGCTTAATTTGAAATCATTTATTTTTCCACCAAAAATTCCAATTTTCTAAAAAAAAAAATTTTAATTTTTTTTAATTTTTATACAAACTTTAAATCGATTTTTCTCCTTAACTAAGCCCCGGAGAGCGAAAAAGAGCTTAATTTGAAATCATTTATTTTTCCACCAAAAATTCCAATTTTCTAAAAAAAAAAATATTTTAATTTTTTTTATTTTTTTTTTAATTTTTATACAAACTTTAAATCGATTTTTCTCCTTAACTAAGCCCCGGAGAGCGAAAAAGAGCTTAATTTGAAATCATTTATTTTTCCACCAAAAATTCCAATTTTCTAAAAAAAAAAAAAATTTTAATTTTTTTTAATTTTTATACAAACTTTAAATCGATTTTTCTCCTTAACTAAGCCCCGGAGAGCGAAAAAGAGCTTAATTTGAAATCATTTATTTTTCCACCAAAAATTCCAATTTTCTAAAAAAAAAAAATTTTAATTTTTTTTAATTTTTATACAAACTTTAAATCGATTTTTCTCCTTAACTAAGCCCCGGAGAGCGAAAAAGAGCTTAATTTGAAATCATTTATTTTTCCACCAAAAATTCCAATTTTCTAAAAAAAAAATATTTTAATTTTTTTTTATTTTTTTTTTAATTTTTATACAAACTTTAAATCGATTTTTCTCCTTAACTAAGCCCCGGAGAGCGAAAAAGAGCTTAATTTGAAATCATTTATTTTTCCACCAAAAATTCCAATTTTCTAAAAAAAAAATATTTTAATTTTTTTTTTTAATTTTTATACAAACTTTAAATCGATTTTTCTCCTTAACTAAGCCCCGGAGAGCGAAAAAGAGCTTAATTTGAAATCAATTATTTTTCCATCAAAAATTCCAATTTTCTAAAAAAAAAAAATTTTAATTTTTTTTAATTTTTATACAAACTTTAAATCGATTTTCTCCTTAACTAAGCCCCGGAGAGCGAAAAAGAGCTTAATTTGAAATCATTTATTTTTCCACCAAAAATTCCAATTTTCTAAAAAAAAAAAATTTTAATTTTTTTTTAATTGTTATACAAACTTTAAATCGATTTTTCTCCTTAACTAAGCCCCGGAGAGCGAAAAAGAGCTTAATTTGAAATCATTTTTTTTCCACCAAAAATTCCAATTTTCTAAAAAAAAAATATTTTAATTTTTTTTTTAATTTTTATACAAACTTTCAATCGATTTTTCTCCTTAACTAAGCCCCGGAGAGCGAAAAAGAGCTTAATTTGAAATCATTTATTTTTCCACCGAAAATTCCAATTTTCTAAAAAAAAAAATATTTTAATTTTTTTTTTATTTTTTTTTTAATTTTTATACAAACTTTAAATCGATTTTTCTCCTTAACTAAGCCCCGGAGAGCGAAAAAGAGCTTAATTTGAAATCATTTATTTTTCCACCAAAAATTCCAATTTTCTAAAAAAAAAAAATTTTAATTTTTTTTTAATTGTTATACAAACTTTAAATCGATTTTTCTCCTTAACTAAGCCCCGGAGAGCGAAAAAGAGCTTAATTTGAAATCATTTATTTTTCAAATTAAGCTCTTAACTAAGCCCCGGAGAGCGAAAAAGAGCTTAATTTGAAATCATTTATTTTTCCATCAAAAATTCCAATTTTCTAAAAAAAAAAATATTTTAATTTTTTTTTTATTTTTTTTTTAATTTTTATACAAACTTAAAATCGATTTTTCTCCTTAACTAAGCCCCGGAGAGCGAAAAAGAGCTTAATTTGAAATCATTTATTTTTCCACCAAAAATTCCAATTTTCTAAAAAAAAAAAAATTTTATTTTTTTTTTAATTTTTATACAAACTTTAAATCGATTTTTCTCCTTAACTAAGCCCCGGAGAGCGAAAAAGAGCTTAATTTGAAATCATTTTTTTTCCACCAAAAATTCCAATTTTCTAAAAAAAAAATATTTTAATTTTTTTTTTATTTTTTT
Organism: Eustalomyia histrio; assembly: GCA_949748255.1. Classification (NCBI taxonomy): domain Eukaryota; kingdom Metazoa; phylum Arthropoda; class Insecta; order Diptera; family Anthomyiidae; genus Eustalomyia; species Eustalomyia histrio. The sequence goes on from OX456526.1 coordinate 64,537,945, forward strand.
TTAATTTTTATACAAACTTTCGATTTTTCTCCTTAACTAAGCCCCGGAGAGCGAAAAAGAGCTTAATTTGAAATCATTTATTTTTCCATCAAAAATTCCAATTTTCTAAAAAAAAAAAAATTTTAATTTTTTTTTAATTTTTATACAAACTTTAAATCGATTTTTCTCCTTAACTAAGCCCCGGAGAGCGAAAAAGAGCTTAATTTGAAATCATTTATTTTTCCACCAAAAATTCCAATTTTCTAAAAAAAAAAATATTTTAATTTTTTTTTAATTTTTATACAAACTTTAAATCGATTTTTCTCCTTAACTAAGCCCCGGAGAGCGAAAAAGAGCTTAATTTGAAATCATTTTTTTTCCACCAAAAATTCCAATTTTCTAAAAAAAAAAATATTTTAATTTTTTTTTATTTTTTTTTTAATTTTTATACAAACTTTAAATCGATTTTTCTCCTTAACTAAGCCCCGGAGAGCGAAAAAGAGCTTAATTTGAAATCATTTATTTTTCCACCAAAAATTCCAATTTTCTAAAAAAAAAAATATTTTAATTTTTTTTTTATTTTTTTTTAAATTTTTATACAAACTTTAAATCGATTTTTCTCCTTAACTAAGCCCCGGAGAGCGAAAAGAGCTTAATTTGAAATCATTTTTTTCCACCGAAAATTCCAATTTTCTAAAAAAAAAATATTTTAATTTTTTTTTTATTTTTTTTTTAATTTTTATACAAACTTTAAATCGATTTTTCTCCTTAACTAAGCCCCGGAGAGCGAAAAAGAGCTTAATTTGAAATCATTTATTTTTCCACCAAAAATTCCAATTTTCTAAAAAAAAAAATATTTTAATTATTTTTTTTTTAATTTTTATACAAACTTTAAATCGATTTTTCTCCTTAACTAAGCCCCGGAGAGCGAAAAAGAGCTTAATTTGAAATCATTTATTTTTCCATCAAAAATTCCAATTTTCTAAAAAAAAAAAAAAAATGTTAATTTTTTTTTAATTTTTATACAAACTTTAAATCGATTTTTCTCCTTAACTAAGCCCCGGAGAGCGAAAAAGAGCTTAATTTGAAATCATTTATTTTTCCACCAAAAATTCCAATTTTCTAAAAAAAAAATATTTTAATTTTTTTTTTATTTTTTTTTTAATTTTTATACAAACTTTAAATCGATTTTTCTCCTTAACTAAGCCCCGGAGAGCGAAAAAGAGCTTAATTTGAAATCATTTATTTTTCCATCAAAAATTCCAATTTTCTATTTTTTTTTTAATTTTTATACAAACTTTAAATCGATTTTTCTCCTTAACTAAGCCCCGGAGAGCGAAAAAGAGCTTAATTTGAAATCATTTATTTTTCCACCAAAAATTCCAATTTTCTAAAAAAAAAAAAAAAAATTTTAATTTTTTTTTTAATTTTTATACAAACTTTAAATCGATTTTTCTGCTTAACTAAGCCCCGGAGAGCGAAAAAGAGCTTAATTTGAAATCATTTTTTTTCCACCGAAAATTCCAATTTTCTAAAAAAAAAAAAAATTTTAATTTTTTTTTAATTTTTATACAAACTTTAAATCGATTTTTCTTCTTAACTAAGCCCCGGAGAGTGAAAAAGAGCTTAATTTGAAATCATTTATTCCAATTTTCTAAAAAAAAAAATATTTTATACAAACTTTAAATCGATTTTTCTCCTTAACTAAGCCCCGGAGAGCGAAAAAGAGCTTAATTTGAAATCATTTATTTTTCCACCAAAAATTCCAATTTTCTAAAAAAAAAAAAAAATTTTAATTTTTTTTTAATTTTTATACAAACTTTAAATCGATTTTTCTCCTTAACTAAGCCCCGGAGAGCGAAAAAGAGCTTAATTTGAAATCATTTATTTTTCCACCAAAAATTCCAATTTTCTAAAAAAAAAAAATATTTTAATATTTTTTTTTATTTTTTTTTTAATTTTTATACAAACTTTAAATCGATTTTTCTCCTTAACTAAGCCCCGGAGAGCGAAAAAGAGCTTAATTTGAAATCATTTATTTTTCCATCAAAAATTCCAATTTTCTAAAAAAAAAATTTTAATTTTTTTTTAATTTTTATACAAACTTTAAATCGATTTTTCTCCTTAACTAAGCCCCGGAGAGCGAAAAAGAGCTTAATTTGAAATCATTTATTTTTCCACCAAAAATTCCATGTTTCTAAAAAAAAAAATATTTTAATTTTTTTTTTTAATTTTTATACAAACTTTAAATCGATTTTTCTCCTTAACTAAGCCCCGGAGAGCGAAAAAGAGCTTAATTTGAATTCATTTATTTTTCCACCAAAAATTCCAATTTTCTAAAAAAAAAAAATATTCTAATTTTTTTTATTTTTTTTTTAATTTTTATACAAACTTTAAATCGATTTTTCTCCTTAACTAAGCCCCGGAGAGCGAAAAAGAGCTTAATTTGAAATCATTTTTTTTCCACCAAAAATTACAATTTTCTAAAAAAAAAAATATTTTAATTTTTTTTTTATTTTTTTTTTTAATTTTTATACAAACTTTAAATCGATTTTTCTCCTTAACTAAGCCCCGGAGAGCGAAAAAGAGCTTAATTTGAAATCATTTATTTTTCCACCAAAAATTCCAATTTTCTAAAAAAAAAAAATATTTTAATTTTTTTTTATTTTTTTTTAATTTTTATACAAACTTTAAATCGATTTTTCTCCTTAACTAAGCCCCGGAGAGCGAAAAAGAGCTTAATTTGAAATCATTTATTTTTCCATCAAAAATTCCAATTTTCTAAAAAAAAAAAAAATTTAATTTTTTTTTAATTTTTATACAAACTTTAAATCGATTTTTCTCCTTAACTAAGCCCCGGAGAGCGAAAAAGAGCTTAATTTGAAATCATTTATTTTTCCATCAAAAATTCCAATTTTCTAAAAAAAAAAATTTTAATTTTTTTTTAATTTTTATACAAACTTTAAATCGATTTTTCTCCTTAACTAAGCCCCGGAGAGCGAAAAAGAGCTTAATTTGAAATCATTTATTTTTCCACCAAAAATTCCAATTTTCTAAAAAAAAAAAATATTTTAATTTTTTTTTTAATTTTTATACAAACTTTAAATCGATTTTTCTCCTTAACTAAGCCCCGGAGAGCGAAAAAGAGCTTAATTTGAAATCATTTATTTTTCCACCGAAAATTCCAATTTTCTAAAAAAAAAAATATTTTAATTTTTTTTTATTTTTTTTTTAATTTTTATACAAACTTTAAATCGATTTTTCTCCTTAACTAAGCCCCGGATAGCGAAAAAGAGCTTAATTTGAAATCATTTATTTTTCCACCAAAAATTCCAATTTTCTAAAAAAAAAAAAAAATTTTAATTTTTTTTTAATTTTTATACAAACTTTAAATCGATTTTTCTCCTTAACTAAGCCCCGGAGAGCGAAAAAGAGCTTAATTTGAAATCATTTATTTTTCCACCAAAAATTCCAATTTTCTAAAAAAAAAATATTTTATACAAACTTTAAATCGATTTTTCTCCTTAACTAAGCCCCGGAGAGCGAAAAAGAGCTTAATTTGAAATCATTTATTTTTCCACCAAAAATTCCAATTTTCTAAAAAAAAAAAAAATTTAATTTTTTTTAATTTTTATACAAACTTTAAATCGATTTTTCTCCTTAACTAAGCCCCGGAGAGCGAAAAAGAGCTTAATTTGAAATCATTTATTTTTCCACCAATTTTCTAAAAAAAAAAAATATTTTAATTTTTTTTTTAATTTTTATACAAACTTTAAATCGATTTTTCTCCTTAACTAAGCCCCGGAGAGCGAAAAAGAGCTTAATTTGAAATCATTTATTTTTCCATCAAAAATTCCAATTTTCTAAAAAAAAAAAATTTTAATTTTTTTTTAATTTTTATACAAACTTTAAATCGATTTTTCTCCTTAACTAAGCCCCGGAGAGCGAAAAAGAGCTTAATTTGAAATCATTTATTTTTCCACCAAAAATTCCAATTTTCTAAAAAAAAAAAAATTTTAATTTTTTTTTAATTTTTATACAAACTTTAAATCGATTTTTCTCCTTAACTAAGCCCCGGAGAGCGAAAAAGAGCTTAATTTGAAATCATTTTTTTTCCACCAAAAATTCCAATTTTCTAAAAAAAAAATATTTTAATTTTTTTTTTTAATTTTTATACAAACTTTAAATCGATTTTTCTCCTTAACTAAGCCCCGGAGAGCGAAAAAGAGCTTAATTTGAAATCATTTTTTTCACCAAAAATTCCAATTTTCTAAAAAAAAAATATTTTAATTTTTTTTTTTAATTTTTATACAAACTTTAAATCGATTTTTCTCCTTAACTAAGCCCCGGAGAGCGAAAAAGAGCTTAATTTGAAATCATTTATTTTTCCATCAAAAATTCCAATTTTCTATTTTTTTTTTTAATTTTTATACAAACTTTAAATCGATTTTCTCCTTAACTAAGCCCCGGAGAGCGAAAAAGAGCTTAATTTGAAATCATTTATTTTTCCACAAAAAATTCCAATTTTCTAAAAAAAAAAAAAAATTTTAATTTTTTTTTAATTTTTATACAAACTTTAAATCGATTTTTCTGCTTAACTAAGCCCCGGAGAGCGAAAAAGAGCTTAATTTGAAATCATTTTTTTCCACCGAAAATTCCAATTTTCTAAAAAAAAAATATTTTAATTTTTTTTTTATTTTTTTTTTAATTTTTATACAAACTTTAAATCGATTTTTCTCCTTAACTAAGCCCCGGAGAGCGAAAAAGAGCTTAATTTGAAATCATTTATTTTTCCACCAAAAATTCCAATTTTCTAAAAAAAAATATATTTTAATTTTTTTTTTATTTTTTTTTTAATTTTTATACAAACTTTAAATCGATTTTTCTCCTTAACTAAGCCCCGGAGAGCGAAAAAGAGCTTAATTTGAAATCATTTATTTTTCCACCAAAAATTCCAATTTTCTAAAAAAAAAAAATATTTTAATTTTTTTTTATTTTTTTTTAAATTTTTATACAAACTTTAAATCGATTTTTCTCCTTAACTAAGCCCCGGAGAGCGAAAAAGAGCTTAATTTGAAATCATTTTTTTTCCACCAAAAATTCCAATTTTCTAAAAAAAAAAATATTTTAATTTTTTTTTTATTTTTTTTTTTAATTTTTATACAAACTTTAAATCGATTTTTCTCCTTAACTAAGCCCCGGAGAGCGAAAAAGAGCTTAATTTGAAATCATTTATTTTTCCACCAAAAATTCCAATTTTCTAAAAAAAAAAATATTTTAATTTTTTTTTTATTTTTTTTTAAATTTTTATACAAACTTTAAATCGATTTTTCTCCTTAACTAAGCCCCGGAGAGCGAAAAAGAGCTTAATTTGAAATCATTTTTTTCCACCGAAAATTCCAATTTTCTAAAAAAAAAATATTTTAATTTTTTTTTTAATTTTTATACAAACTTTAAATCGATTTTTCTCCTTAACTAAGCCCCGGAGAGCGAAAAAGAGCTTAATTTGAAATCATTTATTTTTCCACCAAAAATTCCAATTTTCTAAAAAAAAAAATATTTTAATTATTTTTTTTTTAATTTTTATACAAACTTTAAATCGATTTTTCTCCTTAACTAAGCCCCGGAGAGCGAAAAAGAGCTTAATTTGAAATCATTTATTTTTCCATCAAAAATTCCAATTTTCTAAAAAAAAAAAAAAAAAATGTTAATTTTTTTTTAATTTTTATACAAACTTTAAATCGATTTTTCTCCTTAACTAAGCCCCGGAGAGCGAAAAAGAGCTTAATTTGAAATCATTTATTTTTCCACCAAAAATTCCAATTTTCTAAAAAAAAAAATATTTTAATTTTTTTTTTATTTTTTTTTTAATTTTTATACAAACTTTAAATCGATTTTTCTCCTTAACTAAGCCCCGGAGAGCGAAAAAGAGCTTAATTTGAAATCATTTATTTTTCCACCAAAAATTCCAATTTTCTAAAAAAAAAAATATTTTAATTTTTTTTTTATTTTTTTTTAAATTTTTATACAAACTTTAAATCGATTTTTCTCCTTAACTAAGCCCCGGAGAGCGAAAAAGAGCTTAATTTGAAATCATTTTTTTTCCACCAAAAATTCCAATTTTCTAAAAAAAAAAATATTTTAATTTTTTTTTTATTTTTTTTTTTTAATTTTTATACAAACTTTAAATCGATTTTTCTCCTTAACTAAGCCCCGGAGACCGAAAAAGAGCTTAATTTGAAATCATTTATTTTTCCATCAAAAATTCCAATTTTCTAAAAAAAAATAAATTTTAATTTTTTTTTAATTTTTATACAAACTTTAAATCGATTTTTCTCCTTAACTAAGCCCCGGAGAGCGAAAAAGAGCTTAATTTGAAATCATTTATTTTTCCACCAAAAATTCCAATTTTCTAAAAAAAAAAATTTTAATTTTTTTTTAATTTTTATACAAACTTTAAATCGATTTTTCTCCTTAACTAAGCCCCGGAGAGCGAAAAAGAGCTTAATTTGAAATCATTTTTTTTCCACCAAAAATTCCAATTTTCTAAAAAAAAAAATATTTTAATTTTTTTTTTATTTTTTTTTTTAATTTTTATACAAACTTAAAATCGATTTTTCTCCTTAACTAAGCCCCGGAGAGCGAAAAAGAGCTTAATTTGAAATCAATTAATTTTCCACCAAAAATTCCAATTTTCTAAAAAAAAAAAAAAATTTTAATTTTTTTTTAATTTTTATACAAACTTTAAATCGATTTTTCTCCTTAACTAAGCCCCGGAGAGCGAAAAAGAGCTTAATTTGAAATCATTTATTTTTCCACCGAAAATTCCAATTTTCTAAAAAAAAAAATATTTTAATTTTTTTTTTATTTTTTTTTTAATTTTTATACAAACTTTAAATCGATTTTTCTCCTTAACTTAGCCCCGGAGAGCGAAAAAGAGCTTAATTTGAAATCATTTTTTTTCCACCAAAAATTCAAATTTTCTAAAAAAAAAATATTTTAATTTTTTTTTTAATTTTTATACAAACTTTAAATCGATTTTTCTCCTTAACTAAGCCCCGGAGAGCGAAAAAGAGCTTAATTTGAAATCATTTATTTTTCCACCAAAAATTCCAATTTTCTAAAAAAAAAAAAAAATTTTAATTTTTTTTTTAATTTTTATACAAACTTTAAATCGATTTTTCTCCTTAACTAAGCCCCGGAGAGCGAAAAAGAGCTTAATTTGAAATCATTTATTTTTCCACCAAAAATTCCAATTTTCTAAAAAAAAAAAATTTTAATTTTTTTTTAATTTTTATACAAACTTTAAATCGATTTTTCTCCTTAACTAAGCCCCGGAGAGCGAAAAAGAGCTTAATTTGAAATCATTTTTTTTCCACCAAAAATTACAATTTTCTAAAAAAAAAAAAATTTTAATTTTTTTTTAATTTTTATACAAACTTTAAATCGATTTTTCTCCTTAACTAAGCCCCGGAGAGCGAAAAAGAGCTTAATTTGAAATCATTTATTTTTCCACCGAAAATTCCAATTTTCTAAAAAAAAAAAATATTTTAATTTTTTTTTTATTTTTTTTTTAATTTTTATACAAACTTTAAATCGATTTTTCTCCTTAACTAAGCCCCGGAGAGCGAAAAAGAGCTTAATTTGAAATCATTTTTTTTCCACCAAAAATTCCAATTTTCTAAAAAAAAAAAAAAAATTTTAATTTTTTTTTTAATTTTTATACAAACTTTAAATCGATTTTTCTCCTTAACTAAGCCCCGGAGAGCGAAAAAGAGCTTAATTTGAAATCATTTATTTTTCCACCAAAAATTCCAATTTTCTAAAAAAAAAAATATTTTAATTATTTTTTTATTTTTCCATCAAAAATTCCAATTTTCTAAAAAAAAAAAAATTTAATTTTTTTTTAATTTTTATACAAACTTTAAATCGATTTTTCTCCTTAACTAAGCCCCGGAGAGCGAAAAAGAGCTTAATTTGAAATCATTTATTTTTCCATCAAAAATTCCAATTTTCTAAAAAAAAAAAAATTTTAATTTTTTTTAATTTTTATACAAACTTTAAATCGATTTTTCTCCTTAACTAAGCCCCGGAGAGCGAAAAAGAGCTTAATTTGAAATCATTTATTTTTCCACCGAAAATTCCAATTTTCTAAAAAAAAAAATATTTTAATTTTTTTTTATTTTTTTTTTAATTTTTATACAAACTTTAAATCGATTTTTCTCCTTAACTAAGCCCC
>OX456526.1:64553662-65078662 GCA_949748255.1 Eustalomyia histrio
CCCGGAGAGCGAAAAAGAGCTTAATTTGAAATCATTTTTTTTCCACCAAAAATTCCAATTTTCTAAAAAAAAAAATATTTAAATTTTTTTTTTATTTTTTTTTTTAATTTTTATACAAACTTTAAATCGATTTTTCTCCTTAACTAAGCCCCGGAGAGCGAAAAAGAGCTTAATTTGAAATCATTTATTTTTCCATCAAAAATTCCAATTTTCAATTTTTTTTTTAATTTTTATACAAACTTTAAATCGATTTTCTCCTTAACTAAGCCCCGGAGAGCGAAAAAGAGCTTAATTTGAAATCATTTATTTTTCCACCAAAAATTCCAATTTTCTAAAGAAAAAAAAAAATTTTAATTTTTTTTTTTATTTTTTATACAAACTTTAAATCGATTTTTCTGCTTAACTAAGCCCCGGAGAGCGAAAAAGAGCTTAATTTGAAATCATTTTTTTTCCACCGAAAATTCCAATTTTATAAAAAAAAAAATATTTTAATTTTTTTTTTATTTTTGTTTTAATTTTTATACAAACTTTAAATCGATTTTTCTCCTAACTAAGCCCCGGAGAGCGAAAAAGAGCTTAATTTGAAATCATTTATTATTCCACCAAAAATTCCAATTTTCTAAAAAAAAAATATTTTAATTTTTTTTTTTATTTTTTTTTTAATTTTTATACAAACTTTAAATCGATTTTTCTCCTTAACTAAGCCCCGGAGAGCGAAAAAGAGCTTAATTTGAAATCATTTATTTTTCCACCAAAAATTCCAATTTTCTAAAAAAAAAAATTTTAATTTTTTTTTAATTTTTATACAAACTTTAAATCGATTTTTCTCCTTAACTAAGCCCCGGAGAGCGAAAAAGAGCTTAATTTGAAATCATTTTTTTTCCACCAAAAGTTCCAATTTTCTAAAAAAAAAAATATTTTAATTTTTTTTTTATTTTTTTTTTTTAATTTTTATACAAACTTAAAATCGATTTTTCTCCTTAACTAAGCCCCGGAGAGCGAAAAAGAGCTTAATTTGAAATCATTTATTTTTCCACCAAAAATTCCAATTTTCTAAAAAAAAAAAAAAAATTTAATTTTTTTTTAATTTTTATACAAACTTTAAATCGATTTTTCTCCTTAACTAAGCCCCGGAGAGCGAAAAAGAGCTTAATTTGAAATCATTTTTTTTCCACCAAAAATTCCAATTTTCTAAAAAAAAAATATTTTAATTTTTTTTTTAATTTTTATACAAACTTTAAATCGATTTTTCTCCTTAACTAAACTAAAATGTTAATTTTTTTTTAATTTTTATACAAACTTTAAATCGATTTTTCTCCTTAACTAAGCCCCGGAGAGCGAAAAAGAGCTTAATTTGAAATCATTTTTTTTCCACCAAAAATTCCAATTTTCTAAAAAAAAAAATATTTTAATTTTTTTTTATATTTTTTTTAATTTTTATACAAACTTTTAATCGATTTTTCTCCTTAACTAAGCCCCGGAGAGCGAAAAAGAGCTTAATTTGAAATCATTTATTTTTCCACCGAAAATTCCAATTTTCTAAAAAAAAAAATATTTTAATTTTTTTTTTATTTTTTTTTTAATTTTTATACAAACTTTAAATCGATTTTTCTCCTTAACTAAGCCCCGGAGAGCGAAAAAGAGCTTAATTTGAAATCATTTTTTTTCCACCAAAAATTCCAATTTTCTAAAAAAAAAAAAAAATTTTAATTTTTTTTTAATTTTTATACAAACTTTAAATCGATTTTTCTCCTTAACTAAGCCCCGGAGAGCGAAAAAGAGCTTAATTTGAAATCATTTATTTTTCCACCAAAAATTCCAATTTTCTAAAAAAAAAAAAAATTTAATTTTTTTTTAATTTTTATACAAACTTTAAATCGATTTTTCTCCTTAACTAAGCCCCGGAGAGCGAAAAAGAGCTTAATTTGAAATCATTTATTTTTCCATCAAAAATTCCAATTTTTAAAAAAAAAAAATATTTTAAATTTTTTTTTTTTTTTTTAATTTTTATACAAACTTTAAATCGATTTTTCTCCTTAACTAAGCCCCGGAGAGCGAAAAAGAGCTTAATTTGAAATCATTTATTTTTCCATCAAAAATTCCAATTTTCTAAAAAAAAAAAATTTTAATTTTTTTTTAATTTTTATACAAACTTTAAATCGATTTTTCTCCTTAACTAAGCCCCGGAGAGCGAAAAAGAGCTTAATTTGAAATCATTTATTTTTCCACCAAAAATTCCAATTTTCTAAAAAAAAAAAAAAAAATTTTAATTTTTTTTTAATTTTTATACAAACTTTAAATCGATTTTTCTCCTTAACTAAGCCCCGGAGAGCGAAAAAGAGCTTAATTTGAAATCATTTTTTTTCCACCAAAAATTCCAATTTTCTAAAAAAAAAAATATTTAAATTTTTTTTTTATTTTTTTTTTTAATTTTTATACAAACTTTAAATCGATTTTTCTCCTTAACTAAGCCCCGGAGAGCGAAAAAGAGCTTAATTTGAAATCATTTATTTTTCCATCAAAAATTCCAATTTTCAATTTTTTTTTTAATTTTTATACAAACTTTAAATCGATTTTCTCCTTAACTAAGCCCCGGAGAGCGAAAAAGAGCTTAATTTGAAATCATTTATTTTTCCACCAAAAATTCCAATTTTCTAAAGAAAAAAAAAAATTTTAATTTTTTTTTTTATTTTTTATACAAACTTTAAATCGATTTTTCTGCTTAACTAAGCCCCGGAGAGCGAAAAAGAGCTTAATTTGAAATCATTTTTTTTCCACCGAAAATTCCAATTTTATAAAAAAAAAAATATTTTAATTTTTTTTTTATTTTTGTTTTAATTTTTATACAAACTTTAAATCGATTTTTCTCCTAACTAAGCCCCGGAGAGCGAAAAAGAGCTTAATTTGAAATCATTTATTATTCCACCAAAAATTCCAATTTTCTAAAAAAAAAAATATTTTAATTTTTTTTTTTATTTTTTTTTTAATTTTTATACAAACTTTAAATCGATTTTTCTCCTTAACTAAGCCCCGGAGAGCGAAAAAGAGCTTAATTTGAAATCATTTATTTTTCCACCAAAAATTCCAATTTTCTAAAAAAAAAAATATTTTAATTTTTTTTTTATTTTTTTTTTTAATTTTTATACAAACTTTAAATCGATTTTTCTCCTTAACTAAGCTCCGGAGAGCGAAAAAGAGCTTAATTTGAAATCATTTATTTTTCCACCAAAAATTCCAATTTTCTAAAAAAAAAAATATTTTATTTTATTTTTTTTTTAATTTTTATACAAACTTTAAATCGATTTTTCTCCTTAACTAAGCCCCGGAGAGCGAAAAAGAGCTTAATTTGAAATCATTTATTTTTCCATCAAAAATTCCAATTTTCTAAAAAAAATTTTAATTTTTTTTTAATTTTTATACAAACTTTAAATCGATTTTTCTCCTTAACTAAGCCCCGGAGAGCGAAAAAGAGCTTAATTTGAAATCATTTATTTTTCCACCAAAAATTCCAATTTTCTAAAAAAAAAAATATTTTAATTTTTTTTTATTTTTTTTTTTAATTTTTATACAAACTTTAAATCGATTTTTCTCCTTAACTAAGCCCCGGAGAGCGAAAAAGAGCTTAATTTGAAATCATTTATTTTTCCACCAAAAATTCCAATTTTCTAAAAAAAAAAATATTTTAATTTTTTTTTTAATTTTTATACAAAGTTTAAATCGATTTTTCTGCTTAACTAAGCCCCGGAGAGCGAAAAAGAGCTTAATTTGAAATCATTTATTTTTCCACCAAAAATTCCAATTTTCTAAAAAAAAAAATATTTTAATTTTTTTTTTATTTTTTTTTTTAATTTTTATACAAACTTTAAATCGATTTTTCTCCTTAACTAAGCCCCGGAGAGCGAAAAAGAGCTTAATTTGAAATCATTTATTTTTCCACCAAAAATTCCAATTTTCTAAAAAAAAAAATATTTTAATTTTTTTTTTTATTTTTTTTTAAATTTTTATACAAACTTTAAATCGATTTTTCTCCTTAACTAAGCCCCGGAGAGCGAAAAAGAGCTTAATTTGAAATCATTTATTTTTCCACCGAAAATTCCAATTTTCTAAAAAAAAAAATATTTTAATTTTTTTTAATTTTTATACAAACTTTAAATCGATTTTTCTCCTTAACTAAGCCCCGGAGAGCGAAAAAGAGCTTAATTTGAAATCATTTTTTTCCACCAAAAATTCCAATTTTCTAAAAAAAAAAAAAATGTTAATTTTTTTTTAATTTTTATACAAACTTTAAATCGATTTTTCTCCTTAACTAAGCCCCGGAGAGCGAAAAAGAGCTTAATTTGAAATCATTTTTTTTCCACCAAAAATTCCAATTTTCTAAAAAAAAAATATTTTAATTTTTTTTTTTAATTTTTATACAAACTTTAAATCGATTTTTCTCCTTAACTAAGCCCCGGAGAGCGAAAAAGAGCTTAATTTGAAATCATTTATTTTTCCACCGAAAATTCCAATTTTCTAAAAAAAAAAATATTTTAATTTTTTTTTATTTTTTTTTTAATTTTTATACAAACTTTAAATCGATTTTTCTCCTTAACTAAGCCCCGGAGAGCGAAAAAGAGCTTAATTTGAAATCATTTTTTTTCCACCAAAAATTCCAATTTTCTAAAAAAAAAAAATATTTTAATTTTTTTTTATTTTTTTTTTTAATTTTTATACAAACTTTAAATCGATTTTTCTCCTTAACTAAGCCCCGGAGAGCGAAAAAGAGCTTAATTTGAAATCATTTTTTTTCCACCAAAAATTCCAATTTTCTAAAAAAAAAATATTTTAATTTTTTTTTTTAATTTTTATACAAACTTTAAATCGATTTTTCTCCTTAACTAAGCCCCGGAGAGCGAAAAAGAGCTTAATTTGAAATCATTTATTTTTCCACCGAAAATTCCAATTTTCTAAAAAAAAAAATATTTTAATTTTTTTTTTATTTTTTTTTTAATTTTTATACAAACTTTAAATCGATTTTTCTCCTTAACTAAGCCCCGGAGAGCGAAAAAGAGCTTAATTTGAAATCATTTTTTTTCCACCTAAAATTCCAATTTTCTAAAAAAAAAATATTTTAATTTTTTTTTTTAATTTTTATACAAACTTTAAATCGATTTTTCTCCTTAACTAAGCCCCGGAGAGCGAAAAAGAGCTTAATTAGAAATCATTTATTTTTCCATCAAAAATTCCAATTTTCTAAAAAAAAAAAAAAAAATTTTATTTTTTTTTTAATTTTTATACAAACTTTAAATCGATTTTTCTCCTTAACTAAGCCCCGGAGAGCGAAAAAGAGCTTAATTTGAAATCATTTTTTTTCCACCAAAAATTCCAATTTTCTAAAAAAAAAAATATTTAAATTTTTTTTTTATTTTTTTTTTTAATTTTTATACAAACTTTAAATCGATTTTTCTCCTTAACTAAGCCCCGGAGAGCGAAAAAGAGCTTAATTTGAAATCATTTATTTTTCCATCAAAAATTCCAATTTTCTATTTTTTTTTTAATTTTTATACAAACTTTAAATCGATTTTCTCCTTAACTAAGCCCCGGAGAGCGAAAAAGAGCTTAATTTGAAATCATTTATTTTTCCACCAAAAATTCCAATTTTCTAAAAAAAAAAAAAAAATTTTAATTTTTTTTTTAATTTTTATACAAACTTTAAATCGATTTTTCTGCTTAACTAATCCCCGGAGAGCGAAAAAGAGCTTAATTTGAAATCATTTTTTTTCCACCGAAAATTCCAATTTTATAAAAAAAAAATATTTTAATTTTTTTTTTATTTTTTTTTTAATTTTTATACAAACTTTAAATCGATTTTTCTCCCCGGAGAGCGAAAAAGAGCTTAATTTGAAATCATTTATTTTTCCACCAAAAATTCCAATTTTCTAAAAAAAAAAATATTTTAATTTTTTTTTATTTTTTTTTTTAATTTTTATACAAACTTTAAATCGATTTTTCTCCTTAACTAAGCCCCGGAGAGCGAAAAAGAGCTTAATTTGAAATCATTTATTTTTCCACCAAAAATTCCAATTTTCTAAAAAAAAAAATATTTTATTTTATTTTTTTTTTAATTTTTATACAAACTTTAAATCGATTTTTCTCCTTAACTAAGCCCCGGAGAGCGAAAAAGAGCTTAATTTGAAATCATTTATTTTTCCATCAAAAATTCCAATTTTCTAAAAAAAATTTTAATTTTTTTTTAATTTTTATACAAACTTTAAATCGATTTTTCTCCTTAACTAAGCCCCGGAGAGCGAAAAAGAGCTTAATTTGAAATCATTTATTTTTCCACCAAAAATTCCAATTTTCTAAAAAAAAAAATATTTTATTTTATTTTTTTTTTAATTTTTATACAAACTTTAAATCGATTTTTCTCCTTAACTAAGCCCCGGAGAGCGAAAAAGAGCTTAATTTGAAATCATTTATTTTTCCATCAAAAATTCCAATTTTCTAAAAAAAATTTTAATTTTTTTTTAATTTTTATACAAACTTTAAATCGATTTTTCTCCTTAACTAAGCCCCGGAGAGCGAAAAAGAGCTTAATTTGAAATCATTTATTTTTCCACCAAAAATTCCAATTTTCTAAAAAAAAAAATATTTTAATTTTTTTTTTATTTTTTTTTTTAATTTTTATACAAACTTTAAATCGATTTTTCTCCTTAACTAAGCCCCGGAGAGCGAAAAAGAGCTTAATTTGAAATCATTTATTTTTCCACCAAAAATTCCAATTTTCTAAAAAAAAAAATATTTTAATTTTTTTTTTATTTTTTTTTAAATTTTTATACAAACTTTAAATCGATTTTTCTCCTTAACTAAGCCCCGGAGAGCGAAAAAGAGCTTAATTTGAAATCATTTATTTTTCCACCGAAAATTCCAATTTTCTAAAAAAAAAAATATTTTAATTTTTTTTAATTTTTATACAAACTTTAAATCGATTTTTCTCCTTAACTAAGCCCCGGAGAGCGAAAAAGAGCTTAATTTGAAATCATTTTTTTCCACCAAAAATTCCAATTTTCTAAAAAAAAAAAAAAATGTTAATTTTTTTTTAATTTTTATACAAACTTTAAATCGATTTTTCTCCTTAACTAAGCCCCGGAGAGCGAAAAAGAGCTTAATTTGAAATCATTTATTTTTCCATCAAAAATTCCAATTTTCTAAAAAAAAAATACTTTAATTTTTTTTTATTTTTTTTTTAATTTTTATACAAACTTTAAATCGATTTTTCTCCTTAACTAAGCCCCGGAGAGCGAAAAAGAGCTTAATTTGAAATCATTTTTTTTTCACCAAAAATTCCAATTTTCTAAAAAAAAAAAATATTTTAATTTTTTTTTTATTTTTTTTTTAATTTTTATACAAACTTTAAATCGATTTTTCTCCTTAACTAAGCCCCGGAGAGCAAAAAAGAGCTTAATTTGAAATCATTTATTTTTCCACCGAAAATTCCAATTTTCTAAAAAAAAAAATATTTTAATTTTTTTTTAATTTTTATACAAACTTTAAATCGATTTTTCTCCTTAACTAAGCCCCGGAGAGCGAAAAAGAGCTTAATTTGAAATCATTTTTTTTCCACCAAAAATTCCAATTTTCTAAAAAAAAAAAATATTTTAATTTTTTTTTTATTTTTTTTTTTAATTTTTATACAAACTTTAAATCGATTTTTCTCCTTAACTAAGCCCCGGAGAGCGAAAAAGAGCTTAATTTGAAATCATTTTTTTTCCACCAAAAATTCCAATTTTCTAAAAAAAAAATATTTTAATTTTTTTTTTTAATTTTTATACAAACTTTAAATCGATTTTTCTCCTTAACTAAGCCCCGGAGAGCGAAAAAGAGCTTAATTTGAAATCATTTATTTTTCCACCGAAAATTCCAATTTTCTAAAAAAAAAAATATTTTAATTTTTTTTTTATTTTTTTTTTAATTTTTATACAAACTTTAAATCGATTTTTCTCCTTAACTAAGCCCCGGAGAGCGAAAAAGAGCTTAATTTGAAATCATTTTTTTTCCACCAAAAATTCCAATTTTCTAAAAAAAAAAAATATTTTAATTTTTTTTTATTTTTTTTTTTTAATTTTTATACAAACTTTAAATCGATTTTTCTCCTTAACTAAGCCCCGGAGAGCGAAAAAGAGCTTAATTTGAAATCATTTTTTTTCCACCAAAAATTCCAATTTTCTAAAAAAAAAATATTTTAATTTTTTTTTTTAATTTTTATACAAACTTTAAATCGATTTTTCTCCTTAACTAAGCCCCGGAGAGCGAAAAAGAGCTTAATTTGAAATCATTTTTTTTCCACCAAAAATTCCAATTTTCTAAAAAATAAAATATTTTAATTTTTTTTTTATTTTTTTTTTTAATTTTTATACAAACTTTAAATCGATTTTTCTCCTTAACTAAGCCCCGGAGAGCGAAAAAGAGCTTAATTTGAAATCATTTTTTTTCCACCAAAAATTCCAATTCCATAAGCCCCGGAGAGCGAAAAAGAGCTTAATTTGAAATCATTTATTTTTCCATCAAAAATTCCAATTTTCTAAAAAAAAAATACTTTAATTTTTTTTTATTTTTTTTTTAATTTTTATACAAACTTTAAATCGATTTTTCTCCTTAACTAAGCCCCGGAGAGCGAAAAAGAGCTTAATTTGAAATCATTTTTTTTCCACCAAAAATTCCAATTTTCTAAAAAAAAAATATTTTAATTTTTTTTTTATTTTTTTTTTTAATTTTTATACAAACTTTAAATCGATTTTTCTCCTTAACTAAGCCCCGGAGAGCGAAAAAGAGCTTAATTTGAAATCATTTATTTTTCCACCAAAAATTCCAATTTTCTAAAAAAAAAAAAAAAAATTTTAATTTTTTTTTAATTTTTATACAAACTTTAAATCGATTTTTCTCCTTAACTAAGCCCCGGAGAGCGAAAAAGAGCTTAATTTGAAATCATTTTTTTTCCACCAAAAATTCCAATTTTCTAAAAAAAAAAATATTTTAATTTTTTTTTAATTTTTATACAAACTTTAAATCGATTTTTCTCCTTAACTAAGCCCCGGAGAGCGAAAAAGAGCTTAATTTGAAATCATTTTTTTTCCACCAAAAATTCCAATTTTCTAAAAAAAAAATATTTTAATTTTTTTTTTTAATTTTTATACAAATTTTAAATCGATTTTTCTCCTTAACTAAGCCCCGGAGAGCGAAAAAGAGCTTAATTTGAAATCATTTATTTTTCCACCAAAAATTCCAATTTTCTAAAAAAAAAAATATTTTAATTTTTTTTTATTTTTTTTTTAATTTTTATACAAACTTTAAATCGATTTTTCTCCTTAACTAAGCCCCGGAGAGCGAAAAAGAGCTTAATTTGAAATCATTTATTTTTCCACCAAAAATTCCAATTTTCTAAAAAAAAAAAAAAAAATTTTAATTTTTTTTTAATTTTTATACAAACTTTAAATCGATTTTTCTCCTTAACTAAGCCCCGGAGAGCGAAAAAGAGCTTAATTTGAAATCATTTTTTTTCCACCAAAAATTCCAATTTTCTAAAAAAAAAAATATTTAAATTTTTTTTTTATTTTTTTTTTTAATTTTTATACAAACTTTAAATCGATTTTTCTCCTTAACTAAGCCCCGGAGAGCGAAAAAGAGCTTAATTTGAAATCATTTATTTTTCCATCAAAAATTCCAATTTTCAATTTTTTTTTTAATTTTTATACAAACTTTAAATCGATTTTCTCCTTAACTAAGCCCCGGAGAGCGAAAAAGAGCTTAATTTGAAATCATTTATTTTTCCACCAAAAATTCCAATTTTCTAAAGAAAAAAAAAAATTTTAATTTTTTTTTTTATTTTTTATACAAACTTTAAATCGATTTTTCTGCTTAACTAAGCCCCGGAGAGCGAAAAAGAGCTTAATTTGAAATCATTTTTTTTCCACCGAAAATTCCAATTTTATAAAAAAAAAAATATTTTAATTTTTTTTTTATTTTTGTTTTAATTTTTATACAAACTTTAAATCGATTTTTCTCCTAACTAAGCCCCGGAGAGCGAAAAAGAGCTTAATTTGAAATCATTTATTATTCCACCAAAAATTCCAATTTTCTAAAAAAAAAATATTTTAATTTTTTTTTTTATTTTTTTTTTAATTTTTATACAAACTTTAAATCGATTTTTCTCCTTAACTAAGCCCCGGAGAGCGAAAAAGAGCTTAATTTGAAATCATTTATTTTTCCACCAAAAATTCCAATTTTCTAAAAAAAAAAATTTTAATTTTTTTTTAATTTTTATACAAACTTTAAATCGATTTTTCTCCTTAACTAAGCCCCGGAGAGCGAAAAAGAGCTTAATTTGAAATCATTTTTTTTCCACCAAAAGTTCCAATTTTCTAAAAAAAAAAATATTTTAATTTTTTTTTTATTTTTTTTTTTTAATTTTTATACAAACTTAAAATCGATTTTTCTCCTTAACTAAGCCCCGGAGAGCGAAAAAGAGCTTAATTTGAAATCATTTATTTTTCCACCAAAAATTCCAATTTTCTAAAAAAAAAAAAAAAATTTAATTTTTTTTTAATTTTTATACAAACTTTAAATCGATTTTTCTCCTTAACTAAGCCCCGGAGAGCGAAAAAGAGCTTAATTTGAAATCATTTTTTTTCCACCAAAAATTCCAATTTTCTAAAAAAAAAATATTTTAATTTTTTTTTTAATTTTTATACAAACTTTAAATCGATTTTTCTCCTTAACTAAACTAAAATGTTAATTTTTTTTTAATTTTTATACAAACTTTAAATCGATTTTTCTCCTTAACTAAGCCCCGGAGAGCGAAAAAGAGCTTAATTTGAAATCATTTTTTTTCCACCAAAAATTCCAATTTTCTAAAAAAAAAAATATTTTAATTTTTTTTTATATTTTTTTTAATTTTTATACAAACTTTTAATCGATTTTTCTCCTTAACTAAGCCCCGGAGAGCGAAAAAGAGCTTAATTTGAAATCATTTATTTTTCCACCGAAAATTCCAATTTTCTAAAAAAAAAAATATTTTAATTTTTTTTTTATTTTTTTTTTAATTTTTATACAAACTTTAAATCGATTTTTCTCCTTAACTAAGCCCCGGAGAGCGAAAAAGAGCTTAATTTGAAATCATTTTTTTTCCACCAAAAATTCCAATTTTCTAAAAAAAAAAAAAATTTTAATTTTTTTTTAATTTTTATACAAACTTTAAATCGATTTTTCTCCTTAACTAAGCCCCGGAGAGCGAAAAAGAGCTTAATTTGAAATCATTTATTTTTCCACCAAAAATTCCAATTTTCTAAAAAAAAAAAAAATTTAATTTTTTTTTAATTTTTATACAAACTTTAAATCGATTTTTCTCCTTAACTAAGCCCCGGAGAGCGAAAAAGAGCTTAATTTGAAATCATTTATTTTTCCATCAAAAATTCCAATTTTTAAAAAAAAAAAATATTTTAAATTTTTTTTTTTTTTTTTAATTTTTATACAAACTTTAAATCGATTTTTCTCCTTAACTAAGCCCCGGAGAGCGAAAAAGAGCTTAATTTGAAATCATTTATTTTTCCATCAAAAATTCCAATTTTCTAAAAAAAAAAAATTTTAATTTTTTTTTAATTTTTATACAAACTTTAAATCGATTTTTCTCCTTAACTAAGCCCCGGAGAGCGAAAAAGAGCTTAATTTGAAATCATTTATTTTTCCACCAAAAATTCCAATTTTCTAAAAAAAAAAAAAAAAATTTTAATTTTTTTTTAATTTTTATACAAACTTTAAATCGATTTTTCTCCTTAACTAAGCCCCGGAGAGCGAAAAAGAGCTTAATTTGAAATCATTTTTTTTCCACCAAAAATTCCAATTTTCTAAAAAAAAAAATATTTAAATTTTTTTTTTATTTTTTTTTTTAATTTTTATACAAACTTTAAATCGATTTTTCTCCTTAACTAAGCCCCGGAGAGCGAAAAAGAGCTTAATTTGAAATCATTTATTTTTCCATCAAAAATTCCAATTTTCAATTTTTTTTTTAATTTTTATACAAACTTTAAATCGATTTTCTCCTTAACTAAGCCCCGGAGAGCGAAAAAGAGCTTAATTTGAAATCATTTATTTTTCCACCAAAAATTCCAATTTTCTAAAGAAAAAAAAAAATTTTAATTTTTTTTTTTATTTTTTATACAAACTTTAAATCGATTTTTCTGCTTAACTAAGCCCCGGAGAGCGAAAAAGAGCTTAATTTGAAATCATTTTTTTTCCACCGAAAATTCCAATTTTATAAAAAAAAAAATATTTTAATTTTTTTTTTATTTTTGTTTTAATTTTTATACAAACTTTAAATCGATTTTTCTCCTAACTAAGCCCCGGAGAGCGAAAAAGAGCTTAATTTGAAATCATTTATTATTCCACCAAAAATTCCAATTTTCTAAAAAAAAAAATATTTTAATTTTTTTTTTTATTTTTTTTTTAATTTTTATACAAACTTTAAATCGATTTTTCTCCTTAACTAAGCCCCGGAGAGCGAAAAAGAGCTTAATTTGAAATCATTTATTTTTCCACCAAAAATTCCAATTTTCTAAAAAAAAAAATATTTTAATTTTTTTTTTATTTTTTTTTTTAATTTTTATACAAACTTTAAATCGATTTTTCTCCTTAACTAAGCTCCGGAGAGCGAAAAAGAGCTTAATTTGAAATCATTTATTTTTCCACCAAAAATTCCAATTTTCTAAAAAAAAAAATATTTTATTTTATTTTTTTTTTAATTTTTATACAAACTTTAAATCGATTTTTCTCCTTAACTAAGCCCCGGAGAGCGAAAAAGAGCTTAATTTGAAATCATTTATTTTTCCATCAAAAATTCCAATTTTCTAAAAAAAATTTTAATTTTTTTTTAATTTTTATACAAACTTTAAATCGATTTTTCTCCTTAACTAAGCCCCGGAGAGCGAAAAAGAGCTTAATTTGAAATCATTTATTTTTCCACCAAAAATTCCAATTTTCTAAAAAAAAAAATATTTTAATTTTTTTTTATTTTTTTTTTTAATTTTTATACAAACTTTAAATCGATTTTTCTCCTTAACTAAGCCCCGGAGAGCGAAAAAGAGCTTAATTTGAAATCATTTATTTTTCCACCAAAAATTCCAATTTTCTAAAAAAAAAAATATTTTAATTTTTTTTTTAATTTTTATACAAAGTTTAAATCGATTTTTCTGCTTAACTAAGCCCCGGAGAGCGAAAAAGAGCTTAATTTGAAATCATTTATTTTTCCACCAAAAATTCCAATTTTCTAAAAAAAAAAATATTTTAATTTTTTTTTTATTTTTTTTTTTAATTTTTATACAAACTTTAAATCGATTTTTCTCCTTAACTAAGCCCCGGAGAGCGAAAAAGAGCTTAATTTGAAATCATTTATTTTTCCACCAAAAATTCCAATTTTCTAAAAAAAAAAATATTTTAATTTTTTTTTTTATTTTTTTTTAAATTTTTATACAAACTTTAAATCGATTTTTCTCCTTAACTAAGCCCCGGAGAGCGAAAAAGAGCTTAATTTGAAATCATTTATTTTTCCACCGAAAATTCCAATTTTCTAAAAAAAAAAATATTTTAATTTTTTTTAATTTTTATACAAACTTTAAATCGATTTTTCTCCTTAACTAAGCCCCGGAGAGCGAAAAAGAGCTTAATTTGAAATCATTTTTTTCCACCAAAAATTCCAATTTTCTAAAAAAAAAAAAAATGTTAATTTTTTTTTAATTTTTATACAAACTTTAAATCGATTTTTCTCCTTAACTAAGCCCCGGAGAGCGAAAAAGAGCTTAATTTGAAATCATTTTTTTTCCACCAAAAATTCCAATTTTCTAAAAAAAAAATATTTTAATTTTTTTTTTTAATTTTTATACAAACTTTAAATCGATTTTTCTCCTTAACTAAGCCCCGGAGAGCGAAAAAGAGCTTAATTTGAAATCATTTATTTTTCCACCGAAAATTCCAATTTTCTAAAAAAAAAAATATTTTAATTTTTTTTTATTTTTTTTTTAATTTTTATACAAACTTTAAATCGATTTTTCTCCTTAACTAAGCCCCGGAGAGCGAAAAAGAGCTTAATTTGAAATCATTTTTTTTCCACCAAAAATTCCAATTTTCTAAAAAAAAAAAATATTTTAATTTTTTTTTATTTTTTTTTTTAATTTTTATACAAACTTTAAATCGATTTTTCTCCTTAACTAAGCCCCGGAGAGCGAAAAAGAGCTTAATTTGAAATCATTTTTTTTCCACCAAAAATTCCAATTTTCTAAAAAAAAAATATTTTAATTTTTTTTTTTAATTTTTATACAAACTTTAAATCGATTTTTCTCCTTAACTAAGCCCCGGAGAGCGAAAAAGAGCTTAATTTGAAATCATTTATTTTTCCACCGAAAATTCCAATTTTCTAAAAAAAAAAATATTTTAATTTTTTTTTTATTTTTTTTTTAATTTTTATACAAACTTTAAATCGATTTTTCTCCTTAACTAAGCCCCGGAGAGCGAAAAAGAGCTTAATTTGAAATCATTTTTTTTCCACCTAAAATTCCAATTTTCTAAAAAAAAAATATTTTAATTTTTTTTTTTAATTTTTATACAAACTTTAAATCGATTTTTCTCCTTAACTAAGCCCCGGAGAGCGAAAAAGAGCTTAATTAGAAATCATTTATTTTTCCATCAAAAATTCCAATTTTCTAAAAAAAAAAAAAAAAATTTTATTTTTTTTTTAATTTTTATACAAACTTTAAATCGATTTTTCTCCTTAACTAAGCCCCGGAGAGCGAAAAAGAGCTTAATTTGAAATCATTTTTTTTCCACCAAAAATTCCAATTTTCTAAAAAAAAAAATATTTAAATTTTTTTTTTATTTTTTTTTTTAATTTTTATACAAACTTTAAATCGATTTTTCTCCTTAACTAAGCCCCGGAGAGCGAAAAAGAGCTTAATTTGAAATCATTTATTTTTCCATCAAAAATTCCAATTTTCTATTTTTTTTTTAATTTTTATACAAACTTTAAATCGATTTTCTCCTTAACTAAGCCCCGGAGAGCGAAAAAGAGCTTAATTTGAAATCATTTATTTTTCCACCAAAAATTCCAATTTTCTAAAAAAAAAAAAAAATTTTAATTTTTTTTTTAATTTTTATACAAACTTTAAATCGATTTTTCTGCTTAACTAATCCCCGGAGAGCGAAAAAGAGCTTAATTTGAAATCATTTTTTTTCCACCGAAAATTCCAATTTTATAAAAAAAAAATATTTTAATTTTTTTTTTATTTTTTTTTTAATTTTTATACAAACTTTAAATCGATTTTTCTCCCCGGAGAGCGAAAAAGAGCTTAATTTGAAATCATTTATTTTTCCACCAAAAATTCCAATTTTCTAAAAAAAAAATATTTTAATTTTTTTTTATTTTTTTTTTTTAATTTTTATACAAACTTTAAATCGATTTTTCTCCTTAACTAAGCCCCGGAGAGCGAAAAAGAGCTTAATTTGAAATCATTTATTTTTCCACCAAAAATTCCAATTTTCTAAAAAAAAAAATATTTTATTTTATTTTTTTTTTAATTTTTATACAAACTTTAAATCGATTTTTCTCCTTAACTAAGCCCCGGAGAGCGAAAAAGAGCTTAATTTGAAATCATTTATTTTTCCATCAAAAATTCCAATTTTCTAAAAAAAATTTTAATTTTTTTTTAATTTTTATACAAACTTTAAATCGATTTTTCTCCTTAACTAAGCCCCGGAGAGCGAAAAAGAGCTTAATTTGAAATCATTTATTTTTCCACCAAAAATTCCAATTTTCTAAAAAAAAAAATATTTTATTTTATTTTTTTTTTAATTTTTATACAAACTTTAAATCGATTTTTCTCCTTAACTAAGCCCCGGAGAGCGAAAAAGAGCTTAATTTGAAATCATTTATTTTTCCATCAAAAATTCCAATTTTCTAAAAAAAATTTTAATTTTTTTTTAATTTTTATACAAACTTTAAATCGATTTTTCTCCTTAACTAAGCCCCGGAGAGCGAAAAAGAGCTTAATTTGAAATCATTTATTTTTCCACCAAAAATTCCAATTTTCTAAAAAAAAAAATATTTTAATTTTTTTTTTATTTTTTTTTTTAATTTTTATACAAACTTTAAATCGATTTTTCTCCTTAACTAAGCCCCGGAGAGCGAAAAAGAGCTTAATTTGAAATCATTTATTTTTCCACCAAAAATTCCAATTTTCTAAAAAAAAAAATATTTTAATTTTTTTTTTATTTTTTTTTAAATTTTTATACAAACTTTAAATCGATTTTTCTCCTTAACTAAGCCCCGGAGAGCGAAAAAGAGCTTAATTTGAAATCATTTATTTTTCCACCGAAAATTCCAATTTTCTAAAAAAAAAAATATTTTAATTTTTTTTAATTTTTATACAAACTTTAAATCGATTTTTCTCCTTAACTAAGCCCCGGAGAGCGAAAAAGAGCTTAATTTGAAATCATTTTTTTCCACCAAAAATTCCAATTTTCTAAAAAAAAAAAAAAATGTTAATTTTTTTTTAATTTTTATACAAACTTTAAATCGATTTTTCTCCTTAACTAAGCCCCGGAGAGCGAAAAAGAGCTTAATTTGAAATCATTTATTTTTCCATCAAAAATTCCAATTTTCTAAAAAAAAAATACTTTAATTTTTTTTTATTTTTTTTTTAATTTTTATACAAACTTTAAATCGATTTTTCTCCTTAACTAAGCCCCGGAGAGCGAAAAAGAGCTTAATTTGAAATCATTTTTTTTTCACCAAAAATTCCAATTTTCTAAAAAAAAAAAATATTTTAATTTTTTTTTTATTTTTTTTTTAATTTTTATACAAACTTTAAATCGATTTTTCTCCTTAACTAAGCCCCGGAGAGCAAAAAAGAGCTTAATTTGAAATCATTTATTTTTCCACCGAAAATTCCAATTTTCTAAAAAAAAAAATATTTTAATTTTTTTTTAATTTTTATACAAACTTTAAATCGATTTTTCTCCTTAACTAAGCCCCGGAGAGCGAAAAAGAGCTTAATTTGAAATCATTTTTTTTCCACCAAAAATTCCAATTTTCTAAAAAAAAAAAATATTTTAATTTTTTTTTTATTTTTTTTTTTAATTTTTATACAAACTTTAAATCGATTTTTCTCCTTAACTAAGCCCCGGAGAGCGAAAAAGAGCTTAATTTGAAATCATTTTTTTTCCACCAAAAATTCCAATTTTCTAAAAAAAAAATATTTTAATTTTTTTTTTTAATTTTTATACAAACTTTAAATCGATTTTTCTCCTTAACTAAGCCCCGGAGAGCGAAAAAGAGCTTAATTTGAAATCATTTATTTTTCCACCGAAAATTCCAATTTTCTAAAAAAAAAAATATTTTAATTTTTTTTTTATTTTTTTTTTAATTTTTATACAAACTTTAAATCGATTTTTCTCCTTAACTAAGCCCCGGAGAGCGAAAAAGAGCTTAATTTGAAATCATTTTTTTTCCACCTAAAATTCCAATTTTCTAAAAAAAAAATATTTTAATTTTTTTTTTTAATTTTTATACAAACTTTAAATCGATTTTTCTCCTTAACTAAGCCCCGGAGAGCGAAAAAGAGCTTAATTAGAAATCATTTATTTTTCCATCAAAAATTCCAATTTTCTAAAAAAAAAAAAAAATTTTAATTTTTTTTTAATTTTTATACAAACTTTAAATCGATTTTTCTCCTTAACTAAGCCCCGGAGAGCGAAAAAGAGCTTAATTTGAAATCATTTTTTTTCCACCAAAAATTCCAAAATTTAAATTTTTTTTTTATTTTTTTTTTTAATTTTTATACAAACTTTAAATCGATTTTTCTCCTTAACTAAGCCCCGGAGAGCGAAAAAGAGCTTAATTTGAAATCATTTATTTTTCCATCAAAAATTCCAATTTTCTATTTTTTTTTTAATTTTTATACTAACTTTAAATCGATTTTCTCCTTAACTAAGCCCCGGAGAGCGAAAAAGAGCTTAATTTGAAATCATTTATTTTTCCACCAAAAATTCCAATTTTCTAAAAAAAAAAATATTTTAATTTTTTTTTTAATTTTTATACAAACTTTAAATCGATTTTTCTGCTTAACTAAGCCCCGGAGAGCGAAAAAGAGCTTAATTTGAAATCATTTTTTTTCCACCGAAAATTCCAATTTTATAAAAAAAAAAATATTTTAATTTTTTTTTTATTTTTGTTTTAATTTTTATACAAACTTTAAATCGATTTTTCTCCTAACTAAGCCCCGGAGAGCGAAAAAGAGCTTAATTTGAAATCATTTATTATTCCACCAAAAATTCCAATTTTCTAAAAAAAAAAATATTTTAATTTTTTTTTTTATTTTTTTTTTAATTTTTATACAAACTTTAAATCGATTTTTCTCCTTAACTAAGCCCCGGAGAGCGAAAAAGAGCTTAATTTGAAATCATTTTTTTTCCACCAAAAATTCCAATTTTCTAAAAAAAAAAAATATTTTAATTTTTTTTTATTTTTTTTTTTTAATTTTTATACAAACTTTAAATCGATTTTTCTCCTTAACTAAGCCCCGGAGAGCGAAAAAGAGCTTAATTTGAAATCATTTTTTTTCCACCAAAAATTCCAATTTTCTAAAAAAAAAATATTTTAATTTTTTTTTTTAATTTTTATACAAACTTTAAATCGATTTTTCTCCTTAACTAAGCCCCGGAGAGCGAAAAAGAGCTTAATTTGAAATCATTTATTTTTCCACCGAAAATTCCAATTTTCTAAAAAAAAAAATATTTTAATTTTTTTTTTATTTTTTTTTTAATTTTTATACAAACTTTAAATCGATTTTTCTCCTTAACTAAGCCCCGGAGAGCGAAAAAGAGCTTAATTTGAAATCATTTTTTTTCCACCTAAAATTCCAATTTTCTAAAAAAAAAATATTTTAATTTTTTTTTTTAATTTTTATACAAACTTTAAATCGATTTTTCTCCTTAACTAAGCCCCGGAGAGCGAAAAAGAGCTTAATTAGAAATCATTTATTTTTCCATCAAAAATTCCAATTTTCTAAAAAAAAAAAAAAAATTTTAATTTTTTTTTAATTTTTATACAAACTTTAAATCGATTTTTCTCCTTAACTAAGCCCCGGAGAGCGAAAAAGAGCTTAATTTGAAATCATTTTTTTTCCACCAAAAATTCCAAAATTTAAATTTTTTTTTTATTTTTTTTTTTAATTTTTATACAAACTTTAAATCGATTTTTCTCCTTAACTAAGCCCCGGAGAGCGAAAAAGAGCTTAATTTGAAATCATTTATTTTTCCATCAAAAATTCCAATTTTCTATTTTTTTTTTAATTTTTATACTAACTTTAAATCGATTTTCTCCTTAACTAAGCCCCGGAGAGCGAAAAAGAGCTTAATTTGAAATCATTTATTTTTCCACCAAAAATTCCAATTTTCTAAAAAAAAAAATATTTTAATTTTTTTTTTAATTTTTATACAAACTTTAAATCGATTTTTCTGCTTAACTAAGCCCCGGAGAGCGAAAAAGAGCTTAATTTGAAATCATTTTTTTTCCACCGAAAATTCCAATTTTATAAAAAAAAAAATATTTTAATTTTTTTTTTATTTTTGTTTTAATTTTTATACAAACTTTAAATCGATTTTTCTCCTAACTAAGCCCCGGAGAGCGAAAAAGAGCTTAATTTGAAATCATTTATTATTCCACCAAAAATTCCAATTTTCTAAAAAAAAAAATATTTTAATTTTTTTTTTTATTTTTTTTTTAATTTTTATACAAACTTTAAATCGATTTTTCTCCTTAACTAAGCCCCGGAGAGCGAAAAAGAGCTTAATTTGAAATCATTTATTTTTCCACCAAAAATTCCAATTTTCTAAAAAAAAAAATATTTTAATTTTTTTTTTATTTTTTTTTTTAATTTTTATACAAACTTTAAATCGATTTTTCTCCTTAACTAAGCCCCGGAGAGCGAAAAAGAGCTTAATTTGAAATCATTTATTTTTCCACCAAAAATTCCAATTTTCTAAAAAAAAAAATATTTTATTTTTTTTTTAATTTTTATACAAACTTTAAATCGATTTTTCTCCTTAACTAAGCCCCGGAGAGCGAAAAAGAGCTTAATTTGAAATCATTTATTTTTCCATCAAAAATTCCAATTTTCTAAAAAAAATTTTAATTTTTTTTTAATTTTTATACAAACTTTAAATCGATTTTTCTCCTTAACTAAGCCCCGGAGAGCGAAAAAGAGCTTAATTTGAAATCATTTATTTTTCCACCAAAAATTCCAATTTTCTAAAAAAAAAAATATTTTAATTTTTTTTTTATTTTTTTTTTTAATTTTTATACAAACTTTAAATCGATTTTTCTCCTTAACTAAGCCCCGGAGAGCGAAAAAGAGCTTAATTTGAAATCATTTATTTTTCCACCAAAAATTCCAATTTTCTAAAAAAAAAAATATTTTAATTTTTTTTTTAATTTTTATACAAACTTTAAATCGATTTTTCTGCTTAACTAAGCCCCGGAGAGCGAAAAAGAGCTTAATTTGAAATCATTTATTTTTCCACCAAAAATTCCAATTTTCTAAAAAAAAAAATATTTTAATTTTTTTTTTATTTTTTTTTTTAATTTTTATACAAACTTTAAATCGATTTTTCTCCTTAACTAAGCCCCGGAGAGCGAAAAAGAGCTTAATTTGAAATCATTTATTTTTCCACCAAAAATTCCAATATTTTTTTTTAAATTTTTATACAAACTTTAAATCGATTTTTCTCCTTAACTAAGCCCCGGAGAGCGAAAAAGAGCTTAATTTGAAATCATTTATTTTTCCACCGAAAATTCCAATTTTCTAAAAAAAAAAAAAATGTTAATTTTTTTTTAATTTTTATACAAACTTTAAATCGATTTTTCTCCTTAACTAAGCCCCGGAGAGCGAAAAAGAGCTTAATTTGAAATCATTTATTTTTCCACCAAAAATTCCAATTTTCTAAAAAAAAAAAAAATTTTAATTTTTTTTTAATTTTTATACAAACTTTAAATCGATTTTTCTCCTTAACTAAGCCCCGGAGAGCGAAAAAGAGCTTAATTTGAAATCATTTTTTTTCCACCAAAAATTCCAATTTTCTAAAAAAAAAAATATTTTAATTTTTTTTTTATTTTTTTTTTTAATTTTTATACAAACTTTAAATCGATTTTTCTCCTTAACTAAGCCCCGGAGAGCGAAAAAGAGCTTAATTTGAAATCATTTTTTTCCACCAAAAATTCCAATTTTCTAAATAAAAAATATTTTAATTTTTTTTTTTAATATTTATACAAACTTTAAATCGATTTTTCTCCTTAACTAAGCCCCGGAGAGCGAAAAAGAGCTTAATTTGAAATCATTTATTTTTCCACCGAAAATTCCAATTTTCTAAAAAAAAAAAATATTTTAATTTTTTTTTATTTTTTTTTTAATTTTTATACAAACTTTAAATCGATTTTTCTCCTTAACTAAGCCCCGGAGAGCGAAAAAGAGCTTAATTTGAAATCATTTATTTTTCCACCAAAAATTCCAATTTTCTAAAAAAAAAAATATTTTAATTTTTTTTTTAATTTTTATACAAACTTTAAATCGATTTTTCTGCTTAACTAAGCCCCGGAGAGCGAAAAAGAGCTTAATTTGAAATCATTTATTTTTCCACCAAAAATTCCAATTTTCTAAAAAAAAAAATATTTTAATTTTTTTTTTATTTTTTTTTTTAATTTTTATACAAACTTTAAATCGATTTTTCTCCTTAACTAAGCCCCGGAGAGCGAAAAAGAGCTTAATTTGAAATCATTTATTTTTCCACCAAAAATTCCAATTTTCTAAAAAAAAAAATATTTTAATTTTTTTTTTATTTTTTTTTAAATTTTTATACAAACTTTAAATCGATTTTTCTCCTTAACTAAGCCCCGGAGAGTGAAAAAGAGCTTAATTTGAAATCATTTATTTTTCCACCGAAAATTCCAATTTTCTAAAAAAAAAAATATTTTAATTTTTTTTAATTTTTATACAAACTTTAAATCGATTTTTCTCCTTAACTAAGCCCCGGAGAGCGAAAAAGAGCTTAATTTGAAATCATTTTTTTCCACCAAAAATTCCAATTTTCTAAAAAAAAAAAAAATGTTAATTTTTTTTTAATTTTTATACAAACTTTAAATCGATTTTTCTCCTTAACTAAGCCCCGGAGAGCGAAAAAGAGCTTAATTTGAAATCATTTTTTTTCCACCAAAAATTCCAATTTTCTAAAAAAAAAAATATTTTAATTTTTTTTTTATTTTTTTTTTTAATTTTTATACAAACTTTAAATCGATTTTTCTCCTTAACTAAGCCCCGGAGAGCGAAAAAGAGCTTAATTTGAAATCATTTATTTTTCCACCGAAAATTCCAATTTTCTAAAAAAAAAAAATATTTTAATTTTTTTTTTATTTTTTTTTTAATTTTTATACAAACTTTAAATCGATTTTTCTCCTTAACTAAGCCCCGGAGAGCGAAAAAGAGCTTAATTTGAAATCATTTATTTTTCCATCAAAAATTCCAATTTTCTAAAAAAAAAATACTTTAATTTTTTTTTATTTTTTTTTTAATTTTTATACAAACTTTAAATCGATTTTTCTCCTTAACTAAGCCCCGGAGAGCGAAAAAGAGCTTAATTTGAAATCATTTTTTTTCCACCAAAAATTCCAATTTTCTAAAAAAAAAAAATATTTTAATTTTTTTTTTATTTTTTTTTTAATTTTTATACAAACTTTTAATCGATTTTTCTCCTTAACTAAGCCCCGGAGAGCGAAAAAGAGCTTAATTTGAAATCATTTATTTTTCCATCAAAAATTCCAATTTTCTAAAAAAAAAAAAAATTTTAATTTTTTTTTAATTTTTATACAAACTTTAAATCGATTTTTCTCCTTAACTAAGCCCCGGAGAGCGAAAAAGAGCTTAATTTGAAATCATTTTTTTTCCACCAAAAATTCCAATTTTCTAAAAAAAAAAAATATTTTAATTTTTTTTTTATTTTTTTTTTAATTTTTATACAAACTTAAAATCGATTTTTCTCCTTAACTAAGCCCCGGAGAGCGAAAAAGAGCTTAATTTGAAATCATTTATTTTTCCATCAAAAATTCCAATTTTCTAAAAAAAAAAAAATTTTAATTTTTTTTAATTTTTATACAAACTTTAAATCGATTTTTCTCCTTAACTAAGCCCCGGAGAGCGAAAAAGAGCTTAATTTGAAATCATTTATTTTTCCACCAAAAATTCCAATTTTCTAAAAAAAAAAAAATATTTTAATTTTTTTTTTATTTTTTTTTTAATTTTTATACAAACTTAAAATCGATTTTTCTCCTTAACTAAGCCCCGGAGAGCGAAAAAGAGCTTAATTTGAAATCATTTATTTTTCCACCAAAAATTCCAATTTTCTAAAAAAAAAAAAAAATTTTAATTTTTTTTTAATTTTTATACAAACTTTAAATCGATTTTTCTCCTTAACTAAGCCCCGGAGAGCGAAAAAGAGCTAAAAAAAAAAAATTTTAATTTTTTTTTAATTTTTATACAAACTTTAAATCGATTTTTCTCCTTAACTAAGCCCCGGAAAGCGAAAAAGAGCTTAATTTGAAATCATTTTTTTTCCACCAAAAATTCCAATTTTCTAAAAAAAAAAAAAATTTTAATTTTTTTTTTTAATTTTTATACAAACTTTAAATCGATTTTTCTCCTTAACTAAGCCCCGGAGAGCGAAAAAGAGCTTAATTTGAAATCATTTATTTTTCCACCAAAAATTCCAATTTTCTATTTTTTTTTTAATTTTTATACAAACTTTAAATCGATTTTTCTGCTTAACTAAGCCCCGGAGAGCGAAAAAGAGCTTAATTTGAAATCATTTATTTTTCCACCAAAAATTCCAATTTTCTAAAAAAAAAAAAAAAATTTAATTTTTTTTTAATTTTTATACAAACTTTAAATCGATTTTTCTGCTTAACTAAGCCCCGGAGAGCGAAAAAGAGCTTAATTTGAAATCATTTTTTTTCAACCGAAAATTCCAATTTTCTAAAAAAAAAAATTTTAATTTTTTTTTAATTTTTATACAAACTTTAAATCGATTTTTCTTCTTAACTAAGCCCCGGAGAGTGAAAAAGAGCTTAATTTGAAATCATTTATTTTTCCACCAAAAATTCCAATTTTCTAAAAAAAAAAATATTTTATACAAACTTTAAATCGATTTTTCTCCTTAACTAAGCCCCGGAGAGCGAAAAAGAGCTTAATTTGAAATCATTTATTTTTCCACCAAAAATTCCAATTTTCTAAAAAAAATATTTTAATTTTTTTTTATTTTTTTTTTTAATTTTTATACAAACTTAAAATCGATTTTTCTCCTTAACTAAGCCCCGGAGAGCGAAAAAGAGCTTAATTTGAAATCATTTATTTTTCCACCAAAAATTCCAATTTTCTAAAAAAAAAAAAAATTTTAATTTTTTTTTTAATTTTTATACAAACTTTAAATCGATTTTTCTCCTTAACTAAGCCCCGGAGAGCGAAAAAGAGCTTAATTTGAAATCATTTATTTTTCCACCAAAAATTCCAATTTTCTAAAAAAAAAAAATATTTTAATATTTTTTTTTATTTTTTTTTTAATTTTTATACAAACTTTAAATCGATTTTTCTCCTTAACTAAGCCCCGGAGAGCGAAAAAGAGCTTAATTTGAAATCATTTATTTTTCCATCAAAAATTCCAATTTTCTAAAAAAAAAATTTTAATTTTTTTTTAATTTTTATACAAACTTTAAATCGATTTTTCTCCTTAACTAAGCCCCGGAGAGCGAAAAAGAGCTTAATTTGAAATCATTTATTTTTCCACCAAAAATTCCAATTTTCTAAAAAAAAAAATATTTTAATTTTTTTTTTATTTTTTTTTTTAATTTTTATACAAACTTTAAATCGATTTTTCTCCTTAACTAAGCCCCGGAGAGCGAAAAAGAGCTTAATTTGAATTCATTTATTTTTCCACCAAAAATTCCAATTTTCTAAAAAAAAAAAATATTCTAATTTTTTTTTATTTTTTTTTTAATTTTTATACAAACTTTAAATCGATTTTTCTCCTTAACTAAGCCCCGGAGAGCGAAAAAGAGCTTAATTTGAAATCATTTATTTTTCCACCAAAAATTCCAATTTTCTAAAAAAAAAAATATTTTATACAAACTTTAAATCGATTTTTCTCCTTAACTACGCCCCGGAGAGCGAAAAAGAGCTTAATTTGAAATCATTTATTTTTCCACAAAAAATTCCAATTTACTAAAAAAAAAAAAATTTTAATTTTTTTTTAATTTTTATACAAACTTTAAATCGATTTTTCTCCTTAACTAAGCCCCGGAGAGCGAAAAAGAGCTTAATTTGAAATCATTTATTTTTCCACCGAAAATTCCAATTTTCTAAAAAAAAAAAATATTTTAATTTTTTTTTTATTTTTTTTTTAATTTTTATACAAACTTTAAATCGATTTTTCTCCTAAACTAAGCCTCGGAGAGCGAAAAAGAGCTTAATTTGAAATCATTTATTTTTCCATCAAAAATTCCAATTTTCTAAAAAAAAAAAAATTAAAAAAAAATATTTTAATTTTTTTTTTTTTATTTTTATACAAACTTTAAATCGATTTTTCTCCTTAACTAAGCCCCGGAGAGCGAAAAAGAGCTTAATTTGAAATCATTTTTTTTCCACCAAAAATTCCAATTTTCTAAAAAAAAAAATATTTTAATTTTTTTTTTTTTTTTTTTTTAATTTTTATACAAACTTTAAATCGATTTTTCTCCTTAACTAAGCCCCGGAGAGCGAAAAAGAGCTTAATTTGAAATCAATTATTTTTCCATCAAAAATTCCAATTTTCTAAAAAAAAAAAAAATTTTAATTTTTTTTTAATTTTTATACAAACTTTAAATCGATTTTTCTCCTTAACTAAGCCCCGGAGAGCGAAAAAGAGCTTAATTTGAAATCATTTATTTTTCCACCAAAAATTCCAATTTTCTAAAAAAAAAAAAAATTTTAATTTTTTTTTAATTTTTATACAAACTTTAAATCGATTTTTCTCCTTAACTAAGCCCCGGAGAGCGAAAAAGAGCTTAATTTGAAATCATTTTTTTTCCACCAAAAATTCCAATTTTCTAAAAAAAAAAATATTTTAATTTTTTTTTTATTTTTTTTTTAATTTTTATACAAACTTTAAATCGATTTTTCTCCTTAACTAAGCCCCGGAGAGCGAAAAAGAGCTTAATTTGAAATCATTTTTTTCCACCAAAAATTCCAATTTTCTAAATAAAAAATATTTTAATTTTTTTTTTTAATATTTATACAAACTTTAAATCGATTTTTCTCCTTAACTAAGCCCCGGAGAGCGAAAAAGAGCTTAATTTGAAATCATTTATTTTTCCACCGAAAATTCCAATTTTCTAAAAAAAAAAAATATTTTAATTTTTTTTTTATTTTTTTTTTAATTTTTATACAAACTTTAAATCGATTTTTCTCCTTAACTAAGCCCCGGAGAGCGAAAAAGAGCTTAATTTGAAATCATTTATTTTTCCATCAAAAATTCCAATTTTCTAAAAAAAAAATACTTTAATTTTTTTTTATTTTTTTTTTAATTTTTATACAAACTTTAAATCGATTTTTCTCCTTAACTAAGCCCCGGAGAGCGAAAAAGAGCTTAATTTGAAATCATTTTTTTTCCACCAAAAATTCCAATTTTCTAAAAAAAAAAAATATTTTAATTTTTTTTTATTTTTTTTTTAATTTTTATACAAACTTTTAATCGATTTTTCTCCTTAACTAAGCCCCGGAGAGCGAAAAAGAGCTTAATTTGAAATCATTTATTTTTCCATCAAAAATTCCAATTTTCTAAAAAAAAAAAATTTTAATTTTTTTTTAATTTTTATACAAACTTTAAATCGATTTTTCTCCTTAACTAAGCCCCGGAGAGCGAAAAAGAGCTTAATTTGAAATCATTTATTTTTCCACCAAAAATTCCAATTTTCTAAAAAAAAAAAATTTTAATTTTTTTTTAATTTTTATACAAACTTTAAATCGATTTTTCTCCTTAACTAAGCCCCGGAAAGCGAAAAAGAGCTTAATTTGAAATCATTTTTTTTCCACCAAAAATTCCAATTTTCTAAAAAAAAATATTTTAATTTTTTTTTTTAATTTTTATACAAACTTTAAATCGATTTTTCTCCTTAACTAAGCCCCGGAGAGCGAAAAAGAGCTTAATTTGAAATCATTTATTTTTCCACCAAAAATTCCAATTTTCTAAAAAAAAAAATATTTTAATTTTTTTTTATTTTTTTTTTTAATTTTTATACAAACTTTAAATCGATTTTTCTCCTTAACTAAGCCCCGGAGAGCGAAAAAGAGCTTAATTTGAAATCATTTATTTTTCCACCAAAAATTCCAATTTTCTAAAAAAAAAATATTTTAATTTTTTTTTTTAATTTTTATACAAACTTTAAATCGATTTTTCTCCTTAACTAAGCCCCGGAGAGCGAAAAAGAGCTTAATTTGAAATCAATTATTTTTCCATCAAAAATTCCAATTTTCTAAAAAAAAAAAAAATTTTAATTTTTTTTTAATTTTTATACAAACTTTAAATCGATTTTTCTCCTTAACTAAGCCCCGGAGAGCGAAAAAGAGCTTAATTTGAAATCATTTATTTTTCCATCAAAAATTCCAATTTTCTATTTTTTTTTTAATTTTTATACAAACTTTAAATCGATTTTTCTCCTTAACTAAGCCCCGGAGAGCGAAAAAGAGCTTAATTTGAAATCATTTATTTTTCCACCAAAAATTCCAATTTTCTAAAAAAAAAAAAAAAAATTTTAATTTTTTTTTTAATTTTTATACAAACTTTAAATCGATTTTTCTGCTTAACTAAGCCCCGGAGAGCGAAAAAGAGCTTAATTTGAAATCATTTTTTTTCCACCGAAAATTCCAATTTTCTAAAAAAAAAAAAATTTTAATTTTTTTTTAATTTTTATACAAACTTTAAATCGATTTTTCTTCTTAACTAAGCCCCGGAGAGTGAAAAAGAGCTTAATTTGAAATCATTTATTCCAATTTTCTAAAAAAAAAAATATTTTATACAAACTTTAAATCGATTTTTCTCCTTAACTAAGCCCCGGAGAGCGAAAAAGAGCTTAATTTGAAATCATTTATTTTTCCACCAAAAATTCCAATTTTCTAAAAAAAAAAAAAAATTTTAATTTTTTTTTAATTTTTATACAAACTTTAAATCGATTTTTCTCCTTAACTAAGCCCCGGAGAGCGAAAAAGAGCTTAATTTGAAATCATTTATTTTTCCACCAAAAATTCCAATTTTCTAAAAAAAAAAAATATTTTAATATTTTTTTTTATTTTTTTTTTAATTTTTATACAAACTTTAAATCGATTTTTCTCCTTAACTAAGCCCCGGAGAGCGAAAAAGAGCTTAATTTGAAATCATTTATTTTTCCATCAAAAATTCCAATTTTCTAAAAAAAAAATTTTAATTTTTTTTTAATTTTTATACAAACTTTAAATCGATTTTTCTCCTTAACTAAGCCCCGGAGAGCGAAAAAGAGCTTAATTTGAAATCATTTATTTTTCCACCAAAAATTCCAATTTTCTAAAAAAAAAAATATTTTAATTTTTTTTTTTAATTTTTATACAAACTTTAAATCGATTTTTCTCCTTAACTAAGCCCCGGAGAGCGAAAAAGAGCTTAATTTGAATTCATTTATTTTTCCACCAAAAATTCCAATTTTCTAAAAAAAAAAAATATTCTAATTTTTTTTTATTTTTTTTTTAATTTTTATACAAACTTTAAATCGATTTTTCTCCTTAACTAAGCCCCGGAGAGCGAAAAAGAGCTTAATTTGAAATCATTTATTTTTCCACCAAAAATTCCAATTTTCTAAAAAAAAAAATATTTTATACAAACTTTAAATCGATTTTTCTCCTTAACTAAGCCCCGGAGAGCGAAAAAGAGCTTAATTTGAAATCATTTATTTTTCCACCAAAAATTCCAATTTACTAAAAAAAAAAAAAATTTAATTTTTTTTTAATTTTTATACAAACTTTAAATCGATTTTTCTCCTTAACTAAGCCCCGGAGAGCGAAAAAGAGCTTAATTTGAAATCATTTATTTTTCCACCGAAAATTCCAATTTTCTAAAAAAAAAAATATTTTAATTTTTTTTTTATTTTTTTTTTAATTTTTATACAAACTTTAAATCGATTTTTCTCCTTAACTAAGCCTCGGAGAGCGAAAAAGAGCTTAATTTGAAATCATTTATTTTTCCATCAAAAATTCCAATTTTCTAAAAAAAAAAAAATTAAAAAAAATATTTTAATTTTTTTTTTTTTTAATTTTTATACAAACTTTAAATCGATTTTTCTCCTTAACTAAGCCCCGGAGAGCGAAAAAGAGCTTAATTTGAAATCATTTTTTTTTCCACCAAAAATTCCAATTTTCTAAAAAAAAAATATTTTAATTTTTTTTTTATTTTTTTTTTAATTTTTATACAAACTTTAAATCGATTTTTCTCCTTAACTAAGCCCCGGAGAGCGAAAAAGAGCTTAATTTGAAATCATTTATTTTTCCATCAAAAATTCCAATTTTCTAAAAAAAAAAAAATTTAATTTTTTTTTAATTTTTATACAAACTTTAACTCGATTTTTCTCCTTAACTAAGCCCCGGAGAGCGAAAAAGAGCTTAATTTGAAATCATTTATTTTTCCACCAAAAATTCCAATTTTCTAAAAAAAAAATATTTTAATTTTTTTTTTATTTTTTTTTTAATTTTTATACAAACTTTAAATCGATTTTTCTCCTTAACTAAGCATTTATTTTTCCACCAAAAATTCCAATTTTCTAAAAAAAAAAATATTTTATACAAACTTTAAATCGATTTTTCTCCTTAACTAAGCCCCGGAGAGCGAAAAAGAGCTTAATTTGAAATCATTTATTTTTCCACCAAAAATTCCAATTTACTAAAAAAAAAAAAAATTTTAATTTTTTTTAATTTTTATACAAACTTTAAATCGATTTTT
This sequence comes from Eustalomyia histrio, assembly GCA_949748255.1. Classification (NCBI taxonomy): domain Eukaryota; kingdom Metazoa; phylum Arthropoda; class Insecta; order Diptera; family Anthomyiidae; genus Eustalomyia; species Eustalomyia histrio. The sequence continues at coordinate 64,583,780 of OX456526.1, forward strand.
CTCCTTAACTAAGCCCCGGAGAGCGAAAAAGAGCTTAATTTGAAATCATTTATTTTTCCACCGAAAATTCCAATTTTCTAAAAAAAAAAATATTTTAATTTTTTTTTTATTTTTTTTTTAATTTTTATACAAACTTTAAATCGATTTTTCTCCTTAACTAAGCCTCGGAGAGCGAAAAAGAGCTTAATTTGAAATCATTTATTTTTCCATCAAAAATTCCAATTTTCTAAAAAAAAAAAAAATTAAAAAAAAATATTTTAATTTTTTTTTTTTTAATTTTTATACAAACTTTAAATCGATTTTTCTCCTTAACTAAGCCCCGGAAAGCGAAAAAGAGCTTAATTTGAAATCATTTATTTTTCCACCAAAAATTCCAATTTTCTAAAAAAAAAAAAATTTTAATTTTTTTTTTTAATTTTTATACAAACTTTAAATCGATTTTTCTCCTTAACTAAGCCCCGGAGAGCGAAAAAGAGCTTAATTTGAAATCATTTATTTTTCCACCAAAAATTCCAATTTTCTAAAAAAAAAATATTTTAATTTTTTTTTATTTTTTTTTTAATTTTTATACAAACTTTAAATCGATTTTTCTCCTTAACTAAGCCCCGGAGAGCGAAAAAGAGCTTAATTTGAAATCATTTATTTTTCCATCAAAAATTCCAATTTTCTAAAAAAAAAAATATTTTAATTTTTTTTTTATTTTTTTTTTTAATTTTTATACAAACTTTAAATCGATTTTTCTCCTTAACTAAGCCCCGGAGAGCGAAAAAGAGCTTAATTTGAAATCATTTATTTTTCCACCAAAAATTCCAATTTTCTAAAAAAAAAAATATTTTAATTTTTTTTTATTTTTATACAAACTTTAAATCGATTTTTCTGCTTAACTAAGCCCCGGAGAGCGAAAAAGAGCTTAATTTGAAATCATTTTTTTTCCACCGAAAATTCCAATTTTCTAATCGATTTTTCTCCTTAACTAAGCCCCGGAGAGCGAAAAAGAGCTTAATTTGAAATCATTTATTTTTCCACCAAAAATTCCAATTTTCTAAAAAAAAAAATATTTTAATTTTTTTTTTATTTTTTTTTTAATTTTTATACAAACTTTAAATCGATTTTTCTCCTTAACTAAGCCCCGGAGAGCGAAAAAGAGCTTAATTTGAAATCATTTATTTTTCCATCAAAAATTCCAATTTTCTAAAAAAAAAAAAATTTTAATTTTTTTTTAATTTTTATACAAACTTTAAATCGATTTTTCTCCTTAACTAAGCCCCGGAGAGTGAAAAAGAGCTTAATTTGAAATCATTTATTTTTCCACCAAAAATTCCAATTTTCTAAAAAAAAAAATATTTTATACAAACTTTAAATCGATTTTTCTCCTTAACTAAGCCCCGGAGAGCGAAAAAGAGCTTAATTTGAAATCATTTATTTTTCCACCAAAAATTCCAATTTTCTAAAAAAAAAAAAAATTTTAATTTTTTTTTAATTTTTATACAAAGTTTAAATCGATTTTTCTCCTTAACTAAGCCCCGGAGAGCGAAAAAGAGCTTAATTTGAAATCATTTATTTTTACATCAAAAATTCCAATTTTCTAAATAAAAAAAAATTTTAATTTTTTTTTAATTTTTATACAAACTTTAAATCGATTTTTCTCCTTAACTAAGCCCCGGAGAGCGAAAAAGAGCTTAATTTGAAATCATTTATTTTTCCACCAAAAATTCCAATTTTCTAAAAAAAAAAAAATTTTAATTTTTTTTTAATTTTTATACAAACTTTAAATCGATTTTTCTCCTTAACTAAGCCCCGGAGAGCGAAAAAGAGCTTAATTTGAAATCATTTATTTTTCCACCAAAAATTCCAATTTTCTAAAAAAAAAAAAAATTTTAATTTTTTTTTAATTTTTATACAAACTTTAAATCGATTTTTCTCCTTAACTAAGCCCCGGAGAGCGAAAAAGAGCTTAATTTGAAATCATTTATTTTTCCACCAAAAATTCCAATTTTCTAAAAAAAAAAAAAAATTTTAATTTTTTTTTAATTTTTATACAAACTTTAAATTGATTTTTCTGCTTAACTAAGCACCACCAAAAATTCCAATTTTCTAAAAAAAAAAAAAAAATTTTAATTTTTTTTTAATTTTTATACAAACTTTAAATAGATTTTTCTGCTTAACTAAAACTTAAATCATTTATTTTTCCACCAAAAATTCCAATTTTCTAAAAAAAAAAAAATTTAATTTTTTTTTAATTTTTATACAAACTTTAAATCGATTTTTCTCCTTAACTAAGCCCCGGAGAGCGAAAAAGAGCTTAATTTGAAATCATTTATTTTTCCATCAAAAATTCCAATTTTCTAAAAAAAAAATATTTTAATTTTTTTTTTATTTTTTTTTTAATTTTTATACAAACTTTAAATCGATTTTTCTCCTTAACTAAGCCCCGGAGAGCGAAAAAGAGCTTAATTTGAAATCATTTATTTTTCCAACAAAAATTCCAATTTTCTAAAAAAAAAAAAAAATTTTAATTTTTTTTTAATTTTTATACAAACTTTAAATCGATTTTTCTGCTTAACTAAGCCCCGGAGAGCGAAAAAGAGCTTAATTTGAAATCATTTATTTTTCCACCAAAAATTCCAATTTTCTAAAAAAAAAAAAAAAATTTTAATTTTTTTTTAATTTTTATACAAAATTTAAATCGATTTTTCTCCTTAACTAAGCCCCGGAGAGCGAAAAAGAGCTTAATTTGAAATCATTTATTTTTCCATCAAAAATTCCAATTTTCTAAAAAAAAAAAAAATTTTAATTTTTTTTAATTTTTATACAAACTTTAAATCGATTTTTCTCCTTAACTAAGCCCCGGAGAGCGAAAAAGAGCTTAATTTGAAATCATTTATTTTTCCATCAAAAATTTAATTTTTATACAAACTTTAAATCGATTTTTCTCCTTAACTAAGCCCCGGAGAGCGAAAAAGAGCTTAATTTGAAATCATTTATTTTTCCACCAAAAATTCCAATTTTCTAAAAAAAAAAAAAATTTTAATTTTTTTTTAATTTTTATACAAACTTTAAATCGATTTTTCTCCTTAACTAAGCCCCGGAGAGCGAAAAAGAGCTTAATTTGAAATCATTTATTTTTCCACCAAAAATTCCAATTTTCTAAAAAAAAAAAAAAATTTAAATTTTTTTTAATTTTTATACAAACTTTAAATCGATTTTTCTCCTTAACTAAGCCCCGGAGAGCGAAAAAGAGCTTAATTTGAAATCATTTATTTTTCCATCAAAAATTCCAATTTTCTAAAAAAAAAATATTTTAATTTTTTTTTTATTTTTTTTTTAATTTTTATACAAACTTTAAATCGATTTTTCTCCTTAACTAAGCCCCGGAGAGCGAAAAAGAGCTTAATTTGAAATCATTTATTTTTCCATCAAAAATTCCAATTTTCAAAAATTTCTTTTTTAATTTCTTTAACTAAGCCCCGGAGAGCGAAAAAGAGCTTAATTTGAAATCATTTATTTTTCCACCAAAAATTCCAATTTTCTAAAAAAAAAATATTTTATTTTTTTTTTTTATTTTTATACAAACTTTAAATCGATTTTTCTGCTTAACTAAGCCCCGGAGAGCGAAAAAGAGCTTAATTTGAAATCATTTATTTTTCCACCAAAAATTCCAATTTTCTAAAAAAAAAAATATTTTAATTTTTTTTTATTTTTTTTTAATTATTCAAACTTTAAATCGATTTTTCTCCTTAACTAAGCCCCGGAGAGCGAAAAAGAGCTTAATTTGAAATCATTTATTTTTCCACCAAAAATTCCAATTTTCTAAAAAAAAAAAAAAATTTTAATTTTTTTTTAATTTTTATACAAACTTTAAATCGATTTTTCTCCTTAACTAAGCCCCGGAGAGCGAAAAAGAGCTTAATTTGAAATCATTTATTTTTCCATCAAAAATTCCAATTTTCTAAAAAAAAAATATTTAAATTTTTTTTTATTTTTTTTTTAATTTTTGTACAAACTTTAAATCGATTTTTCTCCTTAACTAAGCCCCGGAGAGCGAAAAAGAGCTTAATTTGAAATCATTTATTTTTCCACCAAAAATTCCAATTTTCTAAAAAAAAAAAAAAAATTTTAATTTTTTTTTAATTTTTATACAAACTTTAAATTGATTTTTCTGCTTAACTAAGCACCACCAAAAATTCCAATTTTCTAAAAAAAAAAAAAATTTTAATTTTTTTTTAATTTTTATACAAACTTTAAATAGATTTTTCTGCTTAACTAAAACTTAAATCATTTATTTTTCCACCAAAAATTCCAATTTTCTAAAAAAAAAAAAATTTAATTTTTTTTTAATTTTTATACAAACTTTAAATCGATTTTTCTCCTTAACTAAGCCCCGGAGAGCGAAAAAGAGCTTAATTTGAAATCATTTATTTTTCCATCAAAAATTCCAATTTTCTAAAAAAAAAATATTTTAATTTTTTTTTTATTTTTTTTTTAATTTTTATACAAACTTTAAATCGATTTTTCTCCTTAACTAAGCCCCGGAGAGCGAAAAAGAGCTTAATTTGAAATCATTTATTTTTCCAACAAAAATTCCAATTTTCTAAAAAAAAAAAAATTTTAATTTTTTTTTAATTTTTATACAAACTTTAAATCGATTTTTCTGCTTAACTAAGCCCCGGAGAGCGAAAAAGAGCTTAATTTGAAATCATTTATTTTTCCACCAAAAATTCCAATTTTCTAAAAAAAAAAAAAAAATTTTAATTTTTTTTTAATTTTTATACAAAATTTAAATCGATTTTTCTCCTTAACTAAGCCCCGGAGAGCGAAAAAGAGCTTAATTTGAAATCATTTATTTTTCCACCAAAAATTCCAATTTTCTAAAAAAAAAAAATATTTTAATTTTTTTTTTATTTTTTTTTTAATTTTTATACAAACTTTAAATCGATTTTTCTCCTTAACTAAGCCCCGGAGAGCGAAAAAGAGCTTAATTTGAAATCATTTATTTTTCCATCAAAAATTTAATTTTTATACAAACTTTAAATCGATTTTTCTCCTTAACTAAGCCCCGGAGAGCGAAAAAGAGCTTAATTTGAAATCATTTATTTTTCCACCAAAAATTCCAATTTTCTAAAAAAAAAAAAAATTTTAATTTTTATACAAACTTTAAATCGATTTTTCTCCTTAACTAAGCCCCGGAGAGCGAAAAAGAGCTTAATTTGAAATCATTTATTTTTCCACCAAAAATTCCAATTTTCTAAAAAAAAAAAAAAATTTAAATTTTTTTTAATTTTTATACAAACTTTAAATCGATTTTTCTCCTTAACTAAGCCCCGGAGAGCGAAAAAGAGCTTAATTTGAAATCATTTATTTTTCCATCAAAAATTCCAATTTTCTAAAAAAAAAATATTTTAATTTTTTTTTTATTTTTTTTTTTAATTTTTATACAAACTTTAAATCGATTTTTCTCCTTAACTAAGCCCCGGAGAGCGAAAAAGAGCTTAATTTGAAATCATTTATTTTTCCATCAAAAATTCCAATTTTCAAAAATTTCTTTTTTAATTTCTTTAACTAAGCCCCGGAGAGCGAAAAAGAGCTTAATTTGAAATCATTTATTTTTCCACCAAAAATTCCAATTTTCTAAAAAAAAAAAAACAATTTTAATTTAATTTTTATACAAACTTTTTAATTTTTATACAAACTTTATGTTAGTTTAAGATTTATTATAAGACTAAAAGTTTAATAAGTATACAAAAGAGTAATAGCAATAGCAAAACAGAGTTGTGTTACAAAGTAATAAGTATTAGTACTGCAATGTATGTACGGAGTTAAAGCGCAGGGAAATAAGAACTGCAATTCATTTATTCACAACACTCTCCCTGAATGATGAATCTCAAATTTAATATTCGCATTTCCCATGTAAATCAACTTTCAAAATACAATAATTGCATTTCAATTCAAATTCATATATAAAAAAAAATATTAATTAATAAAGTCCAAGCTTATCAGCAAAATACTTCAACTTCTGGGGGGTTACAGCCTTAGTGAAAACATCAGCAATCATTTCATCTGTGTTTAGATACTGCAAAACAATTTCCTTTCCCTCAATTTTCTGTTGAATAAACTTGGCTTTTATGTCAACGTGTTTCGTTCTATGTGAGTAGTTGTTGTTTAGAGCGACCTGAATAGCGCCTTTGTTGTCGCAAAATAAAACCATTCTGCTTTCCGAGTTTGGGCTCAGTTCACCCTCCAAGCGTTTTAACCATACTGATTCTTGGATTGCTGCAGTTACAGACATGAATTCGGCTTCCGTCGAAGACAATGCCACGGTTTTTTGTTTCTTAGTGGCCCATGATATGGCACCAGCTTGGTACGTAAAAACGTAGCCGGTTGTTGACTTGCGGTCATCCACGTTGCCGGCCCAATCAGCATCACAATAGCCTTTAATTTTGTCGTCTACTTGTTTTTTGTACACAATTCCTTTGCTAATTGTGCCCTTTAAGTACCTCATAACTCTTTTCACGGCTTCCCAATGAGGCTTACCTGGGTTCGATCCAAAACGGCTTAGGAGGTTAACGGCATAGCATATGTCCGGTCTTGAAATTTGTGCAGCAAACAGCAAGCACCCTATAGCCTGCATATATGGTATTTGTGACATCTTCTGCTTTGCATCATCATCTTTTGGGCTCATGGTTGCAGACAATTTTTGATTATAGTCAATAGGGGTTGACACCGGATTGCAATCATCCATTCCAAAACGAGTTAGCACATCAGATATGTACTGGGATTGATCAATCTTTATTGACCCTTTCTTTCGGGTAACTCTCAAACCAAGGACAGAAGATATCTCCCCAATGTCTTTCATTTTAAATATAGACGCCAGTTTTTTCTTCAATAATTTTGTGGACGTGAGGTCATTCGAAAATATTATGACATCGTCTACATATATAGCCACGTACATCATCTGCCCATTTGTTATCTTGTAGTAGATACACTGATCCACTTCACCTCTAGTAAGCCCCATCTTGACTAGTTCGTTGTTGATTGTCTCGTTCCACACTCTACGTATTATTAGCTATCAGTGAGTCGTATTCTTGTTGCATTGCAGTCTTCCACTTAGCGGAGTTGGCTGTTGATATGGCTTCTTCCACGCTGACTGGATCCCCAGAAACGAATTGCATAGCACAAAATAGTTGAGAATGCGGAACTCTGTTTGCAATACGCTCTGAACGACGAACATCTTCGCCAACACGTACATTTCTCCGCTCATAGCTATTTGGACTCCATTCTTCTTCAGAATTTTCGGCAGGTGGTTGGGCCAACGACCATTCCTCTGAATCATATGTACTTGCACTACTACTGCAGTCGTTTTCATCAGCCCGTTGATTGTTGTCTTCAAATGTCAATTCACTACAGCTATTACGCTCCCCGGGATTGACATTATCTTCACCATCAACCAAATCGACACATACGTTTTTATTTGCTGTTTTGAAGTTTGCTTTCTTCTCTTCTAGAAACACAACGTCACGACTTATTACAATGTTTTCATCCTGAGGGTTAAACAACCTGTAGGCTTTGCTCTCTGAACTGTATCCTACCATAATACACTCAATGGATTTTGACTCTAACTTGCGACGTTTTTCCTTTGGAATGTGTACAAAAGCTGGGCAACCAAATGCCTTTAAATGTTTTAAATTTTGACGACGGCCAGACCACTTTTCTTCTGGAGTACAATTTTCACCTCTGCACGGAATTCTGTTAATTAAATAACAAGCTGTGTTCGCCGCTTCAGCCCAGAACCGGTGATCTAAACCACTGTCGATAAGCATGCACCTAATTCGCTCTACTAGTGTGCGGTTTATTCTTTCGGCAACACCATTCTGCTCTGGTGTATATGGACACGTCTTTTGATGTACAATACCATGGTCTTTCAAGAAACTGGAAAATTTGTTGTTCAAATACTCTCCACCATTATCAGTGCGTAAAGTTTTAATTATTGTGGAACACTGGTTTTCAGCCATTTGCTTAAAAGCAACAAAAACATTAAAAACTTCAGATTTCATTTTCAGAGGGTAAACAAAAACTTTTCTGGAAAAATCGTCCACAAACGTGACCAAATACCTTGCGCCAGAGAACGAGTGTGTGCTTAATGGTCCTAAAACGTCAGAATGCACCAGTTGTAGCAATTCTGTGGCTCTTGTGCCAATCTCCTTATTAGGTCTTCTGGTTTGCTTACCTTTGACACACGTTACGCATCGCCCATCATTATCTAAGCTAAAATTGATGCCAATGTTTGCCGACTTCACTTCATTCAAACTTTTATCACATATATGACCCATTCGCCTATGCCACAAGTTAAAATTTTCTTTAGCCAGAAAAACTTTTTTATTAAAGCGAGCTTTGCTATCCAAACGATAAAGATCATTGTATGCCGTAGCAGTTGCGATAAGATTTTTGTTTGCATCAAAAATTTTGCACTTGTTATTTTCAAAAATTATTTTCTTACCACTTTCTGTCATTTGTTTAACAGACAACAGATTTGCACACAAATTTGGTACAAATTCAACGTCCTTTATGGTTATGTTTTTGTTCTTTTTTTTACATACTATTGTGAGATCAACGTCGCCAGCGCAGTCTACACAAAGTGCACTGTTGTTTGCTATAAGCACTTTTTTGTTTTCTACCTTACGTTTGTTGTATATGTACTTATTTTCACACATCATGTGGTTGCTAGCGCCGCTGTCAACGTACCAGCAAACAGAATTTGTTTCTTTCTCTTTTTCTGCTGCTTCTTTTTCAACACACACACATGCATACTTTTGCTTGTTTTTGCTATAAGTGTAGTTGCGGCATTTTTCCTGTGTTTCTCAACTCTTTTAAAAGAACTGTTATTATTGTTGTTGTTTTTACTTTTATTCTGGCAATTTCTTGCAATATGCCCAAATTCTTTGCAGTTATAACACTGTAATGGTTTTTTAATTTTTTTAGGATTCTTTATATACAAAGCAGCTTCGTTTTCTGTTCTTTGATCAAACTTTGCATCTTGCAAAAGTAGATTTTTCACTGCATCGACTGATAATTTTTCCTTAGAATTTTCCACTGCCATCACCAATGGTTTAAATTCATCAGGCAACCCGGCTAACATTAACGATGCTGTTAACTCGTCGTCTATGTTAAGACCAGCATTTTTCACTTTTAGCGCTATGATGACCAATTCATTTACATACGTTTGCATGGAATTGTACTTTTCAAGTTAAATGTTCACTAACTGCTTTAGCAGGTCTACCTTCCTGGTTAAGCCCGTGTCTTCATACGCATTCATGAGCGCGTCCCACGCTTCCTTCGCAGTTTTTGCCGTTGCGATATGCCCATAATTGCTTGGGTCCACCATCAATGTGAGTTCAGCCAATGCACACTCATCTAGCTTCGTATCATCCGCTCCGACAATACCATTTGCCACCACTGACCAGCATTTCTTTATCACCAGACACGATTTTGCTTGTCTTTTCCAGACATCAAAATTTTCTCGTCCGCGTAATGTCTCCATAGAAAATGTTCCTGGTGTGTGCGCCATTTTTAATTTTTATTTTAAAATCGAAAAAAAAATTGTCTTATTACTCGCGCGACATGTGGCCCATAACCTGTTAGTTTAAGATTTATTATAAGACTAAAAGTTTAATAAGTATACAAAAGAGTAATAGCAATAGCAAAACAGAGTTGTGTTACAAAGTAATAAGTATTAGTACTGCAATGTATGTACGGAGTTAAAGCGCAGGGAAATAAGAACTGCAATTCATTTATTCACAACACTTTAAAAAAGAGCTTAATTTGAAATCATTTATTTTTCGACCAAAAATTCGAATTTTCAAAAAAAAAAAAATTATTTTTTTTTTAATAAAAAAATATTTTAATTTTTTTTTTATTTTTTTTTTAATTTTTATACAAACTTTAAATCGATTTTTCTCCTTAACTAAGCCCCGGAGAGCGAAAATGAGCTTAATTTGATATCATTTATTTTTCCACCAAAAATTCCAATTTTCTAAAAAAAAAAAAAAATTTAAATTTTTTTAATAAAAGTTAAAATTTGACTTTTATTAAAATAAAAGTAAAAATTAGATTTTTATTTTTTAAGTCAGAAAAAAAATTGATTATGCCATAATAATAACAATGTAATGGAAATATAAGAAAAATAAGATCGATGACAATCAGTGTTGTTGTTTAGGTTATTTCTAACCAAAATTGGTTACATGGTTTCATTTTGGTTACATTTTTCTCCAAAGAAAAAAAAGATATTTCTTTCATTCGAATTCTAATAATAGATCTAAAAGCTTTTCAACAACATTTTTAATAGATGAATGAAGAAGTAAAAGCATTGTTCATTGATTAAGCACAAAATGATACCCTTTTTGCAGTACTTCCTTTTTTACTAAAATTTGGTTACAAAAATTTAAAGAACTTAAAATTGCCGAAACCTCAATTGGACGTCCCAACAGGTTGGAGCTCAACTTTTACAATGTTAAAGAGTGTCTTAAAATTGAAAGATTTTTGCCTAGATAACGAAGCTGTATCCAAGCAACTGAATTCTGAGGAATGGGTGGAAATAGAGACTATCATATCTGGTCTTACTCCTGTGCACATCTTAACTTTAAGTTTGCAAAGAAGTCAATTGCTGTTGGGAGACTTTTATAAAACATGGCTGGAGATGATGTGTCAGTTGGAATCTAATACGACTGAAATTAGTAAAATTCTCGTTGAATGCATCAAGTCAAGACAGTCACAATTGATGGAAAATGATACCATGTATTCAGCTTTATTTCTGGATCCAAGATTTAGAAGAGTTTTGTCGAAAGAAAAAATTGGACGCGCAAAAAAACATTTAAAAAACATCATTTTACAAATCCAAACTAATGAACAGGTAACTATACTAAATTTTAAAAGTTGAGATTTAGTAATACACAAGAAAATTTTTATTTATTTCTTATTTTTTATATACACTATACTTGTCTTAATCCACTACCAACAACATCCAGTAGTGAGTCATTCCCATTTCATGAGGCAACGAATCAAAGCAGCTCCAATTACGAATTGGACTCTTAGGCATGGAGCTATCAGATGCGTCGTCCGATGAAGACGATAGATGTTCCAAAGATTTCGTTCGCAAAGCATTCATGGAAATTGACTCATACAAGGAAAAGCGTATTGACGTTGATGTCGACACAAGTAAGTGTAGAACGCGCGTTCTCAGCGACTTGCGCTACAATTTGTCTGAACAGAACTTGGCTGCTATATTAATGGTGAAATTGAATTCTGAGTCATTGCAATGAAAAAGTGAACAATTTAATATTGAAATAAAGGAAATTAAATGTTATTTGTATTTTCAGAGCAAAATATGCAAAACACCAACTCCTTAACTTTCTAGCCAATAAACGTTTTTGTATACATATGTACTCTATTATAATTTTTTTTCTTTTTGTTTTAATACAAATACAACATTTAACTTTTTTAACATCTGCTTTCAATAGGAACAAAAGTCAAATTTTAACTTTTATTTGTAATTAAAAAATAAAATTCAAATTTTAACTTTAATTTTTGACTTAAAAAATAAAAGTCAAATTTTAACTTATATTTTTACTTAAAAAATAAAAGTCATATTTTAACTTTTATTTTTGACTTAAAAAATAAAAGTCAAATTTTAACTTATATTTTTGACTTAAAAAATAAAAGTCAAATTTTAACTTTTATTTTTGACCAAAAAAATATCGGTCAAAAAATAATTATTATAAAGTGACTTTTTGATAAAAGTCAAAAAAATTAAAGTCTTTTAAGTTTATTATTCCTTAGCATAACATCATCAATATGCTGTATTCAAATATCTGATAGACCACCTGATCCACCTGACTTTTTGATTTTAAATTTTAAAAATAACTGTTATTTTCGGTCCCTGAACAAAAGCCATTTGATTTAAATGAACAGTACGTAGACCGGTTCTTAAATGAAATATCATTTCTTGTAAATGGTATTTTCTGTTATTTTAATTTACAAACTATTTAAAGTGAACCTTTCATTAAAGAAATTTTATTTAAAAAAAAATATAAACATTTGAACAAACTGCAAAAATTTGCTTTTTGTCCCTCCTTAAATATTAAAATTAATTTCAGTGAGGCGAAAGCCAAATGTTAGGAACCACTGTTTTATACGTTGTTGTTGTTGTCTTGTTTTAATTATGTTTTTCCTTTTTTTATTGTTAACAAAAAACTCATGCTTTAAAAAGTGGATACTTTTTTTTCTTGCAGGGATATTTCGTATAAGGGTCACCACCTAGGCGTATAATCGATTTAATAACAGGTGTACAAATTGAATGTAGACGAGGTATTTCATATTTATATTGAATATTTGCGATACACAATTGCTTTAATTTCTCCAAAACAAAGCCGATTAACACTTTTAAACTTTCTGAGTTGATAAGAAAAATATCTGGTAGAAACAAAAAAATAAAATAAAATTTCTTTAAATTTTTGTATAATATTATATGAAAAATACAATAATTCACTACAAATTCAAAACTAGTTTCACAATTTTTTTTAAAGCTGGAAGCTATATTGGCGCGATTAAAACGAAAAATCTCAAAATACGATAATATTTGTATCATTTTAATAAATTGTATCTAGGAAAACAAATAAGTTGAAATAAGTTTTATTGATTACATCAAAAAAGCAGCAGAAGTCACGATTTGCGAAAAACTGCAGCAAAATAAATTTAGTAACAAGCCATATTGCAATCTTGCCATTAGAAAAAAAAGAATGAAGAAATTAGAATAAAAGGAAAAGAAAAATTACGAAACGGTAATAATAAATAAATAAACTATAACAACATGAAAGTAATAGTAAGATTTTTACTATAATCCTTCAGGATATTTTTTTTTTTGCTGCAATTGTGTTTTTTTGGCAAAAAAATTATTTTTAACAAATTTTTTATCTATGCTGATTAACACATATAAGGTCCATTTCATAATTTTAGAGCCACTTTTCTTTTTAATATAACTCTTTCAATATATATTGATTCCCTTAGGTCTCTTCGGATGAATAACTGTTGCTCTTGATTGATAACTGTTTTGTATTTGTAGTTGTTGTATTTTTTTTTTTGTAATTTACCGATTCCTCATGTTTCATAACTATAACGTCACTTTGCAAAAATAGGAAAATGATATCAATAATTGATAAGACTTCGTTGAAATTAGATCGATTTAAAAATATTTGTTTATCTGACATCATATATATATCAAATTTTGGCTTTCAAAGCCGAAAAAGTGAGTTTTCGAGAAATTGCTTGAAGATTGGGTCGCAGTCTAATGGTAGTTCAAATTTTTTTTTTTAAATTCCACAAATTATGGAAAAACAAAACCTGCAGGGTGAAAAAAAATTCTGTCGCAGCATGAAATATTTCATATAACCCGACTGGCAAGCAACTCCTCAGCTTGTATTGCGAAAATATCAGCCCAATCTGGAGTCATTGCGTCAAAAACAATTGTATGGAGAGCTTTTAATGGAGATAAAAACATAGTTCGTTCTAAAATGGCCATAGTGCAGATGTTACTACCACGTCACATCGCTGCCAGAATGCAGTTTGCACATGACAACATGGGTACGGATTGAAAACAGGTAAGTCATATAATTATAAAAAAACAGAATTTAAAAGAAACTTAAAATGGGTACAAACATCAAAACTTTCACACTAGGTCATATTCTCCGACGAAAAACAAAAGGAATTTAGATGGCCCAGACGGCAACCGAGGCTACTGGAGAGACATAAGAAAGGAACCCCTAACTTTCACAAAGATACCGATGTACCGATGGCACATTAGAAGTTCAATTTGTTTCATGTAGAATGAATAGCGCTGACTACATAAGAACGTTGAAAATGATTTAAGTTTCATTTTTAGAAAAAAATCCAAACAAAAGCTTCATTTTTCAACAGGATAACGCGGCTATCCATAATAGTGCGGCAACTAAAAATTTGTTTTCTTCCAAAAATATTTCTGTTTTGGAATGGCCTGCGTGTTCCCCAGATCTTAGCCCAATGGAAAACTTATGGGGTATTTTGTCAAACAGGTTAACTCCGAAAATCTCCAATACGCTGACGTAGCTATGTTGAAAACCGCCATGTTGGAACAATGGGAGAGAATAAGCTAAATTGAAATAAAAAATTAAAAATAAAAGTGGAAGAATTCCTTATTAATTTTATTACAATTGCATTTTATTTAAGAAAAAGTATTAATGACGTTATAATTATGGAACACGAACAATCGGTAAATTACAAAAAAAAAATAAATAAATACAACAACTACAAATATAAAACAGTTATCAATCAAGAGCATATTCAAAGAACAGTAATTCATCCGAAGAGACCTCAGCGAATCAATATATAACATATTAAAAGAGTTATATTAAAAAGAAAAGTGACGTTGTAATTATGAAATGGGCATTATAATTATAGTAAGGACAACAATCAGATATACAGGTATAAGATGTCGCAGCTTGTTTAAATGTTGTACAGACAAAAATAAAATACTTAAAATCCAACCCTTCACCCAGACATGAAAAATTCAATCGTAGAAGTTTTTTTTGTAACTGTATTTTATATATAAAACAAGAGGTCGCCAAAAACGTGTATATATATTTAAAAAAAAGTGAATATACAAAAAGTAAAATATTGTGTAACTCAGTCTTGTTTAAGAGGTTATTTATGATTTAAGTTATAGAAAAAAATAAAATATTTAAATTTAATAAAGATAAACTGTGTATTTAAAACAAAATATTTATTAATAGCGATCCTTTACGGATTGAGATTATTTTGTTTCTCTTTTATAAATAATTATTTTTAGATTTGCAAATAAATCATGTCCACAAATTCGCATTGTATATTTTTAAAAGTATTGTAAATCATTTTCAGAATTACAATATTTTCAGAATCACAAAAAAGGAACCAAAGTCTAGGTCTACATTTTAAATTTTTAAATTTTTTTTAGTGTATTTAATTTTTGATAAAAAAAATGTTTGAACCCAAAAAACTTATTTTTATCTTTTACGTGCCAAATATAAATTACTCTCCAACAACTTTTTTCACTGCATTTCAAGCACAAAGTAAACAAACAGCAACTCTGATACTTAAACAAAATGTAATAATGTAAAAGGGTAAAAGTGTTTCAGATTTCAAAATACTTCCAAGATTTATTTGTCACTTTCAAAACAGAATTTATATAAATGAAAACAAAACAAAACAACTATAATCTTATTTTTAAGAAATTTGTGTCTCATAAAAAATTGTTAAAGTAAAAATATTCTTAGAAAAATCAGACAAATGACATCGATTATTGCTGTAGCCATAGCAGCCATACTACAAATTGTGTTACGTATATCTGTTTTCATCGAACAAAATAATGATCTGTGTTCAACAGCTCCAACATTGGCAAGTTGGATATTTTTAATAGCATTTTTGGATATACTTTTAGATATAATTATATATCCAATACGTTACATGCATTTACCGTATATTTGTCAAATAATTGCTGAAACAATAGTGGCAATATTATTAACCGAATTTAGTTTACTGGTAGTTTGGTGTACCATAGAGAAAATTTGTTGTAAATTATCTAAATCGTTACTACTCTTAATTGGTGTATCATCTGAAATTTACTATAACTGGGAAAATTATATACTGGGAGCCATTACAACAACCGTGAGTTTAATTGTACTTTTATATGTGGGTCAAGCGACGGATCATTTTTATTTAATGCACAAAAAGTCTTTGCGCATGTGTCGTAGAATAAATCAAAATTTATCCGAATTGTGGACGAAATTACGAAATATGCTCGAGAAAAAAGATAACAAAAAATTTGAAAATATAGAACAAGAATATCAACATCATTGTGAAATATTATCCCAACCGAAGCGTTATAATAATAATAATGGACGTAATCGAGGACGTAATCGCAGTCGTAGTAGAAATTATTAAAGGAATGTTAACGAATTTCAAAAAATATATTTTTATAATTGATATACATAATTATAGTTTAATAAATTGTATGTGTATAATAGATATTTATGTAAAAAATTTGTACTTATGCAATAGTTGTTTGAATTGTTTAAAAAACTGCATTCATACGGGCTTTTATTTTTGTACTTTTTCTCGGAATTGAATATTCTTTCATATTCAGATTTTTTCCCAAATAAAAAACGATAAAAAATCTTTATTAGTAACATGAATTACAAAATATTGATATACTACGTAGCACGTAGTAAGTAGTTTCCAACCAGTTTTACGCGTACCATTTGTGGTATGTAAAACTTTTGTTGGGGGTAAGTTACTTATCAATTCACCGACCAAAGCTGCCCAACAATTACTAGAAGACACGCTAGTCGCAAAGCTATTAGCCAACGCATAATTCAGACAGATTAAACAACAACCAGTTATAAAAACGACATTTGTTTCTACACTTAGAATATTATGTAGATTACTGTTTGTAGTTAAATAAACAAGTTTTTAGTTTAGTTAATAATAAAGCAACATATATTTACTTTTTAAGGAAATTTTCATTTTAACTTTTTACACATTTGTTCAAAATGATTTACTCTCATTTACCGATTTTTATTAGTTTCATTTATTTTTTTTTCCTTTTTTTGAAATTTAATAAAAATTTACCCACAATACTCAAATTTGTGGTTTATTTGTTTCCGTTACAAGCAGGGACTGAAACCATGAAAAAAATGGGTTCACGTTCGGGTTAATCGAAATAAAAATTTAAGGTTCGGTTCGGTTGAGGGTTTGGGTTCAAAATTTAAAAAAGTACAAATGTTTTCTTAATAGGAAATTTATCTATTTTTGAAAGAAATTTTCGCTTAATTTTATAATTAATATATTTTTTAAGTTTTGTTTTTTAAATTTGTTCCTTGATTTACAAAATCGTTCCTTCTTCTGAAGAACAATATTTAAATTCTCTCAAGAATTTCTCTTCTTTTTCAATTTGAAAATTTTTGAAAATTTAAATTGTTTGAAAAAATATATTTTTAAGCATTTTTTATATCTTCGGAACTTAGCATTAAATTAAATCTGCTATCCAGATATAACGATGCAATCACAAGTGGATTAATTAAAAGTTGGATTTCTCTTTTTATAATATTTAAATATTATTCTTATAAAAATGTTTTTGTTTTGTCATCTTTTGTTAGATCGAATTTAAAACTAAGCCAGGCTCTATAAAAATCGCCTAAAGTCATCTGTTCTTCTTGTAGTTTCAGCGTAAATATTTTAATAGGTGCAAAAACTTCTACGAATTCTTTAGAATTATTCAAAATATTATCATTTATATTTAATGCAGCATCCAGTAATTCCGAACAAAAACTTCTGTATTCCAATAAGGCTTGAACCATGTCATAACTGGAATTCCATCTACTTTGGCTTGCTTTTTTCAAGTTAAGCTTTTTAGCTAAAGAAGAAATTTTTGGTGTTCGCAAATTTTAGTTTTAAAAAGTTGCCTAGAACAGTTTGTTCATTAATAAATTAAATATTTATAGATGATTCCAGGATAAGGAATGGATATTGTGAAGTGTTGTTGAATTTAGTTGTAGAGTATGTTGAAGCAAAAAAATCAGCAAATATATTACTGATAGATTTATCATCTGATGCTTCGGTATCATCAAATTTCATTGAGGATGAAATCAATGTCGCGTCGTTTAGAATAAATAAACGAGTAAAAAGACTTAGGGTCTCATTTTAACTTAGCTTTTATATTGTTTAAATAATAATAAGAAGCAGAACGATTAAGCTCTAAATTTGTATAGTTCGTGTAAATGATAAATGATCCATGTTCTTTATATTTTTGAAACAGCTTAGTTTTTTTTTTATTTTTTAGACGAGAAAGTAATTTTGTATTCCTAGGATGACCAGTAGTATTTTTTGGAAAAGTCTTTGAAACACATTTATAAAAACAGTTGTATATAACATTATAGAATGACTTCGGCATCAGATCCAGGTTATAATTATCTACATAAAGCAAAGACATCACTCCAGATGATTTATGACAAAGCAGAAGTGAGTGTATTGTAAACGGTTCTTTTAAAGCAAAGCTCTTTAATCTGTTTCCCAACTTTACTGCAAACTGTACACTCTAAAAAATGCTTGTAAATTTACTACTATAAAATGGGTAAAGTTTTATGTAATATTACGATAATTCAGTAAATATAAACACCAAAAGCGTAAAACTTTTTTGCGCAAACTTTCATATAATACACACATGAAGTATTTTTAGACACTATGTGTTGACAATTAAACACATTATGCCTAAAATTAGTAATATTTTGTTGAATACAAATTTTACGCTCAAAGTTTGTAAATATACTGACTTATAATGGTAAAAAAATTATGACATATTGAAATTGAAAAAAAAATGTAAAACATTTTCAAAATTTAAAAAGAAAACTTTATTAGTTTTTGAAATTTATCAATTATTTGCAATTACTAATCAAAAAAATATTGTTTTTAATTTTTTTGTGAGTTTCAAAAAACAAATTTATTGTTTTTACTTTTTTTTTGTGAATTAACAATAAATTTATTACAAAACAACCATCGTAGGATTTTACGAATTATATGTGTACATTTACAAGAAAATCGTGTGTCTTTACGCACAAACTTGGTAAATTTGCTCTTCAATTTCGCATAATGTGTGTACTTTTTTTCATTTACGCACACAGAGTAAATTTAAAATATTTTTGTCTCAACGTATATAACTATTAATTTGATAAATTATTTTTCAACTTAAATCTATATTTAAGTATGTTTTTTCTCATAACTCAACGTTACGTATTTAAATTTTTCGTTTCGAATGTGTTAAGCCAAAAAGCTTAGGACTTTCAGATTTTATAATGAATGAGTAGATTTTACACATTTTCATTTCCCAAAATATAACTTTTATCTGGTATTGACGGATTTCTTTCATTTAAAATAGTTGTCTGTATTTTTGTTTTTCCCAAAATATCCTTAACTTATGCAAGTTTTTTAAGGCTTTCATGTGATGGAATTCAAATTACGCATACCAATATTCAATCTAGCCTGGCACATATACAAATTTATATGCAAAGATTTTTGCTACAATAAATGTATACAAAGTAAAAAAAAAGAAATGTAAAGTACAACAGTGCGTATGATTAATGCAAAAGCTTTTCAAAACGTAAAAGTGTTGTTAACATGGGAAAATTTAACTGAAAAAAAATAAACAAATTCTTTTAAATTTTATTTTACGGTTTTATATAGAAATATAAAGTTCTTTATCAAATAATCACTTTTTAAATTAAAATATTTATTTCTTAACATATGTACATATAAACATACATACTTTTTAAATAATAATTATATGTACAAAAAACTTTTAATTTTTTTTTCAAAGTTACTCCTCTATGTGCACTCCTGCTATGTTTATCTGCCGTGCAAATCACATAAATTTTTTCAAACATTTTTTAAGAAAAAAAAACTAAAAATTTAAATTATCTGGATACCTACATATGAGATTGAAGATATATAAACACTTTATGGGAATTCTAAGTAAATGAAACTACAAAACATTTCTTAACATAATCATTTTGGTAACTTAAATATAACTTTTACATGAGAAAAGTTCTCTAGATGTTTATCTAGGCCTCCAAAAAATGTTCTCAATAGAAATAAAAGCCTATTTTGAATTTTCAGCCCATTCGAACTCCCTTTCTGGGATATTACATTGAAAACTTAAATTTAAAAATACATCCCAGCACAGGCACAGGTGCTTGTACTGCGACCCGGTTCTAGAACCTAATCTTGTACCCGTGAATTTTGAAACAAATTAAAAGAAATAATTCCAAGAAGCCATAAAGAAACATTAATCCCTAAGGTAGATCGGTTTAAAAACTAATCTTTTTAGTCAAACTGGAACAGTTTCAAGAACAATTATCTAAAAATGTTTTTTTTTTTACTAAATTTAAAAAAAATATATGCATTGATTTGTTAGGTAAAAGTATTTCGAGGATAAATATTCCTAAATAGTTGAAACGGTAACTCTGGGCGAGGCAATCTTCATAACCAAAATAGTAACGAAATAAACAGATTTGGAAGAGTTGGTTATTCAATGTGAATTTAGTTGTCTTTTCTTCCAAACATTCGTTAACTTTTATTTCATTAATAGTTCCAGTACTGTTTTACATTTTAATAGAATACATGGAAAAAAAATTATATATTTAAAATTTTCGAATTTTTAAGTTGTTTTGAAACAAAAATCAAATATTTAAGTCTTGTATCACTAGTTTTGAATCATTTATTCCCAAAGCTTAAAATGCAAACATGACTTTTTTTCATGGGTTCCAGAACTAATTGCACCACCAGTAGTTTCAAAGGAACTTCCTGGAAGAAGTTCTAGAACCAGTAGTTTTGTAACGAGTTCGTAAAATTTTTCAGCGATTAGAAAATAATGTTAAAATTTTTTCAAATTTTATTTTATTTGTACAGTTAAAAGTAAGTAATTTTAAGACCTGTTTCTTTTCAATAAATATAAACTTTAGTCCAATTTGCAAATATGTGTAAACAAATTATTGTTGAACACATCTGGAATTCGTTAGTAAATTTTATCTTAACTCAATAAATTAGGGACCGACAATAACAGTTGTTATACAATTTTAAAACAAAAAAATTATATAGAAGTAAAACTGATTTGAGTAGCCCGTATTCATCCTACCAAGCAAAAATGAAGCTGACAAAGAAGCAATAAGAAATTACTTCTATGGCAAAGGCATCACGTCTTTTCTGATAATTTAATCGATGAATTTAACAACATAAAATAAATAAAAATATAATAAAAAGCCAAAAATAACTGTTATTTTTGTTCGATAAAATAAAATTCAAAAATAACTGTTGTCAGCTGACGTTTATCAAAAAGGAATAATAATGACGGTACCTGCAATAAAGCATTATTTCTCATGTAGCTTTTTTCAATTAAATTGTACGTTAAATGAGAAATATTTGCAGTTAATATTTTAATATCCGGAGAAAATTGATTAAAGATCATAAATGATCGACTACAATTTTTTTTGATGAATTTGTTTTTAGCAAAATATTGATCTTTTTGGAATATAGCGTTAATAAAACAAATTTGCAGCGTGTAAGTAATTGCGATAATTTTGTTTCTATTTTATAAACAATTATTTCTATATAATTTTAAATTTTCAATTAATTCATGTCGACAATGCGAAAGTTTTGATATTTTTATATTTTACAAAGTTTTGTAAATTATTTTAAAATTCACTAAAAAAATATCTAATCCACATTTTCAGCAAATTAATTTACTAAAATGTAATTTTATACATATTTTTTTAGTTTTTTTTATAAAAAAATTTGATTAGTTTTAGCAAGGATTGTTTTATTTAAATCGATTAAGCACAACTTTTAATGTATTTAATATTGTTTTCTATAAATCAGCTTGCTGATTTCCAACAATAAGATTTGACTAATGTTAACAATTTATCTGCAAGCATCCTCCGGACTAAAATTTTGCTTTCTCAGCAAAATTTCATCTCTGTGAAAAAATATTTTTCAGAGAAATCCCAAAATATTAGTTTTTTTGCGATAACCCTTAGCGAAGTCGATATTTTGCATATTATAAATGTTATTTTATGCGCCCTCAAAATACTTCCAACCATACCCCACTCTGAGTTTCTAGAAATAAGACATTAAAACCTGGAAAAACAAAAAAAAAAAATACTATAAAATTTTTCATAAAGTCCAGCTCACAAAACACCTAGTGATAGGTAATATTTAGGACATTATTAAAAAGTTTTTTGTTATGAAATGACCCACCTTACTTATATTGTACAAAACTTAATTAACTTAAATCTAAGAAAAATTTTACTATTTCATTTAGTTTGTGACCAGACATAAGACATGTATCTATTTTATACTCAAATAAAATAATAACTAATTAATACTTTAGTTTTCAATTTAAACTTGTTAACAAAGGAAATTCTTAATTTTCCAAGATTGTATAATACCTATACAATCAAATTGTGGTCATGTGGTTATTTTATATCGATTATTCTATAGAAGATGGGCAAAAAAATTTCAAAGGATTAGAATTTAAATTTAAATTTTAAATTTGCAAATCAAAATATTTCAATAGGCATACTTTCAATCAATACCTATAATACGATTTCCAATTTTGATGAATCTGAGATATAAAAAATAGAGCCAATAAAACGAGCCTTCGATCATCTTGTATGTAAAAAACTAAAGAAAATTATTTTTTTTTATCTAGGCTCTTATCAGTACGCAAAATTGTAGGAGCTAGATCCTCTTAAATTGGGAGATCTCAAACAAAACCTATGCAAAGTATAATTCACTACATTCTTAATTTTTCTAGTTTCAAACACGTGGTTAAGTTGTTTTCCAAACAAGCACTATGACGTTACTAAAATTTAAATCGAATTGGGTTTTCTACTGGTCTAAATTTGAGAAGCCATACTTTATAAGTAAGTAACACCATCCAAAACACGCCAATAAATTCATTTACCACAACCGAAATCAAATCTGATTGCTGAATATTTTGGGTGTTGTCACCAAAATTCAGGTATATTAACGGAATTTTGTGGTGGAAACCGATATTCAGTTGTAGCAACCGATTTTAGTAGTATCAACTAAATTTCAGTTGGAAACTAAACAAAATTTTACTCTGTGTATAAGGACAACACGTCTCACTTTTTCGACCACTTCAAGCATATATGGGGAAGAAATTATACATGAAATTTTATAATTTTTTTATGTGTAGAGCCTGCCTTACAATAATATATTCGTCAAATGAGAAAGTTTGATATATGTATATAATGCCTATGTTTTAGTTTAAGGTTTGCAAGTTGTTTGAAAAAGTATCAAACAAAATATCAAAAAAAGGAATAATACGTTTTCGCTTACATTTTATAAGGAATATAAAATATAACTGAGCGCCCCGGTAGGCTAGTTGGTAGCGTGCTAGCTTATCAGTGCGGAGGTCGTGGGTTCGACTCCCACCAGAGGCTCTGGTCTGTTTTCGCTACAACGAGCCGATGGCCTTTGTTGGTAGTGCTCGGTTAGGTTATTAAGATATAATTTGTAATTATATGATTAATATAAATAAATAAATAAATAAATAAATAAATAAATAAATAAATAAATAAATAAATAAATAAAATATAACTTTGTTAGTCAAAGCAGTATACTACTTCATATAAAGTTCCGACAATTTCAGCAAATAAGGAATAAGGTTCCTTTATTTTGAATACCTTACCGAAATTAGATGTTTTCCTATCGCATATCCGCATCAAAATTACAGTGTTTAGGTTGGGTACTTTTCTTGTCAGTTTCTTTGCTTTATTTGCTTTAAAAGCAACTGAATATTTTATTTCAAATAATTTTTTTTTAATTCTTTTCCTTTTCCTGGATTCGAAGTCGGAAATTCGTAGTACGAAGCTACCTCATTGCTTACTACAACACAAATACTTGGCTAATTTTGAATTTAAATAATTTGTTAGGAAAACATATATCTTTTTAAAACCAACACCAATCATTAGTTTCAAATATAATTTATACTATCAACAATTCGGTTGGTTCTATTTAAATTCTAATTTAATGGTTTATTTATTCAGCATAACCGCATTTGTAGTTACCTTTAAGCTGAAAGTCCATACCACGCGTTTTTGCGTTAACACTTTGTACGCATATATACTCTATACGCTTTACTGAAATTCAGTAAAGCAACGCATTTTACGCTTTTGTTTTGATCAGCTGTAGTGTAAATTTGTTGAATAAAATAAATTTAAAATAAAGATCTTCGTGTTTTGTTTACAGCTTCAATTAGTTTTTCCTGCATTGTGTAGTTTGTAAATAAAAATAACCTAACAAAATCAGATGATCTGTTCGTACGCGTCAATGCATCCTACGCTTTGGTATTCTGTTACTTGCAGCATACAATTACACTGATTCTACTTTTTTGACAACGCAAAAAAGCGCAGCATGCGTGGTATGGACTTTTAGCTTTATGCCGATAATTTTTTAATAAATATTATAGATTGTACCAATTTTTTAGTATATTTACTAAATAAATGGTAGCTTCTACTGCATAGAATTAGTAAACTTATTTCATTTTTAAAGATGATTGTTAATACCACCGTAATTTTTTCTTTGGTATTTTTTCGAATTTCGAAAAAATTATAACCAGCAATTTAAAGTGCTTCCATAGGGTTTCTAAAGTAATATTTTGGCCAATTAATCATGAAATAGCCGATATATGTTAAAAATTTTAATTAAATTCAATAAAATTGTTAAATAAACAATTCAAAATATGCTAGTATTTATTAAAGTATTTAAAATTAATCAAGCCACACATTTTAAATATTTTCGTTGTAGGCTAAGGTCTTTTCCCTCGGATATTTAATTTTTTGTATTAAAATAAATTTTTGAATAAAATGAATAAAAATCGTAAAGCTTTTAAAGCTTTTTAAAAAAATATATAAAGCACTACTAAAAATAAATTGTCAAAATATATGAAAATACTGGAACAAAAAATACGCTCAAAATAGTTTGTAGTTTAAATGAACAGAAAACGTGATTTAAAATGAATGAAAAATCACTTAAAAATTTTCCTACTAACTTATCATTTAAATCAAAAGAACATTTTATTTATTTTTAAATGTTAATAAATTAACTTACAATATCCGTAAACAATAAATAGCTTTTAATTTATTTTAACTATTTAAAAACTAACCGGAAATTCGTAGAAAAAAATGACATATTTTTTTAATTTTTTTTCTTTCAACTAATTAACTGAAAAATTCGTAAAAGTAATGCTTTTTCCTTATAAAATAAACACAAAATACCTGAATATAAATTATATTTCGGTTATATTGCTTTTTTTATGTTATACAAATTAACTACAAAGTCAATTAAGATAATCGACTTTTCATTTATACTGTTTTTAATTATAAGACAGTTAACTATAAATAATAGTTAAACACAAATCTGCTGCTGTCAGTTATTGTATAAATATTTTGCGTTACCGAGAACAATGTTCGTACTAAAACGGAGAAAAACGTTCGTAGATTGCAAACATTTAAGCTTTTGGTTATTCAGAAAGCTTTATGATTTATCCATAGTGCCAATAAAGAAATTAAAAAACCTGTTTATAGGCTAACTGCCGCACTAATGTCTACTAGACAATACTATGAAACTAGTAAGTCATGAAAACAAACAAAGTTATAAAAAACAAACAAAGCTATTAAGACTTAGTTTCTAGTAATAAATATATATTTTTTTTTTTGATTGCGTTAGCTTTCTAACAATTTGTTGCAAATTTGCCAGATTAGGGTGGAATTAGGAGTTTCGGCTTAATGTCAATGTTGCTATCTTTATGTCGACCGATTTAGTAAAAATTATTTATAAGAGTGCTTTGACGACAAATGATTGCTAAAGTCATTTTCAAATTTTTTTTATATAAATTAGGCGCATGTAAAATATATGACAATATATCGAACCGCATTCTTCTTCACCCAAAACTACAGACCATTTGTCAAGTAAGTAGGTTTTTATAAAACATTTCTATTTATATTTATATGACACATTTTACTGATTTAACGAGACATAACCTTTTGTCAGTACACACAGGTTGGTAGCGACAACTAAAAAATTTGGAAGCACAACCTTATTCAAATCTCATTGGTGAACTTTTTCAATTATATTAACCGATTTTTATTGTGGAATATATTTAACTTTATTAACTGATTTAAGTCGAACTAAGAGAATTTCAGTGGGAAATTAAAAAAATATTTTTCTGCCTGTTTCCTTGAAATTACATTTTGTTTTACGGGGACGTGCCCATTAGAGTGACCTGAAAAATTAAAAATTTCGATTCTAATGATGAACCACTGCGGCTATGATTGTAGAAATATATATCAAAGATACTCAAAGTTTTTAAAAATAGCCCAAGTGTATAGCAGTTAATATATGTCATGTGATATCATGTTGTTAGCTAATTTTGGCACGCTGAACTGAAAGATCCCATTTCTAAATCTGTTAGGGTTAGTTGTTTTTGAAACTCGGAAAATTAGATCAATTTCTGAGGATATTAATCGAATTTCGAAATTTTATTTTCTTCCGATTTGAAAAATTTTTTCACAACTTCAGAATTGAAATTTCTTCAAGTTTGGCGCTTATTAGTACGCATGTCTTGTTGGCCTTTATCGTTTTAGTGTCTAATTTTTTTTAAACTTTTCCGAACCGCTAGAAATTTTAAATTATCTGTAAAAATAAATTTATTTGCTAAACTACAGGTGCTGCAATGTCATCTATATAGACTAAATTGTTATTTGAACTGAACCCCTATTTATTTACTAAAAGTTCTCTTACAAATTAAACTCAATTAATTGTTAATGCTTCTAACTTTTTTTCCATTATTTTATTATAACTTTACTAAAACACATTTCTAATCCACTTAATTGTTATTTTATATTTCTTTATAAGTGTGACTACTTAAAACCATGAATTGTTTTGTTCATTATAACATTTGTTTCAATTCATTTGGTTGTTAATATAATTATCATATTTTCACCATCTAATAAGAAATATACATCTCTCTCTCTGCTTTTGCTGAATATTTTTCATTTTACAGACAAGAAAGTTGGATTTTAAAAATATAAATTTTAATATAAACTCTCTAACCCTGTGACTTTACCTTTTATCAATACGTCATGTCAGAGAATTTATTTATTTTATATGCTACACTATTACATGGCCAGCTTTTAATTAATTTGTACTGATGTTTGTTAATACAAAATATATCACACAGAGGAAAGACATTTATTGTGACAACCGAATTTCTTGGCAACTGAATGGTTTGATTGGAGATACCGACATGTTTGTTTGTAGCGACCAAAACTCGGTTAATGCAATATAATTTCGGTTGAAATCACATATTTCAATTGATAAAGAATAAATTTGGTTGCAACAACTAAATAATTCGGTTACTGCAAACAAACTTTTCAGTTGACAAGAAGTTCTGTTGTCACTATGAATCAGTTTCCTCCGTGCAGAATTAGACACACCTATAGTATACCAATTGACTTCAAATCGCACTTTAAGTCAATTTGAAGATATCAGTCAGTCAGTCCATCTTCCTGTGTGCCCATGTATATTTATCATTTAGAACCGTAGATGGTTTAAATTTGGGTTGCACATGTTGAAAGCTTATGAATTTGAAGGAAAGCGTACCATATTTGATTCTAGTCCCCATAAAAACTTAATTTCCCGACATTTTCTTTATTTATGAAAATATCGGGATGTATATCCATATTTTCCAAAAGCATCGGGACTTTCCCGGACTGCTTCACGAAATTCGAACCAAATTATAGTTGTTGTAGGGTATCACATAGTATACATTCCGGACTTAATTGTAGGGTTCTCGCACATAAAATGAATAAAACCGTTGTTAATAAAGTCGACTTTAATCTTAAAATGTTCCGTGATAGTGTCTTTGGCACATAAATAAAGATTCTGTTATAGCAGTGAGTCCAAATTTTCAAACTATTAGAAAATTGTAATAAAGCATATTTATAATTCGACTTAACTAAATAGTAAATTTTTTTTAGTTTCATACAATACCTTAATCTAAAATAAAAATACGAATGTCTATTATTAAGTTTTATTTAAGTGGTTAAATAACCGTAAATTGTTTTTCTCTATATGTTTTCAAACAAAAGTAATTTAAGTTCAATTATATATTATTTTTCTTTAAATAGGGGAAAGTGGTGTACCATGAAATGAGTGTGCCTTGAAAAATTTTATATATTTTTTTTTGCTGGCATTTCTCTTAATATTATCACAATTTTTATGAATTGTTTATTTAGCTTTCCGTCTATATTTTACTTGGATTTGAATCAAGTACTATATATCCAGCAAAAAAATAGTAATTTTCATAAAAAGGGTGATTTTTCAAGTTTGAGTTTTCAAAATTGCTAAAAACACATAAAATTTGCAAAAGTGAATGAAAGATTTATATAGAGTGATAATTGAATGCCTGTCATTTAATTTTTAAAGATAATTTCATGCAAATGTTTCCCGCAACTACGCCGAAGGTGGTACATCCGTAACAGACTTCACATATTCCCACAAAAAATAGTCTAGTTAAATGGTATGATCATAGCGAGCAATGGACTGCTCCAAAACGTCAGATTAATTGCTTACCAAGCTCGCCTCTAAATAGGTTCATGGTATAGCCTGCCGTGTGGCATGTGTCGCCGTCTTAATGAAACCACATGTTTACCAAGTCCAATTCTTTTATTTTGGGAAAAAAAGAAGTCGGTAACGTTGCAATATTTATCGTTCTTGAAAAATTACGGTTCAATGATGCCGCCGGCCCACAAACCGCACTGCTGGCTGCTCTTCATACAAAATTCGGCAATTCTGTTTGTTGACGTACCCATTGAGCAAAAAATAAGCTTTGTCGCTGAAGGCAATTTTTCCATAGAAACATATTTCTCAAACAGCACGAATTTTTATAATAAAATTCTATGATTCGTTTGTTAGTATATGCATTGCCACATCTTACGAATCTTTTTTTACACTGAAAACCAAATAGAAAAAAAATCACCCTTTACGTTACCAAATAATGACAGTTTAATATTTTTTGGAATACTATAAAATACAAAATAACAACTTCTTGATAATGGGTAGTGGAAGCATTTATATGTACTTGTAAAATAATGACTTACTGGTAATTACTTAAAAAAGTACTCAATTCGTATTTCTGCTTTTTTAATATTATATATTTATATTAATTTGTTTTCAAAAATTTTAAAACAAAATGGAATAGTTTTCGTTGTAAAAAGCGATTCTACAAATTTTGAAGATTTTAAGTAATGACGCAGAACAACATAAAATAAAATCTATTTTATTTTCAAAACTTTATTTTTATACTCTTGTTTTTGTATCCAATTTTCTTAACAGAGTTTGTAAACAAAAAACATTATACGTAAAATTATCATACCATATTCTACGGCTCTTATGTTTTCTTTGTATACTCGCAAATGAACATCGTACTATAAACCATCTGAATATGTTCGTTTTTTAATTTTAATTAAAATAATTATTTCTTTTTATTGTATAAAAATTAAAATGTAAAACCCGGAAAAAAAAATTAGGTCGTTAGTAAGGGAAGGAGACACTGGAGAGTATTGGATCTATACGGTACTATTTACACTAAAATAAATATGACATTTTGTGCAGTCACCGTCGTACGTCGTTATTATGGGCGCGTTTTCTCTCACAGCAACAATCGTTGTATGTCGCTTTGTTATTCTGGACCGGCACTAAAGGATTTCTCATGTGGGCATTGCGATCAAAATAGACTAAATTTTTTAATGAAAAAGTGGCTTTCAAATACAAATAATTCTTACGGATTTCTTTAAGTAATAAAATACGTAAACACGGTGCACCATATTCATATTGCAGGTGAGCGATTATTTTAATATGCCACAAACTCTGCAAGATTTCAAAGAGAATTTTCGACAACTTATCGTCAGAAATTCTCTTCAGAGTGATATAAAATACTGTAAAAAGAGCCCAAAGGATAATCGAGAAAGGCAATATTATCTTTTAAAATTAATTGAAAATATTAGGAAAATTATGTCAATTGATTTCAAAGATAAAGCAAAACAATATCGTATGATTGGTTTTGGTCCAACCTGTAGATAAAATTAACGATTGATATCGGTAAACGAATTTTGGACTGTATATGTTTTCCTAACGAAAATTTCATACAAAATATGTTCGACTTTATATAAAATTGTATTATATGTGAAGCCAATATTTAGTTCTACAATTTAATATTATTATTCCACAGAAATATTATTACGTTCCACAAAATTTTATTTAAAAAAAAAAAAAAAAAATTTAAATATTTCCGGTATCGAACCTGGGCAATCAGATTTATAGTTCACACTCTTGCTAACTGCACCACAACTAATTTATATTTTCTTTGATATATTTGCCATTTAAACATTTGAATGTTTTATTTTAATTCAAAAAAATATTTTTTAAATGTTTGCCTTTTCTGGGATTTGAACTCGGAAACTCTGAGTACTGAGCTACCTCTCTACCTACTACACCACAAACACTTATGAATTGTTATGGCTAATTTTGCATTTAAACAATTTGTTAGGAAAGAAAATGTTAGTTTAAAATTTGATTATCAATACCAATCATTAGTGACGTCTATTATCCATACAATCTAAAACTCGGCTGCTTCTACTGAAACCCTAATTTAATGATGTATTTGATCAGGATAACCGTACTTGTAGTTAGCACTTTTCAATATCAAAATTTTTTTTAATAAATTTGATAGATTGTACCAAATTACTAATATATTCACTAAATAAACTAATATATTCATTAAATGAATAGTTGCCTCTCTAAATAATGGTTGCCTTCACTAAATAAATGGTTGCCTCCACACAAATACTAAACGAATTTTCTTCTTAAAGATGATTGGAAATAACAATAATTGAATAATAGGATTGATTTTTAGTTTCTTTTACCTTTTTTTAATTCCTTTTAGAACATTTTTGCTTTATTAATGGATTTTAGGTTATTCCAAATAAAAGTGAAACCATACCGAATTGCAACCAATCTTTTCTCTGGGTGTACATTTTACAATTTTAGCTTTGTATATTTAATCTTGATTTTTTACATTCTATGCTTTTTCACTGATCCTTTTTGTATTTGTAAAATTTGTAGAGTCTTTCTAAAAAGAAGAATAAAGATAATTTAATAATATGTATTAGCTTCATGGAAAAAAATTCCGAAATTCACAGGAAATTTGTAAATTTGAACAAATGTTTTAATTTTATTTTAAAACATTGACAATAAACAAAAAACATGAAACAAATTATTTTTATTTGTATGAACTTGATTTTGACTGTAAAAAATACTTAAAATAAACCGCAATACAAGCAATATTTAAAGCACTTGAATTTTTAACTTTTCAATGTTTGTTGGGTTTGAACAAACAAATCTCACTTTAAATTAGATTTATATAAATGTCATTTTTTACAGACACAAAGAAGTAAAAAAAGTCAATCGTTTCATGGTACACCACATTCCCCTACTCATACGTTTGTTTGTAGTTCATGGTCTATTAAAGTAGCAACTTTATAACAAATGAAATACATTTGCTAGAATTGTTTATATTAGAAAAGTTTTTATTTGAGAAATATTTTTTTTATTTTTTTGAAAATAAAAGTTATTTTATTAAATCAATACATGTTAAGCACAAAATTTAAGTAACAGTAACAAAAAGCAATAATAATATTATTTGTGTTTTTAGAGTAATAAAGGGTGTCCCAAGAAGAACGCAATTTTTAAATTTTAAATAAAACACAGATATTTAAAAAAAATTGTGAAACTTTATTATATCGTAAAGTACACAGAATGAGGTTATGTATGGAACAATATATCGTGCAGATGGCCGCCGCGGCTTTGCTGGCATGCACGCGATCTTTTAATGAAATTTTCAATGAACGTTTTGCATGAATGCTGCGGTATTTCATTAATGCAGCGTCCAATTTCCTCTTTTAAGGCTTGAGTCGTCGTCGGCTTATTCGCGT
Organism: Eustalomyia histrio; assembly: GCA_949748255.1. NCBI lineage: Eukaryota > Metazoa > Arthropoda > Insecta > Diptera > Anthomyiidae > Eustalomyia > Eustalomyia histrio. The sequence continues at coordinate 64,615,465 of OX456526.1, forward strand.
AAACCATCGACTTCAAAAAACCCCAAAGAAAACACCATTAGATTGTTAAATCGCACGATCTAGGCGGCCAATTCTGATCTCCGAAACGCGAAATAACACGACCGAGAAATGACTGATGCAGCAATTGAATTGTTTCTCTGGCTGTATGACATGTGGCGCCGTCTTGTTGGAACCACATGCCCTCCACATTCATTTCTTCAATTCTAGGCAAGAAAAAACTGGTTATCATTTCACGATACCGAACACCATTGACTGTTTGCGCTTGACATGCCTCATTTTCATAAAAAAAAGGTCCAATGATTCCTCCAGCCCAAAAACCACACCACACAGTGACACGTTGAGGATGCACTTGCTTCTCGTGAATCACTGGAGGATTTTCCTCACCCCAAATGCGACAATTCTGCCTACTGACGAAGCCATCAAGATGAAAATGGGCCTCGTCACTGAAGATGATTTTATCGGCAAAATCAGCATTTTCATGTTGTCTCTCCAATACCCAATTAACGAACTCCCTTCGCTGTCCACGGTCAGCTGGCTTCAGTTCCTGAGTCAATTGAACTTTGTATGCATGAAGATGCAAATCTTTCGTCAAAATTCGCTGCTAAGTGGATTTGGAGACACCAATTTGCTGAGCTCGGTGTCGAATTGAGGTGGATGGAGTTTGAGCGACATCATCACGTACAGCTGCGACATTTTCGGTCGATCGACCTGGTCGATGGCGCGTTGTTGTCTTTACATCACTAACAGACCCAGTTTCGGCAAATTTATCCATTAATCTCTTTACAGTTGACTCTTTTGGAGCATTATTCTGACCCCAAATTGATCGCAATTTGCGAACTGTAGCCGCAAAACTTTCACCATTTTGGTAAAACAATTTCACAATGAGAATGCGTTGTTCATTCGTGTAACGGTCCATTTTTACTAACCTCGTACCTTCTACTAGCAAACAATAACAATTGTTCAAATGTCAAACAATGACACTTCGAATGTTGCCAGATTTAAAAATTGCGTTCTTCTTGGGACACCCTTTATAAAGTATTTTTATTTCAGTTAGATAAATTATATTTAATTTTAAAATTTTACCTGATGATTTATTTATTTTCGCACATATAATTTTAACAATTCTATTAGAAAATCCAACACTGTTTAAATAGTTAAAGCAATAAATTTTATTTAAAACAATTATATTTGTTTCTAAGCAATTGTAATCTGTGATAAACACTAACATGCTCTATCGCATTACCTATGTGTAGTATCATAGAGAATTTTTGTGTTATAAAACCTGCTTTATAAGGAAGGTATCCCAATTTTCATAAAGGGTAATTATATTGTACATCCCAATCGCTTTAATTTTTATTTCCACACATATGAAAAAACTACGGTTTATATCTTAGCAATTTTTAATATATTTTATTGTTTAAACTTTAGGACACCTTCCTCACCTAGTGGTTACTGTATGGAAAAACAATAAAAGCCATAAAATGTAATAGTAAAATATTTCATGGAAATACATAAATATTAGAAACTATTCTAAAGGCAATGATTTAGGTATTACTTTAGGAAAAAGATGTTACCAAATCCATAGCACATGAAAATGCAGTAAACTAATATGTACATCAATTAATGGACACCTTGATGCATAAAAATTGTTATTGTTATATTTTACTCTTTTTTTTTCTCATAAAATCCCTTTTTTGTTTATTAAAAAAATCCTTTTTACACTTCATATTTTCATTTTAGCATTCAATTACGTGCGATATTAAACTTTTTACGCCACCACATTTGCATGCACATAACTTTTGCAAACTATACTGTGACATTATTAAAACTTTGAAGGATTATTAAGGTTCAAATATTAAGTCATATTTTGTGCCAGAAAATATCATTGTCTCTCAAATAGGAAATATTCTATTGTCACCCGATGTATTGCGCGAACTGCAACTCATTCATACAATGTTTTGTGTGAATATCTACAGCGAAACCATAGAACAAGCGGTGCAAATAGAACGTCACACAATTTATTTGTTTTTGTTTAAATAATGTCTTGTGAAAATTAGAAATGAAAAGAACCTAAAGAATTACTGACAAAAAAAAAAGAAAATGGTTTGATATTAAAATAAAACAATACGAACAGAGTTGTTACAATCACATTGTACGATTATTGAGGAATGAAATGAAAATAATATATATTTTTAAAGAAATCAACTTCAAATTTTCATTTATTTTGAACGCAGCAGCACTGATGATATAATTTTATTAGTTTTTTCTGCTGGTATTTTTTAACTAATTTTTAATATTTTTTTTATTTTTTTAGATTTAATTATCAGTGCACCCTTTTATATCCCAAAATCTGTGCTACAGTCGATTTAAGAATGTGTGGATCTGCTATTTTATCCATCTTACATCCAAATTTAGAAGCAATCGAAAATACCAATTGAAAAATGTAATTTTTGAACCTGAAATCAGCTTATAAGTATAATATTTTTTTAGGATCTCCACAAAGTATTTTTGAGCTTAACTGAGGCCATATTAAAACGAAGTATTCTCGAAGTTTCTATCAACTTTTAAAAGACTTAAGCTACGAGTGTGAATCAATAAGTTCATGACTTTTGGAACTTCCCCCTGCTCCCATCAAGTACCACCTGATAATAGACTACTGTCAAATCTTGAGCAAGTTCTGTCATTTACTTTGCGTTTAACAGCTGTTCAAAATATACAGCCTGTTTTTTAAAAATGGAAAAATGGGAATTTCGAGCGCTCATTAAACATTATTTTTTCCGAAAAAAACCGTCAATCAAACCAAGGAAAAACTAGATATATACTTTGGGGACTCTGCACCATCGATTTTAATGGCAAAAAAAGTGGTTTACTGACTTTCGTTGTGACCTTACAAGCACGGAAGATGCTGAAAGTTCTGGACGCCCAGTTGATGTCTCTGCACCCAAAACAATTGAAAAAATTCACTATATGGTGTTGGCCGATCGGAGATTGAATGTGCGATAGATTGTGGAAGACATAGGCATCTTACATGGCTCAGTGGTTTTTATTTTGAACGACCACTTGGGTATGAGAAAGCTTTCCGGAAGATGGCTGCCGTGTTTGCTCACAATCGACCACCAACGGAATCGGGTGACAGCTTAGTTTCCATGGAAAAAATCCATAAAGTAGACTACGAATTGCCCCCCCTCATTCGCCTTACTCTTCGGATTTGGTCCCCAGTGCATATTTCCTATTTCCAAACCTAAAGAAATGGCTCGGTGGAAAGAGATTTAGCTCCAACAATGAAATTATTGATCAAACAAGTGCCTATTTTATGGACCTCGAAAAATCCTATTTTTTTGGAAGGGATACAAAAATTGGAGAAGCGTTGTACTAAGTGTATTGAGCTAAAAGGACTTATTGACCCACCCTCGTATACAACGTCATGTTATTTTGTTCCATTTTTGCTAATTCATTCAAATATAAATTTTAAAATATTATATCTAACATCAACTTCACTGACATAAAAAACTACCTTTTAACCTCATGCTGGTATTATGTACTTATACAACTGTGTAGACGTGTTAAATATTCAATAGAAAGTCGATGGATATCACATGTCATTGATTATATGCTAAATCCGCTTATCCTTTTGATATCAAACGTATGTTGAACATTTAGCATCTGATTTACACATAAAATTGTAAGCTATTGTAATGCCAATTGATAGACGAGAGCATAGAGTTCATATATCTTAGCACAAAAATGTGTAGATTAAGGTGTCCTTTGGAAAGTCAACTTAATTGGCTTAACAAAATGTATTTATCAGAATTAAATCCCTTTTAACATTATATGTAGTTAGCAATTTATTGTTTGCATATCAACATATAAAGTTTTTTTTTTGGCAAAAATTATGCTAAGAATAAGAATATTTTACCAGATTTTTTAATTTTTCCCCGCTTTATATTTGCATATTTTATGTGAAACAACGTTTCTATTTGATATGCTATCAACAATATCAACAACAATATTTTTCAGGGCATTAGTATTTTGGATATGGGAAATAAAACACAACTCTGATACTTAAAAAATAGATATATGTGAAAACATATATGATCATCAGAGAAGAAAAATTTTATTGTTTCCTGTTTTTGCTTTCTACTTATATTTTATTTTTTCTTCTATTTTGAATTTTCCAGTTTGTAGCATTAGAGTTTCTTTTCTTAGGGTTTCAGCTTTAAATCGCTTTTTTATAATAAAAAAAAAAAATATTTTTTCTCTTAGTTTTGTTCTTTTTTTTAAACAAAGTGCTTTTCTCTAACTTTATACTTTTGCTTGGTTTTTGTTTTTTTCCGATATTTTTTTGCTTTAAATACATTGAATTTAGCTTTTTTGTCTTCCCTGATAATCATATAATATCATATAATATGAGGTTACATATATGTTCACATATGATCATATATGCATATACGAACATATATGAAAATTTACTGATATACTAGCTGACTCGGCAAACGTTGTTTTGCCCTGAAATATTTTGATTTTGTCTCCAATTATATCTTTTTTTTTTATAAATTAATCAAGATGAAGTGAAACTCTTTCTGTTAAATTTTAAATATCGTTTATTTAAATAAAAAAGACATGACCTTAAAAGGGTATTTAAGAAATATCTGAAACATTAAATTATTAATACTGAAAAAGATAGATATTAAAAAGTATTGAAAGACATCAATTAATTTGTTTCTAATTTGGTTTAAAAAATCAAATGTTAACCTGTTTGTGGATTAGTTTGTTTGATATTAATGTGGTATTCATCATCTCCTTCCCAAAAAATTAATGGATATTGTAAAGCATCATATGACCGATGTGAATCATATATGACTTGAATAGTGTTGCTTCTACGCATAACTGTAATGTCTCGTTGTTCAAAAGTATCTCCTACCATAACTACTGCAACTTCATTGACCGTTGGAGCATTGAATCTGCGTGTGTGTTCTCCTAGAGGAAGTTTATCCGGTTTGATTACGATCATGTAATTATCAGTAATCATTCTTTCAGATGCATGTTTAAATAATTTAATAAGTTAATTTTTTCGGCCAGAAATGTTTCCAAGGACGCTACAATAGACCGTTATTGAATTCGTTCAATATGATTGTAGTGGCATCTTAAACTCACTTGTTCTTCTTCATCACCCAAAAAATAAATTTGCAAAAATTTGGGATGGTCAATTGGTAATGGATATAAACCACCAATCTTATGGTGTACTTGTCCTTGTATTTTAAAAGTTGAATCAAAATTGCGACCTTGAGCATCAGTGTTTGTAATAATTTTTGCCCCAAAAGAAGTCATTTGAAAGCATGAATCAAATTTTTTGGTCTTTTTTAGAAAAATTTTGCAATCCGCACTTTCACCCAATAACAATGTTTTTAGTGGTTCCGGCGGTGAGTTTAGTGGTGGCAACACAACTTTTCCGGAACAACAGCACATTCCGGGTGATTCATATTAAATTTGAGTGCGTGACAGTGATTACATTCATTGGAAATTTCACCAATAGCGATTTTCTCATGAGCACTGTAATTTATGTCTGGTTCGTAAGAGAAAGCCAGACGGTTAAATAAGGTGATCGAAGCAGCTCGGGTTATACGCATTCTTTCGCGATTTGCTAATCTATTATTATCGGTATTGCGTTGTCTATCAATAACTCTTCGGGTCTCAAGATGGTGAGATCGTTCTTCAGGTGTTTGAGCAGCACGAATTACACGTACTCGGTTTGAAAGCTTGATATTCCGTTGTAAATGTTGATCATGTGTAGAATTTGCTCGTTGATCTCTTTCGGTTCGGGCGCGTCGAGTGTACCTGCCAATGTTTCCTCCTCTAGATCGGGTCGCCATTATTTTAAAACAAATAGGATTTTCCGGAATTTTGAATTATTATTATTTTATATTGAAACTTAAATTCTTTTACAAATTGTTTTAAGAAAATTTTTAATATATTGACAATTTTTTATTTTTGAATGCCCATAAAAGAAAAGGATACTTATTCTTGTTTAATAAATATATTTTGTGAATTTGAGCCCAATCGTACCATAAGTAAAAAAAAATGAAATATTACGACAATAGCGCCACCTATCGTTGTTAAACTTAAGAGAAACCTGGCTCCTGACTAAACTTATATATTGTCCAAGTTTGGTGTCAATCGGTCCAGCGGTTCTTGAGTTTTTGTAACACGTACCCGGCACAAACGTTTTTATATATTAAGATACCCTCAAATTTCAGATCCGCAGTTACATGGATATATCAGATCAAGCAAGGTTATATATGATTATATACAGATGCTAATGGGTATTTCGATTTTTACATGGTAATGAAAAAATTCTATAAGTATTTAAGACCAAATTAAACATAATTTATAGTTTAAGGGATGCACTAAAAAAATCATTGAAATCATACATTCATACATTCATATTAACTTAATATAGATACGCTATTATAGCAGTATATAAATATGTATGTCGTATAGTTCAATCAATTTATTTTTATTGAGATTTTATTTTGTTATTATACTATTTTGTATCATATTTTGAATTTTCTAATGTACATTTCATTTTAAAATATTGAATGTATCATAAAGATTTGGTTACAAATTTATTTGGTAAAGAAGGACAGGAATAAATTTGAACAAGCGGTCACAATTTAGGACTGTTAAATTTTCTCGAGCAGTTAACTTTAAATTAACTAAGCATTTATTACAAGAAAATTTAACCATAAAAAATTATCAATATTTTAACGTTGGATACTTAAGCTTAGTATAAAGTATCAAAATAAAAAATTTAAGGAAAATCAAAAATAAATAACAAATTCAAATATTTTGGAAAAGGGAATATTTTATGTTTTAGCGCGTTTTTTTTTGTATATCTGGGCATAAAGAAAATAATAAACTCTTCCACATCATTCTTTTTTAGATTCGCTAACACAAAAAGAAATAAAATGATAGCGCCTTTGTGCATACTACACGAGGTGACTTAACTAAATCCATAAGTATTTATAATACAAGTGGATTATTTGTATGTATTCTGTGCTGAGCCAGACAACTGCGAAATAATTAGAGAATAAAATATAAAAAATATATATATTTATTGTAATATTATGATAGTATATTAAATTAAAGTAATTTACGTGACCAGTACATCACAATGAGTAGAAAAATTATCGCCGTGCATTATTTTGTATCCTTTTGTAAAAGTGAGTTAAAAGCTTAGGTTATTAATATGAAATAAAGTAATGCATGGTAACTTTCGTAGTTTCTCACGTGCTTTTACAATATATAAATCATGATTCATAAAAATTTTGTTAATACGCGAACACCTTAATCAAAAAAAAAAAAAAATTTTTTTATACGGTTTTAAGTACGATACACTTAAAAACCGGTATACATAATATTCATTTAAATTAAATGCCTTTTGTTATTTATTTTTAAATGTTGATTAAACAACTAATATATCCGAAAGAAACAAATAATATAATCTGTTAAAATAAATGTCAAAATTTTACCTACCAATTCCTTAAAAAATAAATGATTTTATCATTTATTTGAAATTATTTCCTTTGTGTATTTTTTTTTTTTTAATATACAATATGTATGTACGCATAGCTATATACACTATTTGTGTGAATGTGTTCGTGTATCTATGTGTTTATAAAGTTCTCGTAATTTCAATTGAAATAATTTTGTATATATAAAACCATTTCAAATAAAAAAAACAAATTGAATTGTTTTGAAATTTTTTTTTTTTACAAAACAGACAGCAAACAGAATTTAAATTTGTAATAACTGTAACGAAAACAAACAAACCACAAATTTCCGATTTGTGCGTAAATTTTTATTAAATTTCAAACAAATGAATAAAATAAATGAAACTGAAAAAAATCTTTAAATGATAGTAATCATTTCGAACAAATGTATAAAAAAGTTAATATAGATATTTCTTTGAAAATAAATGTATGTTCCACCTGGAAAATATAGAGAAAATGAAGCTCAGTTAATGCACCTCAAATACATCAAAGTTGCGCTTTACAATTTTTTAATAATCAACCACTTTAATTTATTTAAATATCTCCTGCAGGGTGAGTTTTTCTAAATCAGCCTTGTTTAGGATTCTTAACCACAGAAATTTGTATTGTAAAATCTAAAGGTTGGTTAGAAGAAATATAGTAAGACGGGAAACGAGTGGATTTCAAGCAGAAAGCAGATGATAGGTAGGTCGGGAATAGTAAACGTAATGAATGAGAAGATACGCGAAAAAAAACTTGAAAAATAGAGCGGAAGAAACGGAACTGGTCCAAATAGGAGCGATGTGAAGTGGGACGGGAAACGAGTGAATTTCAAGCAGTAAATAGAGGATGTGCATTAGGTCGGAGAAGAAAAAAATGGGAACATTAAACATAGTGAAATGAAAATTAAAAAAAACATATTAAATATACCAAACAATTTTCCGATTAATTCAAAAAGTTGCTGAAATTTATCCATGGAAGATAGGGTTGTTTCTCAAATTTGCATGATTAGTGCTTAAATCGCTGTTTTCAATAAAACCCGGCAAAGAAAATTTTAAAAATTATAATAAGCAAAATTCTCTGTTCTGAGATACGGAAAATCAGGGCATAATTCATGAAGCACAATTAAAAGCTCTCAAAGTCCCCGTCTAATATACATTTATGTTAGAAAAGTATATTTTTTTTTCAAACTATCCGACGGTAACGCTATTATGATAAACGGCGATTACTATAGAGCCATAATAACTGAATTTCGCTTACCAGAAATTAACGATCTGGATTTGGAGAAAATGGAATGCTAACAGGACGACCTTCCTTACTAGCTCTTATAATTGCGACTTCGTTGAATTGGTTTGGCCTGACAGATGTTATAATTTAATTGTCTCCCGAATTGATTAACCTTCATATATATTCAAAAACAAAGAAAATTACATATTTTTAGCTAGGCTTTTACAAGATTTTGATTCGGCAAAGAACCTTTTCAAATCTGGAAGATTTGGGCGGCAAGCTATAGCCTACAAAAGAAGAAAGAGCTGCAACAAAAACCCTATTGAAACGTATATTTTGCTCCATTCTTGTCCTAAAAAAAGACGTGGTTAAGTTGGTTTCCTCACAAGCACAATGATGATCCTAAAATATGTAGACCAAATATTATTTTTAGATCAAGTAATATTTTTTAGAGGTTTCTTTTGTCTTTGTAAGCACATATATTTTTTTGTTAAATTATAACGAGATTTCAACTTCCGTATATTTCCAAAAACAATTAATTTTTCCTACAGAGAAACCATCAGATACTGCTGACTTTTTCATAAGGAAAAACCTTTAAATTAAGTGGACGTTTTTGTACAGAAAGAAAATCACACACATTCCGATAACTTTTTACTTCAGGAAATTTCTCAGATTTGGGGGAAATTTTTCTATAGAAACCCACAGATTTGGAAGATTTTTGTGTACAAATAAAAACTCCAAAAACTAAAGAAATTTTTCTATCAACAAATCCGCCACAAGTATTTTAGAATCTGGGGATATTTTAAAATAAAAAAGTCTTATAAAAGCTCTAAAGCTACTTTATAGAAAGAATTTCTCAGAGCCTTAATGATTTTTATGTTAGAGATTTGTTAAGCAGCTCATTTAGAATTTGACGATATCGGGAAACCCTTTCTTTTAAGAAAACTTCTCAAATCCGTTGAGATTTTCCTACAGAAAAACAAGCGTTCATATTTCTGAGGGCTTCTTCGATGGAAAAATCTTCTGACTCTGAAGATTAATCGCTGATTCTTATTATTTTTTTTAATTCGTTGCGATACTCATTAAATTTTGGAGATAATTAAACTTGATTTGGTGATCTGAAGTTACGAGTTGTTGTTGTTGGCTACTTGTATTAGCTCAAATTTCTAAAAATTATAGTTGCTTGGCGTATAACGTACAGCCCTCAAAAAAATATACGAAGAGATTATTTGCTGGATATTTCGCTTATTTCTATTGGAGCTTTAAGTTTTTTTTTTATATTAATTTTTGAAGATTATATAGGTCAAGTGGGCGCCGCTATTTATAATGATCATTTGAGCTCCTTTTACCGTATTTTCCGACATTCTTCCCCTTGATACTCTTTAATTTTAACAATAATTTATTTGAATCACTTTGTTCAAAGTAATAGAAATCACAAATGTGCTTTAAGTTCAAATTATGAAAAAAAAAACAAAACTCTTAGGTAGTAAAAATCGATATATGCCTTTTCAAAATGAACAATTCTATTTTACTTAGGTCTTGAAAGTGGTAAACATTACTGAATTATAATATGATTTTGACTTGAATATTAACAAATTCAGCGGAAGGACTTAAGTCTATAGTTTATTGTATATATAAAATATGTGAAAAAATTTGATACAGTGGGTACATTCTATGTCTACTATACCACTGATTTCATTTACAGCTTTCAAGTTAAGAAATTTGCTATCCTTTCTTTTGAGTTTGTGTTGAATCAATTGTAATTGATACTTTGTCAGTAGTGATTATCAATCATTTCCTCTTTTCTTTTCCATCCACATCACTTAGTTTTTCGGTCATCGGATAACAATTAATGGAGCGCTAAAAAGGACAAAAGTTTTTCTTTACACTTTTTTTTTTGGAATAAACCAATTAAATATGCAAATAAAGGACCACAGAAGAATGAACAATCAAAAATTGCGAATTAAAAATAAAAAGTAAAATGAAAATAGAACACTTATCACTTTAAATGCCCAAAACTTTCGTTATTGTTGTTGTATTTTTTTTGCTTTCCTTTCTTTTTGACAAGTTTTTCTTTAATACAATTTCAATCAGCAGGAGACTATTCAAATTTATTTTTAATCAAATTACTTGCACAACATTTAAAAATTAATTAAATAATTAAAGATGGAAACTGAAACGTGTAAAGCATAAGAATGATTACTATTACATTTTGTTCGTTAATTTATTATATTCAACGGGTAATTAAACAAATGGATTTAAATATATTGGTTAAATAAAATTCATTAAATGGAGAATTATCTTTTAATATTGGAATTTCTTTATCAATATTTTATGTTTTTATTCCAAATATTACTTGCTACTAAGGCTGCTTGAAATTTTATAAAATATCTACAAATTTTCGTTGCTAATTTCAGCAATTATTTTATAAATTTTTGAAAACCGATTTGCTAAAATTAGCAAAAAATTTACTAATTATGAAAAAGTGAATATTGAAGAAAATATTACATTGTATTAAAAAGAGATCGGAAGTAAACATACCGACTCATGTCTAAAAATAGGACATCCACTTAAAAGAGCACTAAAAAGTTTTTTAGTTCAAAAAAATCGGCACTTAAAATAATTAAAATTTGACATAAAAGCAAAAAAAGTTGACTTAAATATTTTCCAAAACAGAAATTACCAAATTAAAATAAAATGATAAAATCGCTTGTTTTTTAAATTTTTAAGCCTTTGATTTATTTTTTTTTAATTTTGTCTAAAATATTTTTTTTTAAAAAATAAATAAAATAAAAAATTTTTAATTAAATTAGCAAAATTTCCTGTTATATCAGCAAAAATGTTCAGTTGCCATTACATACTTTTTTTTAGTGAGAATACAATTTTTGTAATTATCATACATTCGGTACCAATTTCACAAATTTTTAAATTGTTTTATTTTAAGAATTATATTTTTCAGATGAAAAAATTAACTCTCGATGTTCCAGATGGCTTAAGAGATTATTAGCGAGATTTGGAAAAGGAACCTATGTATTTTTCAAAAAGAAATTTCGGTGAAGCCTCCCTACTTTGTTGGGGTGCGTTAAGCTCTAATGGAACCCTGGCAATAACGGTTTCTCAACTATAATGGATAGTCTGGAGTACGAGTGAGTACTCTCAAATCATTTTTTGCCATACCTGTCCACTCATCGTGAAAAAAAAACATTTTTTATTTTGTGTAAGCAGATCACCTAAGACTTGGTTTGAAGAACATGTATATATATGTATGTATGAGTATATGTAATGAAATGACCGGCACGTTCAACAGATCTTAATGTTATGAAGGAAATAAGGGGACTTCTTCTTTATGGTTAATACCGTGCAATTTTATTGGAATAATGTGCACTGACCTTATCATTTTGACGCATTAAAAAGATATTTTGGTTTCTAAATAGAATTAACGAAAAACAAATGAGAGGAAATAATATGTTTATAAAACACATTTGGGTAACAAGTATTTTAGGCAATGATAATATTCAATACTTCTTTATTTTTCATAGACAGAACAAAAATTAAGTGGTCTTATTATTTTGATGCGCACCTTATTACAATAACAAAGACTACACAACGAAAACATAAAAATGTTAAAAAAAATTCTGAATTTAATTCCATTAGTGTTGATAAACAATTTGACATTATACTTTAATTTATTGGGATCATTAATCTTTTGGATAGAGTATTAGTTTTGTTGAACTACCCAGCAAAATTAGAGCTGAGGAACAAGTAGTTTAACAATACATCTACTGAGCAAGAAGTTGTGAAAATTTCGGTGAATCATTAATGATTTTAACATTGACGTGTCATTGGAAGGAAGTAGTTTGTATCGGTGCTATGAAAAATTGATGAGCAGATGGACTTTTTTATTAGTTTACGGAAGTTGTTAAATATAGGGACTACAAAATAAATATAGGAAGTGGCTTTTTTTAAGTTAAAAATGTGATTTTAAGCATGCCAAGAAATATTATTCCGACCAGGACAAAGTGAATATCACTGGTATGCAAAACATGTTTTCAATAAGTCATTTAATGACTGTCGGAATTAACCATTTATGGACCAACCAAATAATTGTTTTTTTTACTAGTAGGGGTTAATATCAACATTTTGGAAGTTATTAAAAATTACTTCTTACAAATCGAAAAATTTGCACTACTAACTTCTTTGGATGTTCTGAAAAAGAGATTCGTAAAGAATAACATCCATTTTATTTTGCTGAGTAATATTAGATTTTTTGTGCCAATAATAAAATAGGTTGATTAACTGATTAAATTTTTAATATAAATTTCTTTTATTTTTCTTCAAACTTCCTAATTTTTTTAACTTTTGCAAAAAAAATCTATAACGGTATAGAACTTTGAAATGGAATAAAACAAAGATGAATTTTTTAAATCGACATGAAATTTACTTTATTCGAAAGATAATCCTCTGGCATTATAATTTAAATATGACCTCTGGCATATGGCCGCCAAGGTTGGCTCGGACTTAGTATAATCTGGAGGTTTAATTTTCGATGACTTTTTCCAACATTTTTTGAATCTTGTCCTCCAAGTGGTCAATCGTTTCGTGCTTATTGGCGTAAACTAGCGACTTCACATATCCCCACAAAGAAAAGTCTAACGGCGTTAAATCGCATGATCTTGAAGGCCAATTCGCGGGCCCGAAATTCGCTTATGAAAATCTGGATCAACTGTGATCCTGTGGCTCCAATTGTTGCAAGAGTTGGATTTTTTAAGCACGCAAACCAAGATCTTTCCGCAAAATCTTCAATAAAGTGGAAAGACACATATCCAATTCCTGTGCACGATGGCGAATAGACTGATTCGGCAGCAATGACTTCTTATGTACGTACTGTACGACATGCCTGTTTATGCGTTTTATCACTTAGAGTAAACATGGTGCGAAAACGTTCCATAGTTAATCGAATTAATTGTTCTGATGGACGATTATGTTGACCGTAAAATGTACGTAGTGCGCGATTCGTATTTCGAACAGGACCATGTTTTTCAAAATAAATTTGCACAATAAATCACTTGACAGCTATGAAAATGGCAGCCAGTTAAAAAAGTGTTGCCAACTTAAAGTTCTATATGTGTATAAATAACAAGCTTTACAATCAAATTTTTTTTTCAAATTGACTAAATCAAAGCAAATTTTATATATGATACACAATTTTTATTTTCGTTTCAATTCCTTTAAAAAAAAATTAAATAATATAAAATTATATTTTCATGTCCAAGTAATTGACATAGAGCTTTCAACCCTTGTATACATGCATTTCCAGCTAACAATAGACCTCATCAGAATGCGAAGTTTTGGAAAAGCTACAGCTTCTAAGAAGAGCTTTAACAAAAACTTATTAATATACATATTTTTCTTAATCAAACACGTGACTATATATATATTGCTAACAAGCACTATGACGTTTCTTATGGTATAAAATAATAATAATATAAAATTGCTTTAAATTCGAAAACTGTATTTTCTAAAAAACGGTTTCGTTTAAAATTATATGAACAAATTTACAAAAACTAAAAATAACATGGAATTTCGTTTCTAAATAGATTTATCAATAAATTTTGATGAAGTAGAAACTTCAGTAGAAGTAATTGTTTAGTCAAAAATATATAAGATTTCGCTTATTTGAATTCTTAATTGCACAAACATAGAAAAGTCGGTGAGGACTTGTTAGGAATATGCGTTATTTGTATATCTTTTCTAATAGATAACCTCTTTAAATCTAAACCTTAAACCAGGTAATGAAAGAGTCAGAGAACAGTGACAGATTTATCAAACTTTTTTTGTGAATTTCGCAAAAACTTTTCACACCACATTTTAAAGAATTTATTATTGAATATTTTTTGAAGGCAGTTCTTGTTTATTTGTCATTTTTTTATTCGGGACAGTGTCATATAAAGAAATAAGAACCAACTTTATCGACAAAGAAACACGTTAGAAACCAGTGCAATAGACTTAACTTGATATTTCAGCAAAAAGCAGCTCTTTGTGTTCTTATAGATGAAAGAAATACATTTATTTTGCATTAAACTATTAATTGATCAATCGCCAATTTTTCCGATTAATCCACCAGAGTAACCGATTAATAAATTTTCTTCATTCTTTGAATAATGACCTAACCGATTAACCGGCAGGGTCGAATAATTGGAAACGCAACGTTTACGGCAGCTTACCGCAGCAATTATGTATATACAGAGCGTATACTTTATATTTGTATTACTTATGTTTTTATAACACTCATACGTACTGTGCGTATATTATAATGGTAGAATATTCATAACAGAAAACAAGTTAACAGGTATTTTTTTCTTTAACAAAAAACCGACTGGAATCAGGATTTTCTTAAAAATTCGATTAACCAGGTTTTTAATAAAGTACAATATAAAAATACAAAATATGCATTAAAACTCAAATATATGCTTTACAAATCCAAATATATGCACTAGAAAATCAATAAGATTTAAACTTAAAATTTGTTGATTTTTGAAATTTGTGAGAAGTCGCTAGAAATCTGACCAAGCGGTTTCCGATTTTCTTTATATTGTGAACAGAAAAACTCTGTGCAGCCCTTAAGTAATTCCCGTTTTTAAAACCCCATAATTTTTTTATGTCAGGTTTTTAATTTTTGATGGAATTCAAAAATGCAAAAAGGACTAAACTTAAAAAAAGAACAATTTTTAAAATATATATTGACTGTTTCAAAAACTTCAAAAATACCTGAAAGCTAATGTTGTCCTCTTTACCATTTGTAATAAAAAAAATAACCTCTTAGTTTTAGGAAATGCATTTGTAATGGAAACGCGATTTTTTGAATGAATTTTGAAATATTTTCTTCCATGCAATATAAAAAATTCTACATTTTTGCAAAATTACCAAATATATGTAAACACTTCATCTGTTTGCCTCTACTTACATTTGTGTTTCTATAAAAGGCAAACAACCACAGTTAAAATATTTTTCATTTACTGACTGTAGTTCATTGAAAAAGTTGCCCTTACATTTGTTTTGTCTGTAAGGCAACCATAGGTTTTATTTTTGCTTGTGACTACATAAATTCGGTTATTACAACAGAATTTCGATGGAACACTATATTTCAATTGAAAACCTCTTGATTACTGCAAACCATTCAGAGACATTATTACAACTTCATTAGCATTAGTAGTACTTAAAAGGGCTAATGAAATCCTAAGTATTTATTTGCTAGATTTACATACGTGTCAGAATTTTATTAAGGTCGGAAAAAACCCATTGTTATATTTTTCTTGTCAGTTGGTAAAATACCCAATGTATTTGTTTTCTTTTAGTACAAATCGATTGTAAATCACTAATTTACAAATAGATTAAATAAGAAATCGAATTAGTCCGAAATTATAGAATTACCCATGTAAAAATAGAAATATATATGAACATGCATGATCATACATGGGCTTGCATATGATCATACATGGGCATACATGGTCATATACGTCCATACATGATCTCATATATGACCATATATCTTCGGATCCGAAATTTGAGGGTATATGGTGATATATGAGCATATATTATCATACATGCTCATATATTATTCATATATGCTCGTATATGATCATATACGTCCATATACCCTCAAATTTCAGATCCGAAGATATATGATCATATATGAGATCATGTATGGTCATATATTAAACAAGGTATGGACGTATATGACCATGTATGCCCATGTATGATCATATACAGGCCCATGTATGATCATATATATTTCGATTTTTACATGGGTAGTATGAATTTAACTCATTAATTGCCCGAGTAGAAAAAGTTGAGCTGACGCAATATTGAATCGTATAAAATTTGAAATTCTTTAATATTTGCTATACTACCTAGCGGGTCTTATTTAATCCGATCGGTGACCACAACTTTAAGAGCAAAATCATTTTCTGTGAGAAATCTAATTTTTGGCTCAATGGGGTCGTCAATAAGCAAAATATGCGTTATTGGTTTGGTGAAAATCCACATGTGTTTCATGAATCACCACTTCATCCATAAAAAATAAGTGTTTGGTGCGTTTTTCATGCCGGCGGCGTCATTGGACCATATTTTTTCGTCGACAATAACGATCGTTATGATAACCGATTATTTTTGGCCTGAATTGGAAAACATGGACTTGGACGACATGTGGTTTCAACAGGACGGTGCCACAAACCATACAGCACACGTTACAATCGATTTATTGAAGAGTAAGTTTGGTGAGCGTGTTATGTTATCTCAAGAAATGGACCAGTCGATTGGCCGCCTCTAGACCTTTTTATTACAAATCATTGTTCTATGCCAACAAGCCGACGACGTTGGAAGAACTCAGAGCCAACACTGAACGCTAAATAGCGGCCGTTACGGCCGAAATGTATGACCGAGTCATCGAAAATTGGATCCAACGAATCGACCGCTGTAGACGTGCCCGCGATGGCCATATGAACGAAGTTCATAAATGTTTTGATTGCATTTCAAGTCGATCATAAAGTTTTGGAAATATCTCAAATGGTTTGCGTTTTATTTAAAAAAAAGTTGTCAAGTCCTTATTAGAAACCCCGATATTTGAGAATTTCGTGAGATCTAAATTTATCAGATTAAGTAAAATCCAAATTTATTCAAAAAATGTTAACAAGAATTGGACCAAAAAAAGTATAAAAAATTTGAAATTAAAAAAATTAAAATTCTCCAAAAACAATGCTCTGCCATTTGAATTGGATTTGAACTTGGTCTCCTAGAGTTGTAGTGAGTTAAGAACTCAGCAGTGTGAGGTTGATTTTACTAGACTACATTTTCGTATAATTGTGTAATATAAAATTATATCCACGGGAATTACATATAATTTTATCTTGGTAAAAATTTCTACACATCATGACTGAGTCAGTGATACTAAATTTGTTCTGTACTTATCTGATTTTATATAATTATATATAACTATATATATAGTGATATACAATTATATATGATCATACCTAATGGACTTATTGAGAAATAATTATAATATTTAAAACAACCAAAAAATGTATACAAATTTTCACCACTAGTCCTATAAGTGCACTTAAAAAAGTTTGTAAGTTAAAATAACTGAAAATATCATTTAAAAGGAATGATATTTCATTTAAAAACCGGTCTACTTAATTTTCATTTAAATTAAATGCCAATTGTTATTTATTTTTAGATGTTGATTAATCAAATGACACATCCGTAACAAACAACTGATATAATCAGTTAAAATAAATGTTAAAATTTTACCCACCAATCCTTAAAAAATAAATGTTTTTTTCATTTATTTGAAATTATTTCCGTTTTTGTATTTTTTGTTTTTTTTATATACTCGTACAATACAAAATGTATGTATGCATATGAAGCTATAAACACTTTTTGTGTGAATGTATTTGTATATGTATGTGTGTTTCTGAAGTTCTTGTAAATTGTATTGAAAATTTTGTATATATACAACCAATTTAAATAAAAAAACAAATTGAAATTTTTTGAATATTTTTTTGAAACAGACAGCAAACAAAATTTAAATTTGTAATAACTGTTACGGACACAAATAAACTACAAGTTTCCGTTTTGTAGGTAAATTTTTATTAAATTTCAAACAAATGAAAAAAATAAATGAAACTGAAAAAAATCGGTAAATGATAGTAAATTATTTCGAATAAATGTATAAAAAGTTAATATAGAAATTTCCTTGAAAAATAAATGTATCTTCCTTTATTTTTAAATGGAACGGAAAACTTTTTTATTAAACTACAAACAGTTAACTACATAATATTCTGAGTGTGAAATCAAAGATCATATATAATTTTATGTACCCAGATTATTATAAATTAATTATATGTTTTATTCTTTAAATTTATATTCTAAAAATTTCTAGGTCTTGTTGTCCCGAAATGAGTATCTGCCTGGCTGCGATTCGAATTATGTCTAACTATATCATATCTTATAAAATACTCTAGATATGTAACTATATATATATATATATATACCATATATAATTATATCTTATATGATGTTATATAAATCATATTTAATGTTATGAAAATCAATATATAACTAGACGTGGGTATATATGACACAATATTAGATAATTAAAAAAAAATAATGTAATATATAATAATATAGAGTAATGCATACTGACACATAGATAATATATTATTAGATAAGGCAAAATATTATTAAATACAAAATTTTTTACTCGGGTGGTTAAAAAATTAATACATTTCCAAAAAAAATCATCTGTAATCGATAAAAACATATTTAGTTTATAGTGATTGGTTGGTATGAAAATTTTACATATGTAACAAATAATTATTCGTAAACTATAGTTATATTTGTAACACAGAGTCATAGGATAACATAGTACTTTCGAAATTCAAATAGTACCACAAAATAAACCATCTGCCTTGGGCCGATGAAAATTTCGTTTTTAAAAATAGTACCACTGCCGTTGCCTTATGTAAATAAGGCAATGCCACAAAACACAGTAAGCTTTGAACATGTTAGCCAAGACAATACTATATTCGAAAATAAATTCAAAGCTTGTTATAAAAACTTTTTACAGTAAGTTTAATAAAAAAGTTTAATTATCCCAACATGTTGTTCATGATTTTTGAAGAAAGCTTATTAACCTTCCAATGCTCTTTCTTCATATATCGGTAATATTTATATTATATATTGGACATTGACAACTTACTACAACAACTTACTATGGCAACGATGTCAAAATTTAAATTTATCGCTTTATTTAAACGATATAGCACAATACTCCTTTTTTCTATAGCTTTTAAAGCTTCAAAGGCCAACAGAAAAAAGTTAGTAGACAAATTTATAAACGGTTTTCAATCCTACTTTGTACTGATTTTTAGTAAAAAAATTATTATTAACAAATCTTTTTACTATTTACATTTTACAAATTACAGAATTTTTACAGAATATTTACAAATTTTTGTTGCTAATTTCAGAAATCATTTTACAAATTTTTGAAACCCGATTTGCTAAAATTAGCAAAAAAAAATTTATTAATTTAAAAAAAGTGGATATTAAAGGAAATGTTATTTCTAAATAAAACTTACACCTACAAACTTAAATTGCCTTAAAATGTTACATAGATTAAAAAAGGGGTGGGAGCGAATATACCGACTTATGACTACAAATTATAGCAGCACAAAAAAGTTTTTGGTTCTAAAAATCATCCCTAAAAACAATTAAAATTAGACCTTAAAAGTAAAAAAACATTACAAAAATATTTTATTTATTTATTTATTTAATCAATGTTACACAAAAACCGAGCCCAGAGGGCCATATATGGTTTAAAAATACAACTCAAACATACTACTTAACAAACAATTAGAAGAATATACATATATAATAAATATCTAAAAATATATTAAGTAGATAAAAAAAATAATTATAAATCCAAAATAAAATGGCAATTTTACAAAAAATAAATTGAAACAAAATGATAAATTCGTTTGTTTTTACATCCTTAAAGCATTTGATTTTATTTTTTAATTTTGTCTAAGATATTTTTCGAAAAAAAAATAAAATAAAAAATTGTTGATGTTCAATAAAAAAAAATTTGAAATTTTGTACTTATAATAATAATATTTAGTAATTTTTTTGCTGATTTTAAAATTTAGTAGTGGTAGATAATTTTTCTACAAATTGCACTGTACTACACGTCAGCAGACATGTGTTGCTAAGATTAGCAAAAAAATACCGCTGAGCTCAAATTAGCAAAATTTCCCGTAATAACAGCAAAATTTTCAGTTGCCATTACAGACTTTTTGGTGAGTGTACGATTTTGAATAGTGCAAATTTCTAGTGAAAATTTCTAGTGCAAATACTCTTGAAATGAATGGTGCCATAAATAATGCAAATTCATGCATCAAATGCATAAATAGTTTCTACTTTTGGTATAAATAACGTTATCAGTAAAATATAAGTAATTACAGAAAATTATTGATCTGGTGTTATTATTTTAGAAGTTACAGCGATTTTCGTCTTTTAGAGAATGCGAACTTCTTGCAAACTCGATACTAAACATTATTAAATATGCAGAAATTGATTCCGCTTACTTATAAAGTCTTAGTCTATTAGCTGTGCTTAATTTAAATAAAAAAAAATGTTATCTGATTTTGAGTTAGAAAAGTGTTCGTCATACGCCTCCTTACAGTTTTCTGTGAGTTTTGAAGTGAAAATAGTAACTCATTTTATAAATAAAGACTCTTAACTTCCCAGCAAAAACCAAGGGGTTTAACTACTTACTAGCCTATTTACTCGCTTAATTACTTTACCCTGTCGCTTACGAACAGCCAAAAAAAAAAATAATGAGTACCCATTACTTTTTGGACATCGCGAACAAAAGTAATTAAGCAAGTAAATAGCCTGGTAAGTAGTTGATACCATGTTTTTGCTGGGTTCCTTTGTTAATAGAAATAATACCAGAGTGTAAATATATTTTTTTTTGGCGATTTTTCTGTTCTAACAATAATATTTTTCTAATTTACGAAATTTTTATATCATATCCTTCTCGCTTGAAAATCGTTCGTTAAACAAAAAAGGCAGAAAAAGTAGTAAATTATGTTTTCTATCGATATCAAGTAATTGCTTTATTAAAAAATGATTATTTAGCCAAAAAATATTGAACATCAGCCAACAGCTTTTTAACGGTCTTGGTTGTGTATTACAGGGTTCATATAAGCTTTACCTAAAAGCTTTATATTTGCAGCTTTAGATAAAAGCTTACTTCAAACTTACCTACAACATTTTTTTAGTAATTTATTTATCTTTTTAGTGTTTCATAAATTTCCCAAAAGATTACGCTTATTTTGTCCTTAGACTGCAGGATGTTTTTGCTGTAAACACACCAAAGGCATAAATTCATTGTTTACATTTTGTTACCGTTTTTTTTTTAGTATTTTGTAACTTTTTCAAAGTATGAAAACACTTAAGGAGAAAACTTTAAAAGTGTTAAATGGTTTGGAAAGCAAGTAATTGTAAATGTTTATGTCTTTTTTTTGTCATTTTAAATACAAAATACTCGTAAAAACTATAAAAGAAATAACAAAATTGTATATTAAAATATTTGTAATGATACCGAAAGAAACTGCGTTAAAAGTTATGTTAAGGTAAACAATTAAGAGAAAAAAAAAACTTAAATATTTATTATTTTTTCTTACTCATTTGAAAATGTATTATTATCACTAAACTTATTTTTCTAAAATTTTATATATAATTTCTATTACGATTAAAAAAATCTTATATAACTTTTTTCTATGCAAGAAAGACTAAGGGTAATTGCATGTTACGAATAATAATGTATGTACAGTGAGGACCAAAAATGTAACAGGGCTCAGATTTATATATATTTTTTAACTATAAAAGCAAATCAAATAATTTTTTAACTTATTTTGTTTAATAAATTTTGACTTTCGGATTTCACTTCCGGATTTTTAATTAAGATTTTGTGTAGCTTATTAACTATGAGATTCACCTGATATTAAAGTTATTGGAATGTTGAAGAGAAATTACTATCTTAAAATTGAGGCACCAAATATTTTAGCATAAAAAAAAATTTTGATTTGCTCCCATTAAACAATAAGAGCAACATGTATTAACAGGGTCTTTCCGGTTACACTTTTTCTCCTCACTGTATGTATCCTACAAAGTTTTTTTTAAGGGAATTTGGTATTTTCACTTTGGCATTTGGAGAAAGTTATTTTATACTCCTTTCAATTGTCCTTAAAGAATTTTGAATAGCAACATTAACTTTGAAAAGTTGTTATATTTTAATTTATATTATTTGATTAAATTATTTGCTAAGTAGTTAAACACAAAATAGAGGTTATTTATGATCTTAATGCTTGTGGTAAATTACATAGTTTACATACGAGCAGTATTTTTAAAGATTAAAATCAGTTATGAAGGAACTTTTGTAAATTTTTGTTATTAAAGACAACAAAGATTTAAAAAAAACCAATTTTAAAAATTAGTTTCGCGTTTTCAAAACAAATCTTTTCTTTAAATTATATATAAACAACTGCACGGTGGGGTTATTTGAAAAAACTAATGGTAAAAAATATTATACTTCTAAAATAACTGTTCTGATCGGCATAGAAATAAGAAATTAAAGACAAGGTGAGAATTTACCAAATATTGTAGCCATTTTAGGTACAGGGTATACTTACAGGTTGTCAAAGTTCACTATCACGTAATATATGACGTATAATATGGACTGATTTATAATATGGGGTAATGTACGTTGTAAGACAAAAATGAAGCAGTGTTGGTTTATCTCCTTTACTTAGAAACCCTCATATGAAAAACAAGGTTCCTACACGCAGAGAAAAAACATGGTTGGGGCAATCATATTCGAAGAGAAACCTTTATTTTTGGGTTTATGGTTGTACTATAATATGGTTATCACATTATGATAACAAAATAACCATACTTTTACCATAATATAGTCTCTACAATTTTTAAATATCTAGTATTTTGTATAAGAAACCTTTTCTTAAAAAAAATCTTGGGTTCTACAGACTTTTTCTAATAAAAAATATTTTATTAATATTCTAAGAACTTTCGACAAGAATTAAATTAATAAACATATTTTATTTAACAAAAATGTTATTGTTTTTATTGCAAAGAATTAAGAAATATAAAATCTTTATATAGAATCCCTTTGACAGAGAATTAATTAGTGTAAATAATATTATTTGTAAAGGAATTCTCAAAAATCCTTCTAAGAAAATCTTCTAAAGTTAAAAAAAATTAACTGCATCTTAATGGGTCAATTGATGAAATGTTTTGATGCCATATGAAAATTATTTTCTACCATCTGATATTTGTCCAATTTTTGTAATTTTTTTTTTTAATTTTGTAGTAAAAATAAACTGACTGAACTGATAAAATTTTGGTTTTTATGAAAACAAGACAATATTATAATTGTGAATGCCAGCATTTATGGTTGCATAATTATCATATATTTTCATAATAAGAATTTGTGTTGCCACGGTATGGTTACAGCCAATCATGTTATAAAATAGAAGGTGGCAATTATAAAATAGTAAAATTTTTACAATAATAATTATGCTAGCGACCATATTGATGGTTAGAAAACCAATAACTTGATTGTGACAACCATACCCGATTGCAGCAAGCACAATATAGTAGCAGTGATCATGTTGCAACCATGTGTTTTCTCTGCGTGTAGGGATCTTTTATGTTTTTAGCATGGTTGGCAAGCAATACCTTTTGATTATAACGGTAGTTGTCTACCAAGCTCTGATCAATACCGATACGAAAATTTTGAAACTGCGATTCCAATAGTGGCATGTGTCTTCTAATGTCACGGGACTTATTTCATAATACTACCTGTTAAATTTTGTTATATCTGTAAAATACCTTTATAAATCGGTGTTTCGGTAGCTAAGCGTTATTATATCGAGTTTAAGATATTTCAAAATTAAACCGGTATAATAGCGCAATAAATCCGGTTATACAAAAAGACACATGCCTTCAATCGAATCGCAATTTAAAAATTTTAATATCGGGCTTAAAGTAGCTGTGGTAACTAACTACTGTTATTATGAAAAGTTATTGAATGCCAACCCTGGTTTTTAGTGATATTGTATTACTTATCGGCCTAGCGGAAAAATTTATGATATGCACTTAAGCCCTAACATAGGCTTGTTGTGCGTTCTCATTTAGATCGGACCATGATTCTGCCACATATACTCGCCACGGTTTTTATCACCTGCCCCCATTCATTCCATACAAATTACAAGTAGATCTGCAAAGACCTGGTTAAGCAGTTTATGACTAAATATTTGTTAACCCGAATTAACCCAAACCCGGATCCACAATAGCTCTGTTTTTTTGCTCATTGTGTTAGGTGATAGTTGTGTCTATGAAGTCATGGAAGGATTTGTCTTTTATATGAAAAACCAAAAAGTTATACACAATTTATATTCAAAAAGTCCGCACAGACCTGGTTATACCTCCTAAGGTTAACAAAAGACTTTTTCGAGGGTTATTATCAAATATATTTCCAGTTAGAAAATGCTTTAATAACTATTTTAAATAAGGTTATTTGAACAGGGTATTTTTAAAAAATTATAAATAATAAAATATTTTAAATTACGATTGGAGAATGGTTTGATATCAATGACAAATATAAAACCCATATTTTCAATTAGAAAAAGACTGTAAGAATATACCCCCAGTATACTAAACAATTTAAAACCTTTTCAAACATTTTTCATTATATTTTTCAAATGCTATTGAAATATATTTCAAATGTAAGTCAAAGGCTATATTTGTTTTATAGAGAATGAATTGACAAATACATTTAATATCAAAAAAAATCTTAAAATTTCTCAAAGACTTAAATTGATGTTTGTTGGGATAGTGCAAAGTGGGCAATAAATTTTACCCTATTGGAGAGTAGTGACTTTTTCAGAAGTACCATCGTATGACAATTTGGTTTTGAAATTGATGATCGCTATACGACTCCACAATAGACAATAACAGTGACATTGTTTGCGCGCGTGTTATCGCAACGTGAATTTTGGTGAAAATATTTAAATCTTGCATCGCCCACAGCTCAAACAATTCAATGTCTCAGTGCAGAAAATATGCTTAACTCATTTTGCGACGTTCTCTGCACCGCATTTTGATATTGGATTGGAGTATGTTTTTATACAAAATTTAGGTGGTTTAACAGTTGTTACCAAAAGACTGTAGCGCCCGTTTAGAATATAGCCGTAAGATTTTGGAACTCGCAACTTAAAAAATTTAAAGAACAACATTCGGTCCGAAATTGACAACGTAACACAACAAATGCTGCACATAAAGTGTAATTAAAAGAGTCCAAATTTGCGTCAACGCCGAAGACGGCCATTTGCTCGATATAATATTACAAAATTAAATTAACCAAAATTTATGAGTGCTAGTAAACATAATCAGTTAAAAATCAAATGAGTTTTCATTGTAAACAAAAGTTATGGCAAAAGAAATTCAGATGATGGTTTTTGCCCCCATGCTACAAATATTACTCATACGCTACGCTACGTGAACTCTTTCAACATTTTTAGTAAAATATGAATCTATAAGAATAAAAATTAATTTCTATTTTGCGGTATATAAAAGCTTTGCTTCACACAAAATTTAAAAACTTCTTTTTGTATTAAGGGTGTGTGCGACAGGCTAAATTGAGATTAAACTAGTATATTCTTAATATTAAAGTTGGCATGGTTTGTAGTATTAAGTATTTTAAACCCTAACTAAATATATTGTTAATTTTTTAAAAGCTGAAAATATTTTTTTAATTAAAAATAATTAATTTATACAAATTTTTTTTGTTTAATATTATTATTTTATAATTGTGTTTTTGTAAATTCACATAAGTATTTGTAGAAGAAGACATAAATTTTTTAAATTTTGTATGGTGAACTTTAAAAGCTGTAAGTATAACAGAATAATAAGTTTAGTTATGCTTCAATTTAGCTAGCACGCACACAGCCTTATTTTAAATTTTGTTGCTTAAAACTTAAATTACTTACAATTAAATTAAAACATTTAATATATTTTTTTGTCAAAACCAAAATACAATAAAAACAATTAAAGGTTTACATGTGCTACATTTTCTTTCAAACATAAATTCTCTTTTTATTTATTCTTACACAATGACAACCATATATTATTTATCTAGTTCCCACAAATAAATTTATGCAAATTGTTGTATTTATCTGAATGCGTTTATTATAATTACATATGAGAGCATTAAAAAAGATTTATATGAAACAAAATAAATCTAACTGAAACAAAAAACGAAAACTCCTTTCAACGGTTTTTAAAATCTACAAAAAACAATTGTAAGTAGAGAAATAATTTGTGAAATTGCATTAAAATTACAAAAAATTAACACAATGCTGGAGACATTTGTTTTTGGCAGTAATAAATTATATCTTTAGAGAAGCATTAAATGGATTAAATAATGGTGATAATTTAAAAAAATAATAAATAATAATATAAATTTAGGTTTAAGGATGCAAATCAACACATGAAGAGTGAATCGAATTTGACATTCAGAGAAATTTAGCTTAATGCAGCGATAGACAAGTTGGGCATAGATGTAAAAAATATTTTTGTAATGTGAAGATTATGTTGACCAAAAATTTTTACAGTTGATCGAAAAGGATTAGAATAAAAACTTATGTAACCAATTCGGTTTGGTGCAGACAGCAGATATCTTATCTTAATGGGACTATGTAAAATTATGGGAGAAATGCCATCCAGACCTGGCGATTTGTATATAGAGAAACTTTCAATTTTGTAGGTTATCGTTTATTAGGTAATTATATAATTTGCTACCTCATTAAAAGCCTCCGTGCGAGCCAGTACGTTCTTATTCACGCTGTCTACAAAATCCGAAATTTTTAAACATATTGCATTTTTTTGGAAATCAAAACTTTGTTAGTGAAAAATTTGCGATCTTTACAGTGAATTTAAGGTTTGGAATTACTTAATATTTTTAATTTTTTCCGTAATTTTTTTTTAAAAAATCACTTAGTGCAAAAATTTAAGATTTTCAAACGAAAGGTTAATTCTTTTATTTCTGCTGTTTATGATTTGGCTAAAACTTTACTAAAATATTTTTACTTCTATCTACAATTTAGCCACCCCTATCCTAAGTGAAATTCTCCCAAAGGACGAACTCGAACCATGCTTATTTACATCCTTATAAACAAAAATTTAGAACACAGATACAAACTCCACTACTAAATTATTCCTCTAAGAGAAGACAAAAAATTTAAAAGATTTTTTTTTTAAAAGCGGATGATCTAAATTATATACGAGAAGTCGCAGAACAAAATGTGATTACAGTAATGTATACTCCTTACATATATCATTATAATTTAAGAAAAAGAAATTAATTTCCGATATTTCGACACATAATGCATTACTTTGTAATGTATACTCCTTACCTTCAGCATTATTATGAAATATAAGGTAATCAGATACCAATAGTTGGTTAAATAGTGCATTACTTTGTAATGTATACCTCTTACCTTCAGCATTATTTTGAAACATAAAGTAATAAGTTACGGACTGTTGGTTACGTAATGCATTAAAATTTAACATAAAATAATGACTTAAAACTGATAAATTAATTGAAATCATATGTAGCATAAAAATCAATGTTTGATAATTAATTTGTATCCCATCCCATCTATATTGAGAAAAAATCTTAGCAATAAGTTCAAAGCGTCGGCAGAATAACGGCACAAAATTGTTCAACGCCCAGCTTATATTAATTTTTTTTGGGTTTTCTCATAATTTGTAAAAATTTATTCAATTCTTTTAAATTTTATCATGTTTTGTTTGATTTTTTTTTGTATCGCATTTTTTATAATTGTAAAACAAAAATGTAAAATATTACCGGAATATTAGCAGCATAAATTGTCGACTATAAATATTTACAAAATCGAATCATCCACACAGAAGATAAGATAATTTTGACGTTTGCTGCAATATATGTCCACATATTTTATTTAGTTTGCATTTCTGTAGAAACGCTTAAATTGGTTTTAAAAATTAAAGATTTTAAGTGGAAAGTTAACGTTAAAAAATGAAATGTCAGTTATTATTGTTAACCTCTTCGTAATCATTTACGTAAAGCAGTAACATTCAATAATTTCGGCTATTATATTGTCCTTATTTATAAGTGAGACTCAAATAAATGTCTAACAAAGAGAGAAAAAATGAGAAATAAAAATAAAACCAAAATAAAAAAAATAATAAATAAAGCAAGCTTTTTAGCTCCGAGATTTATTGTAATTTTAATTAGAATAAATTAATAAATAAAATTAATAAAGTAAGAATTCAAGCAAAATAACTTCTTAAATTCCACAAACAAATGACAATAATTATGAAAAGTACATTTTGTTATACACCATATTGTTGAAAAAAAAGCAAAATTATGCTTATAATTTTTTTTCGTTCCACT
The DNA here is from genome assembly GCA_949748255.1 of Eustalomyia histrio. Lineage (NCBI taxonomy): Eukaryota > Metazoa > Arthropoda > Insecta > Diptera > Anthomyiidae > Eustalomyia > Eustalomyia histrio. Next base: position 64,644,298 of record OX456526.1, read on the forward strand.
TGATTGCAGTTAGCTGCTACACTAAGTTTTTTGCAGAAGGTAGTTTCCAAAGTCTGTTGAGAATGATGTTAACATTTCAATAAATCGTACCACTGTTTCTAAATCCTCAACAAAAATGCTAACTGCCTGGAAAGAAAAATTTGTTCCGGTCTAATAAAATTCGAATCAAGCGAAGAAGGGTGTATAGATGGTACACACATCACAATATATAGTTCAACAGGCGAAGAACACCTTTATTACAACAGAAAAGTATCCAACAGCATTAACGCTATGATAATTAACGCTAACATGAGTTTATATAAATTATTTTTAAATACTCTTTTCTTTGTTTCAGATTTTTGATTACAAAATGAATAACAAAGCTATCGATTCAATTAGACTTGGTTCAAGCCATGATTCATTTATATGGAACATGAGCAGTGCTTGGTTCAAGGCTACTAGCCGATTTAGGTTACGCCTTTGAGCCATTTGTTATGACAACGTACCATGTTATGTCATTCAACAAAAGTTTACTAAGAAGCATGCCTCAGCCAGAAATATTGCAAAAAAGATAATTGGGGTGCTTAAAAGTGGATTCAGATGATTGTCCAGAATAATTTGGTAAAAACCGTTAAAGGTAGTACAAATCGTTAGATAAGAAGTTGGTAATCAAAATTCTGGAATAGTTTATGAAGTGTTCTATATCAGGTCTCTTCTTGAAAACGACGTCACTGCTATAAGAAACAACATTGCTGAAGTTTAAATGCAATTTTTTCAGAATTTTTAATAACCATATATAACTTCCAATTTTCAGTTTAATTGAATTTTTTTAAATAAAAACGTGTGTTAATAAAAACGTGTGTAACAAAGTTGTTTCAATTGTATTTTTTTTTGTTTTATTTCTATATCTATTTTCTTTAACTTATTTTTTTCATATGCAGATTTTTCGATTTCTTTTTTATGTCGTTTAAGCTCATTTGTAAGAGTGGTTCATAAATTTTCTACGGCTTTGTAGACAAGTCTTTTATTATTGCTTGTTACTTCAAGTTTTTCTAAGTTTTCCTGGCATATATCTGCCAACAACTTTAATAATTCCGATAACTGTTTCCATTGTGAATGTTACTTCTAATATAATCTTTTAAATTGTTTTTTAAGTTGTCATCTTTATTTTTATAACTTAAAGTATCCCGCTTAAACCTAGGATCCTATAAACCAGGGTGAACAAACCAAGGACCCTATAAACCAGGATGAACGAACTACCAAATTTTTAGCCAGCCATGATGACATAATGCCAAATAGTGCGACTAAAAAAAAAATTCTTTGTCGAGACCACGAAATTCTTAGCCGATTTACAGAAAAACTTAGCCTCTAGCAAGGGTCACCTTTGGTGAAGCCTCTGAATATATCCGAATGGCCTTCCATAAACTTTACAAAAGCATCCTCTTGTCGCAGACTCTTCACTCAGAAAAAAAAGTTAGTAGAAAAATTTGTAAACGGTTTTCAATCGCACTCTACTATTTTTGTACTAATTTTTAGTAAAAAATTTTTATTTAGCAAATCTTTTTGTTATTTACATTTTACAAATTACAGATTTTTTACAAAATATTTACAAATTTTTGTTGCTAATTTCAGAAATCATTTTACAAATTTTTGAAAACCGATTTGCTAAAATTAGCAAAAAATTTTACTAATTTTAAAAACGTGGATATTGAAGGAAATGTTATTTCTAATTGAAACTTACACCTACAAACTTAAATTTCCTTAAAATGTTACATATATTTAAAAAGGTATCGGAAGTGAAGATACCGACTCATGTCTAAAAAGAGGACATCCACTTAAAATAGCACAAAAAGTTTTTTAGTTCTAAAAATCCGCCCTAAAAACAATTAAAATTAAACCTTAAAAGTAAAAAAAAAAACTGACCAAAATATTTTTCAAAACAGAAATTACCAAATTAAAACAAAATGATTAATTCGTTATTTAAAAAATATAATCAAATTTTTTGATGCTTGATAAAAAAAAAAATGCAAAGCTTTTTACTAATATTAATAATATTTAGTAATTTTTTTTGCTGATTTTAGCAAACAGATTTTAAATTCCACTTTACAAAAAGTCTACTAAAATTTAGTAGCGGCTACTAATTGTTCTACTAATTTCATTGTACTACACGTCAGCAGACATGTGTTGCTAAGATTAGCAAAAAATACCGCTGGGCTCAAATTAGCAGAATTTCCCGTAATAACAGCAAAATTTTCAGTTGACATTACAGACTTTTTTTGGTGAGTGTTGTGTTTTCTCCTTTAAATTAAGATATATTTATTTAATTTATAATTTTTATGCAAATATAAAATTTTCTTTCATTTTCTTGAAACTTTTTTTATATGAAAAAAAAAAAATCACTAGGCAATTCTAACATGATTTGAAAACGACATCAAACTGGTAATAACGATTTGCATTACATACCAAATCGATTACTTTTTTCATAGAACAAAATGGAATTTGAAATCGATAACACATAAACGAAAAAATAAACACATCACACCTTTTTCCGTTTTCAAATCGATTTAGTTTCAAAATCGATTTTGATCACATACCTGAATATAAAAATAACAAAAAACCAATCTTTCAAAAAATACAAAAAATCATGTTTAAATATTAAAAATAAAATACTTTTTTTGATTTTATTATTAAAGTTTCATTTATTATTATATTATTATTCCGTAGGGTGATTGGCTTCATTGAAAGCTATAATGTTTAGGGCAAAATAAGACTGCAAAAAATATCGATTTTTAGTGAAGGTACATATGACGCTTCCCATCTAATCTTAACGTATATTGTTCGGATTTCACGTGAAAAAACTGCTATATTCCATTTAAAAAATGATTTTTTACGATAATGGATTTCACGTGAAAATTGTGTACAATAATTGAGTAATATTATTTCACGTGAAAAACCATTTATTATAATTAAGGTATAAATTGGTTTTTTACTGCTGACTTTCCCTTAATCTAAGTTTTTACATAAAAGTTCAGAATTATTTGAAATTACACAAAATATTTATAAAAATCATGAGTGATTAAGTAAAATTTTCGGAAGCACACAATTAGGATTATAAAATTTTAAATTTATTGCTTATACTTTTTATAAGATAAAAAATTAATAGTGTTGAATTAATTGTTTCTATCTCTCTTCCTTATTTTCTAATATTGAGACTACACTTATTAAATGTATTTACAATAATAAGCAATAACTATAGTTAATAGAGTTGTTATACCGAAACCAGCGTAATTATGACCGGCACTACTAGCCACATGAATACCAGACGAATCGGCCATTAAGGCAGAAGTACGTATATTACTATAATAACCAGGTATTTTCATGATATCTGGTTGACCAGCATTATTTAAAGGTGCCAAGGGTACTGAGCCTTCGGGTATAACAAATGGTGTTGTGGATTGCAAAGGTGCCAAAGCAACACCACCTTCTAATGTGGTAATACGTTCAGCTGTAACAGCGGTAGTATCAGCAGCAGTAGATACAGCAGATGTTGTAGCAATAGCTGCTGTAGTGTCTGAGAAGGAAGCTGCTGTTACCGCAGCGGTAGCAGCAGACGGTTCTGGTGTTGCAGGCTCTGGTGGCGGAGCCGGGTAGCAGGCAATTTTTTCTACTTCAATAGTTTTGGTTGCGTCATTTGGATCTAGCTCTGGTACCTTAACAGGTACACAAATTATACCTCCAGGAGCTGGTGGTTGTTCTGCTGGTGCAGGATTTGGTACAGCAGGAGCTGAATTAGCTAAGGTATTTGCTGTAATAGCTGTAGCAGCTGCACCAGTGGCAACACCCGCAACAGCTGCTCCAGTGCTAGCTGTCGGATTAATAGGTATTGCATTATCAGGTGTATTAACAGGAGCTGTATTAACAGGAGGAGTATTTTCCATAACTGTAGGATTAATAGGAGCCAATTGTGCGGGTTGTTCACCAACAGGAGCTGGTGCAGCGGCAGGTGCGGGAGCAGCGGCGGGTGCTTGTGCTGATCCTGTATTAATAACTGTGGTACCACTTCCCACATCTGTAGTTGTAACAGAACCTGGTGGACCATTATTAATTATAATGATTCTATCATTATCAGAATTACTATTGCTGCCGCCACCTCCATGATTACCTCCACCATATCCGCCACCAAAACCACCACCGTAGGAAGATGATTCTACAACTCTTGTATGAGTAGGTGTTAAAGCATGACCTAAGAGACCACCAGCTAAACCACCAGCAATTAAGCCGCTTCCTAAAAATTTAGAAAATTTTCTTTAGATTTTAAGAATTAATAAAATTGCAATTTATTTTTTTAAGTTTATCGAAAATTTTAATATTTTATTAAATTTTTAACTTACCAAATCCTAAACCTGATGATGACTTTTGAGGTTGTTGTATAAATGTGGCTCCAGCTGGTATAGCTGAACCTGCAGGCAAGAAAGTAGCTCCAGCAGGCAAAGCAGCTGGTGAAGGATAATATGCTGGGGCAGCAGCAACAGGAGCAGAAGGATAGTAAGTAGCACCTTGAGGCAAATGACCAGGACTATGATAGGTGGCACCATGTGGTACTGCACCAACGGGAGCTGATGGGTAATACGAGGCACCGGGTGGCAAGTTACTAGGTGAATGATAAGTAGCACCTGCAGGGACATGACCATTAGGATGATAGGTAGCGCCAGCTGGTAAATGACCAGCTGAATGATAAGTTGCTCCAGCTGGTAGTGAAGAAGATGAGGGATAATATGTAGCACCGGCTGGTACTTGTTGTCTAGGATAACTTGATTGTACATTATGGGCACTTGTGGCAGTTATGGGTGTATGATAACCACCTCCACCAAAACCACCACCAGTAGAATTAAAACGATTACGATTATAACTTGAGTGTTGGTTATTATAATTTGTAGCTTGTACCGGTCTATTAGCCGTATTTGTAGCTGCTGAGTAACTAGGAGGTGCAGCATAGTTAGGCTTATAAGCTGGTGCTGGCTCATGTATATTCGTTTTAGCACCTCCTACCGGAGCCGAAGGTGAATAGGCTGGTGGTGGTCCTTGTTTGGGTGGTACATTCCAACCGATGGGTGATGTAGTAGGCCTAGCAGCCGATGTATGATGCGTATTACTACTAGCGGCTGGACGTGAGGCACTTAATGAACTCGAGCTACTTGGACGTTTATTAGCTTGTTGATTATAGCCGGCATAACTTAAAGAACTTAAACCCGTATGTGACAATGAAGAACTTGAATGACTGGGATTTGAGTGACTCGAGTAGCTGTGACTACTGCCACTGCTACTTGGTTTATTATACGATGTACGTCTTACACTTGTAGAAGATGATGGCGATGAACGTCGTGATCCACTTGAGCTGTATATACGTTTTGCCTCTACACTTATATCAGCGGTGATGGCAAGTATAAGCATTACCAGCAATATTAAGTTTGTTTTATATCGCGTACCCATTATGTGCTTAAGATCTGTAATTGAAGAAAAAATTAAATTAAACACTACTTGGGATCAGTTTACTACATATTAAGTAAGTGTAAAATAAAACAATCATTTCTATCCGGTCATTAAGTTATTTAAGAAATTTTATTTTTTCTTTGCATTCTTTCTTTCATGTACATTTTTTCGTTGAATACGAAAAAAGTTTTTTAAATTCATGATTTATATACGTAATAAGCTTCAAAAGATTTAATTTATGTGTTATGTTTAATGTTTGGGCTTCGGAAATTTCCCGTGAAAATTATGTTAAGAATTCCGCACTTACAAAATATTTTCCTTTAACGAGTGTTTTAAAATGAATAATCAATTGAAGTTCATAGAAAAATATTTTCTAACTATTTAAATCAGTTATTCAAAAAACAAACTATAAAAATATACTGACTTTCCATAGGAGTTGATTTTTCTGTTAAATGTAAATTTTTTTATTTTCTGTTTCTAAAAATTAAAATTCAAGTAATTCAAAATAGTTTATTGAAAATTCAAACACAAAATTATTTCAATACAAATTACATGAAATTGTTGAAATATACATACAGATATAGAATATATAAATATATGTCTCGGTGTGTGTTGTATTTTGTAATTATCTCTATATATTGTAACGGAAATTCTATTCATTAATTTCCATTTACTCGGAGAAACACAAATTCCAATATGTCAGTTCTGAAATATAAAACAGTTCAATGGCAACCCTTCACCATAACTATTGTTGCATTAATGTTTCTTCTGTCAAAATTCAAAGAACATTCTGAAAGTTGTTAGAATACGGCTTCTGGACAGTCCTGCCACATTCTAGTTATTTCTACCGGCACATATAAATACGCAAGCAATGTGGCATGACTGTTAGTTGATAATAAAACGCTAAAGAGGCAGCATTGGTGATTAACTGAGTAAATTTTGTATTCTGTGAAAGTGTAAATTTAATAGAGTTTAAATAAAGTCTCTTGTGTAGACATCCGATAAGACGGGGTTTTTGAAAATTCCTTCGGGGAGGGACAACAATTACCTTTCACTGCCTCCCCAAACACCTTTAGCTAGAAACCTGAAATTTGAAACATGCTTTCCATGGAGCAGGCATGGATCCAGGGGTGATATATCCACCCGCAAAACGATTTAAAAGAAATTAAAAAATTAATATACTACAAATGAAGTGCCTTTAGCCTAATTTAATTATTTAAAATGTTAAGTGCCATCTTAATGGTAATAGTGACAACTCTTAATAAGACTACGATTTGGTTTTGGAATGTGTTTATCTCTTACCATCATCTAATAGTGAAATTCTAAAGTAGCAAAGATAATAAACATGTAAAAATCTTTAGCTTGACAACTTCCCATTCCGAGGAAAATGTTTTCTTATTTGATCTTTTTTTAAATACTACGATTTGTATTTGTGGTCTAGTGTTCGGAGAGAAAAAAAAACAATTTTATTTTGTCCATTTAATAGTATTATTATTATTATCCCCATATATTATTATTATTATTATTATTATTATCCTTATATTAATAATATTACGCCTTGAAAAAAATTCAAAATCTTTTGGCGTCTAGGAGTGGTACAAGAATTTACAAAAAAAAAACTACACATAGTTTATTTTGTTTTGAACTTCTTTGAAATGAATAAAACAACTGTTTCTGTTCTTGAAATAATTTATTGAAAATATATTTGTGGTGTTCAAAAGTAACAATTTGCAAATAATATATCAAATTCGAGGTGTGTATAAGTGCTATCTGATGGTTTATAATTATTCTTTAAAAAAAGGTCGATAACGCCAATCCGATACAAAATTAAATTATAAATATATCTAACACGAAACGAAGAAGCTTTATTAATATAAAAATTAATTTGAGACATGTGTTTCAGTAAATACTGCTCCATTTCTAATTGAATTTCAGAAAATACAAGTTGTAATTGAGAATTCTCGATTAAAATTCAGAAAAGCCCAATTGAAATTAAGAATTCCTAATTGAAATTCCAAAAATCCCTAATGAAATTTTGAAAAGCCCAGCTGAAATTCAGAATTAATAATTAAAAATAAAAAAAATTTCAATAGTTCTGATGGTGTTATAAAATATTTTCTTAGCAAAAGTTTTATAATTTTTTGCGAACTTTAATTTTCCGATACAACCTAGCTGAAAAATTTTAATTTGCTTTGTTTTTGTAAATATTCGGAGGTTGAAAGCTTGCTTTAAGATAGCAATAATAAAAATCACTTTTGTAGACACCATAATATAAAGATTGGTCCAACCATAATGCACGATATTAATTGTAAATAGAACAAAAAGTTTTAAGAGAATTATCTTAATATCTTTTATTATGATGGAAGGATCTATGACAATTATGTCTGAAACAAAATATCGGCCAAATGCTTGCCTCCGCTTCGGTGGCATACCACTATTCGCTGGTCCATATTTTCAATGACTCGGAGACATAATTGAGGTTCAATGTCTCTGAATTGTTTTCTTGAATTAGCTCTTGAATTGTTCTCGACTTATTTTCGTACACTTTTTGATTTAAATATCCTCAGAGAAAGTAGTCCAACGGTGTCAAATCACATGATCGTTTCGGTCAATTAACATCGCCATGACATGAGATAACACGGCCATTAAATTTCTCGCGCAAAAGAGCCATTGTTTCGTTTGCTGTGTGGCAAATGGCACCATCCTGGTGAAACCACATGTCGTCCAGGTTCATATCCTCAATTCTTAGCCACAAGAAGTCCGTTATCATCTCGCGATAGCGAACACTGACGACGAGTCAATGTTGACGGCTCTTCTGCCACACTATTGCAGAACGAACTGGGCGAGCATTGACAGGTGTTTTCATATTTCCTACGTTTGTGGACACATTCGGTCGATTATGCTGACCAAAAAAATTACGAAGTGCATTGTGATTTGAATACCCATTTTCATAAAAAGCTTCAACAATCTTATTTCGCTGTTCAATTGTGTACCTTTCCATGGTTGAATTTTTCAAACAGTGAAACAAAGTAATGTCAAATTAAGTTAGGCAAAAAACTTAACGTTAAGTTTTGACTGACAATTAACATCGTGCATTATGGTTGGAACACCCTTTATAATAATATAATAAAAACGCACTTTTGGTCCGGTAATATGTTAATTGAATACAAAAGATTAATATGGTAATTCTTGTATTATTTATTTCGATATGGTATTTTTTATATATATTAACAGAAATTTTATGCTGCATATTATAACAACTAAATAGTTGAAATACCAAAATTAGTTATGCATATGACTCATATCAAATTTGTATACAAAATAGTAAAATAATACACAAGTGGCATTAGGGTAAATCTTAATTTTTTAAAGAAAAAAAAAAAAAGGATTTTAGGAAAAAAATATATACGCTAACCAAATCTAAAGACACATCAATAAAGAATAAAATCTCGTAGAGTTAAAGATTACTTTTTCATTTTTATTATTTTTGGCACTAATTTTTATTACAAAAGTATCATAGGGTAGTGCACCACGTTCAATGCATAATGAACGCGATCCAGTATCGCGATATTTATTGAACGTGTGGCATGCAGTATTGATGGATCGCGATCAATATCGCGTAATATTCTGAATTCCAGATCGCAGATAGTGAATCACGAGATAATTATTGAACGTGTAGCATACTTTGTGATATAATTTCAAAAAGGAAAGTGAAAGAATAAAGAAAATAAAACTAATAAAATAAAATACGCAGTGTAAAATATTAAACAAATAAAAATTTATAATGTCTCAAGATAGTGATATCGAGTGTGTGCTGCCGGTAAAATCTGAGTTAACGAATCGCACAGCACAAAAATTATATAAATACTGACACAATAGATATTGAACGTGTAGCACATGCGCGTAATCCATCAATCCATTAAAATTGATCGCAATCCAAATGTATATTAAATGGTTTTGTTACTGTCATTGAATATTTTCCTTTTCTGATTGAAAAATTATGTTCCAATCGAAATTTTGTTGTATTAACCGAATTTTTGGTGTCACAAACAAAAATATCGATTACCACAACCGAAATATGCGGTTGGCAAACAATTTGGTTGCCACAGAATCTGTGTACAATATATTTTCTCTGGTGTATAAATCTACCATAATAATCATTCAAATTTATTTGAGGCGGTTTATAGATTTTATAAAATAATTTTCTTTTGAAAAAAAATGTTTGTCCCTAAAATAATGGTGAACACTTCCCAGAAAAATAAGAGCTGAAGAAGACGTTGTTAAACACTTCATCTCCTGAACACGAAGTTGTGAAAATTTCGGGGAATCATTAATGATTTTAACATTGGCGTGTCATTGGGAGGAAGTAGTTTGTTTCGGTGCTATAAAAATCGATGAGCAGATGGATTTTTTCATTAGTTTACGGATGTTGTTAAATATAGAGACTACAAAATAAATATAGGGAGTGGCTTTCTTTTAAGTTAAAAATGTGATTTTAAACACTCCAAGAATTGTTATTCCGACCAGGAAAAAAAAGTGAATATCACTGGTATGCAAAATATTTTATCAATAAGGCATTTAATGACTGCAGGAATTAACCATTTAGGGGTTAATATCAACATTTTGGAAGTTGTTTAAAATGACTTCTTAGAAATCGAAAAATTTGCACTATTAACTTCTTTGGATGTTCTGAAAAAGAGATTCGTAAAGAATAACACCCATTTTATTTTGGTGGGTTATATTGCATAAACACATAGTTACCGGTTACACATCAGTAATTTTGATGTTATTTTAATTTTTATTAAAATTTTGTTTTTGTTTTTTTTTTACATGCAATTCGAAGAATTTAATAATGAGTTCACTGTAAATTTGTCTTTATATTTACGTTGTTGAGAGATTATCTCAGATCATCAAATGTCAAGCATTATAATGATAAGAGTTTTTGCTTTACTTAAACACAGAGAAAACAGATTCGTGACAACCGAATTTTTTGCCAACTGAATATTCTAATTGCAGCAACGGAATTATTTGGTTGCGGGAACTAAATGTATTCCTGATAAAATTAAAATTTATGTTTTCAATCGAAATTCTGTTGTATTAACCGACTTTTATTTGTGACAAACGAACATATCGGTGCTCCCAACCAAACCAATTGTTTGGCAAGAAGTTTGGTTGTCACAATGAATCTGTTTCCTCTGTGTAGCGTTTTAATTACTATTAAACTTTATAAAACCTAAAGGCGCAAACAAAGCAGAAAATTATTTTGCAAAAAAAAAAATTAAAAATAGACTTGTATTTAACATACAACCCTTCCTTGTGTAACGCGGTTTTATGCAATGCAGTTTTTTTCTGATACGACTCAATAATATATAGCTCGTTTGATGTGGATCTCTATTTATTAATAGCAAACAAATTTTATAAAATGACATATTCTTAAACGGAATTGAAAATATAATTTTCTTCAATTAGCTTTTGACGTAAACTTCACCAAAATTTTAATTCAAAAGGTTATTTTATTTTTATTGCGGTAACAAACTAAAAAACAGTCATAAATGTTCGTGGAAACAGGAAAGTGCAGTTTTTAATTTATTTGGGTTTTTTCCGTTGGCTACCTGCATGATTTTTTTACAGAAATTGAATCCACATTTATGAGTGCTCATGTTTTGGAACGTTTCAAAACGGGTGGCTGAATCAGGTATATAGCCACCCTTAAAATATGCACCCATTCATAAGTACCTGCCAGTAAAATATTGAAAAATACGTAGTATTTATAGGTGTTCCTTATCGATTTTTGTCATTCAACAAGTGCCAACGAACGCGAAAAGTACAAGCGATTAAAATTTTTACGCGTATATTTTAAAAATTTGAGTGAATATGAATTCAAACAATAAGTACAGATGCATAAAAATATCTAATAAGTGTTGCGCTTCGCTTCGTAAAATAAGTGAAAACGAGGCTGCAAATATAATTGCAAATTCATTGTAGCCGTATTTGCGAAACTTGCCGGAATCCAACGTGAAGAAGAAAGAAAATTTCAGACAAAAATAATAATAATAATTTTACGACATATTTACAATTTTCCTGGGACAATGTTTATTTATTTTACCTGTAAATATAAAATATAAGGGCAATTACTAGAAGCGAAACTACTAAATAAATTTTTAAAAAAGCTAAAAAAAAACCCATTTTTATTTTTTGATATGGTATAGGTGAAGGATAAACCTTTCAAAAAAATAATACACTGTAAAAAAACCCTTGATCTTTTTGGATTATTCGTTAGTTACAATTTTCTTTTTGTTATAAATTTATTTACAGTGTATTTTTTTAAACGTGTCATAAAGCCTGTTAAAATATCTTTTTAATGATACCAAGATCATGTAAATCGGTTCAGCCGATTCTGAGTTATTGTAGTTTAAAAGGAGCTCTTTTCGACCATTTTCGCGTTTTTTCGAAAACTTTCCCACTGTGCCACGCCCAAAAAATCGCAAAAAATTCATTTCTAAAAATGAGAGTTTGTTTGTATTGATCAAATTTGGCTATGAACAAAATTTCATCGATATCTGAGGGGGTCGGGTTCAATGCATCTCGATTTTTACATGAAATTCATCAATAAGAAATTAAAAAATTAAAAAAAAAAAAAAAAAAAAATACTTTTACTATTTACATTTGAATTTTGGTGCCTTTGAAAACAGCTCAAGTGGCTAGAAACTGGTCAGATATTTATAAACAGATAATTCATCATATATTTTCAGACCTGCATATATCTGGCCATAAAATCACAAGATTTTATAGATCCATTTAGATATCAACATTTAGATATGAACTGTACATTATCTGATCTGGCCGTAGGTGTATCACTTATAAGGGTAATTTTTTAACCGTTTGGGTTTTGAAAACACAGAAAATTTGCAAAATTGAATAAAATATTTATTTGGAGCGTAGATGAATGCCTGCCATTTACTTTTTAAAGAATATTTCATGTTAATGTTGCACGCGGCTACGCCGTAGGTGGTTCATTCTTGAGCTCTAATTTTGGCAGACTTTTGCCAGAATTCGGCCGGTACCTCACCAAAGGCAGCTGTAATGTTATCTTTCAGGGATGGAATCGTGGCTGGCTTGTCCCTGTACTCGAGATCTTGGCGGCCAATGGATTGCTCCAAAAAGTAAGATTTATTGCTCACCAAACCCGACTGCCAATTTGTTCATGGTATCGCTGTGTGGTATGTGGCACCACCTTGTTGAAACCATATGTCTACCAAGTCTAATTCTTCCATTTTGGCCAAAAAAAAAATTGCTAATCATCGGACGTTACCTGGCTTCATTGACTACAACTTTGGTATTTTCTCCGTTCTTGATGAAGTATGACAAAATGATGCCACCGACTCAAATAATGCATCTTTAAGGGTGCATTGGCAGCGCTTAAGCTGCCTATGGCTGCTCTTCACACCAAATGCGGTAGTTCTGCTTGTTGAGCTTCGTCGCTGAAGACAATTTTTTTTGATATAAACACATTTCTCATATAGCACGAATTTTGATAAAAAAATTTAGTCATTCGTTTGTAACTCTATTCATGGTGAAATGGCAAACATTATTAAGAATTTTTGGCATTGTCACATATCACGATTTTTTTTTTTACACTGAACCGAAAAACCATATAGCAAAAATATCTTTTAATATATGATCAGATCTTGGGCCAGATCTAATTAGATTCAATCATATAAAATTACCCCTAAACAGATCTGATCAGATCTAATCATTTCCTCATTACAACTGTTATAATATTTTAATCAAGAGAAATCTAATTACAGGGGAATGTGTTTTGCCTTAAAATAGTTGTACATTGAACCCTTTGATTTTTAACTAACTCTTCAATATTACATTAAAAATTTTTCACCCAAAAAATATTTTTTTGCCTTACATCCATATTTATCTTTAATCTTTATCTACGAGTATTTTCCATTTGTTTCAAGTTAATTTTTGGTTTATTTGTTTTATAGATCCTAACAGAATATTCACCTATTTGAAGCCTAAAGATATAAAAGATAATGTAATTTTCACTATTTTATGTATAATATTAAGGTACAAAATATTTGTTTTAAGGTACAACCAACAAGGTTAAACGATTTGATAAATTTTATTTTCGCAATTTTTCAGCAACTATACAAATATTTGTTTCTAGTGAAAATCTCGAAAAACAAACGTATTTTACATGATGGAAGTTGCACCCAGAAAACAGTATAAGTTGTGGCCACCGAATTTGTTGCCAATCGAATTCTGGCGGTTACGACAACTATCTTCATATTTAATTATATTTTTTGTTGTAAAAGCCAATATTCAATCTTCAAATTTAATATTTATATTCCACATAAATATCATTATTTTTTTTTTAAGAAAAATTTTATTTTTAGATTATTCTGATATCGAACCCAGGCATCCAGATTATAAAATTCCCACTCTTACTTACTTAATTTAATTTTCATGGATATATTTGTTACTTATACATTTGAACATTTTATTTAAAAAAAAAAAAATATATTTTTTTAAGTGTTTACCTTTACCTGGGTTTGAACTTGGAAATTAGGAGTACTAGGCAAGCTCTCTATCCACTAGCCCACAAACACTTATAAATTTTGATGACTAATTTTGAATTAAAATAATTTTTAGAAAAATAAATTTAGCAGAAAATTAGTTTACAAATACCAATCGTTAATGGCTTGAAAAATCAATACAATCCACGATGTGGTTGGTTCAACTGAAATCCCAATTTAATGATATATTTTATCATGATAACCGTATTTGTCGTTACGACTTTTGAATATCGAAAATTTTTTAATAAATTTGATAGATTGTACTAATATTCTAGTAAATTCACTAAATACATGGTTGCTTCTATTGTATGAAATTTTTAAACGAATTTTATTCGCAAATAGTTGGATAATAGTATCCTTTTTTGTTTTTTTTTACCCTTCTTAATTCCCAATGCCATATTTTTCGTATAATAATAAGTTTTAAGTTATTCCAAATAAAATAAAATCTTTACAAAGAAATGTTAATGGTTTTGACCGAATTGCAACCGATCTTTTCTCCGGGTGTGTGTCGTTTAGGTTAGCGAAAAATGTTCCGTTGAACTAGTACCTGCTCCTGAAATTATTGCATACAACTAGTATCGAGAGTGAATATTTAAAATAAAAAGTGTGGGTGAGAAAGACAAATTAGAACTAGTGTTGGCTCGAAAGATCCAATTGTGAAACTAATACAAGTTTTGCTGGTTACTTACATGATATAATTATAAATAATAACTGCATAAATTAAAGACAAACACCAGTCGGAATTAGTAAAATCTAGCCAATTTGTGCACAGTGCCCATTTAAACGGATGGTTATTTTTTGCTTCTAATATACCAAACTTTCAATTAAAACTATGTAATTGTTTGAACACATCTCTTAATAGCATTGCAAAAAAAAAATTAAAACATTACGATTCCAAATATATAAAAATTTCAAAATTTATAACACAAATAATGCTTAATTTCATACTGAAAAGTTGAAACTCGAGTTAACTATTGATTAAAAGAAAATGCCAAAAGTTGCATGTAAACCAATTTTATTTTATTTTTTTTTTGTTGGCTAACTCACTCTGAAATACAGGAAAAAAAAACTTGTACAAATTTTATTTTTCATAAAAATTACAAATACTTTAAGTTAAACCAACATTTTTATATTCAATTCTTTACACAACTTGGGTTACGGTTAAATGGTGCTGTAACGATTACGGTTAAAATTTAAATGCAAACGGTTAAAATCGAAAAGTGCTATGGGAACACCGAAGGAGGCGCTGCGAAATGTATGAGGGATAGCAAACTTAGACATATTATTTTTCTAAATTGATATTGCTGAGGATCGAACCCATAACCTTCTACACCACAACACTCAGCTTTTAAGATTTTTTTTTAAAGTCTTAATTTTTGAAACATATTTTTTCCACAGAATTGAATTTATTCATTAAAAAATGTATGCCCAGAGATAATTTTACTCGACGAAAAATAAAAACAAAAAATTTGAATAATTATTACTTGAGCCCGAGTATAACTGAAAACGTTTTTATTTTTAGAACATTTTTAATCTTTTTCAGTACCATAATGTTTGCTGTTAGGAAAAAACTAAACCACTTGATATACGCTTTTAATATGTTTTTTGTTGAGCTGCTGCCTTTTTCTACAGGCTCTAGCTTGCCGAAAACTTTAGGTTCTGAAGAAATCCTTTGCGGATCAAAATACATGTATCAGCCTAGCTAAAAATAGTTAATTTGCTTTGTTTTTATAAATATACGGAAGTTTAAAGCTAGCAATAACAACAAACAAAAAATCACTAGAAACTAGAAAACAGAAAACCTTTGAAAAACACAATTAAATTTGTCTAAACAAATGAGAATTTGTTCACAAAGGAAGCAAAAATTTAATGAAATTAATTAAATGCTTCATATCATTTTTAAGTTTAGGTTTTTTAATAAATCTTCATCGTTGTATGCATGAATCTTTAACAAATAAAATTGTGTTTTTTATATAATTTTATTAAAACTTGCATTAACTTAATGAATATTTGTAATGGACGGGTTCCAGTGCAACTTTAATGCATTTTCTAGATCTATATGAGTCATTCCATGTCAGACCGAACACCTTTTTTACAACACCTCTGTCGATTTACTTTAAATAAGGCAGACCTATTAAAGAAGAAAAAATATTTTCAATGTGTTTCCAGAAAAAAATTTAAAATTTTTTGTTTTGAAAAAGTTATGTGCATTTGAAAATCGTCGAAAAATCTTCCGACATGACAACTTTTAAACTAATGTTTCGCAAAAACTTGTGGATGGATTTTAAAGAACAATGGCTTATTTTAAAGGTATTTGAACCTCCTTTTAAAATTTTAATTTGTTTTCTTTACTTAATTTCCGTTTTCCACCATCTTCGAACAAGTCGAAAAATCTGAAAAAATATTTTCTTAAAGCTCAATATAACCTGAATATTCCCTGTAAATTTCAGAATGGAAATCGAATGGATTCTATTTTTTTTTCATTGTAGTCCCACGCAAAGTTACATTTTGTATGTGAACATTATATTTTTAAAAGTTGTCATGTCGGAAGATTTTTTACGATTTTGACGATTTTTAAATGCACATAACTTTAAAAAAAAAAATTTTATTTTTTTCTCAAAACACGTATAAAATATTTTTTAAGGAAGAATACGTACTAAAATTTTGCAAGACATCGGAGACACCAAAGACAATTTTAAGTAAAAATCGTACGGTCTGACATTGAATGACTCATATATAGCAATATTTAGCTTTTTTAAAATTTCGCCATAGAAGGCAAAAAAATAAAAACAGGGTCCGCCATCTAACGTTTTTTTTCAACTTGTGCTTATTTCGTGAAAGGTAACACTTAGCTCATGTCTGATTTGACAGATTATTAGTTTTATCCTTCCGCTGAACGAATATGGTTGTATATACGCTTGAACAACGCTGGGAAATATTGCGACATTATTTTGAAAATCATGGTAATGTTGCAGAATGGCATCTTTTCAAAGTCATCTTTTCAGATGAAGCTCATTTTGATCTTGGCGGGTATATAAACAAGCAAAATTGTCGCATTTGTGGGCACAGAAAACCCGTACGCATACATTGAAAAGCCGATGCACCCAAAACGAGTCACTGTTTGGTGCGGATTTTAGTCCAGAGGCATAATTGGGCCATTTTTCTTCGAAAATGAGCAAGGAGTGGTTGTTACAGTCAATGGCGATCGTTATCGGGCCATGTTGAACGAATTTTTGTCCACAAAAATTGAAGAGGATCATATTGGCAACATTTGGTTTCAAAAGGACGGCGCTACGTGCTACAAAGCCGAAGCTACACTCGATGTTTTGCGCCCTGTTTTTGAAGATTGCATTATTAGCCGCAAAGCTGATGTCGTGTGGTCACCTCGGAGCTGCGATTTGACACCGTTGGACTATTATTTGTGGGGTGCCGTCAAAGATAAGTGTTACGCCGACAAGCCAGAGACAATTGATGCTTTAAAGGACAATATTCGTGAAGCCATTGGTGAAATACAGCTGCACACAATCGATAAAAATTGAACTGATCGTGTAGGCTACTGCATGACCAGCCGAGGCAGCCATTTGAATGAAGTTATTTTCCATTATTAACCGGAAGGATTAAAATAAAAAAAGAAATTTGAGAAAATATTCAGTAGTTTTTTTTATAGCATTTTCAAAAAAAAGTTATTTGGCGGATCCTAAAGTAAAAAAATTTATTTTTGTGTCAGCTCTAGTTTTTGAGTTATAGCGATATAAAAATGTTTAAAATTATTGAACTTTATAAGATATTTTAGACTTAACGCTTACAAATACCGTTTTTGGTGACTAATGATTATTTAACGACAATAAATATTACGTTTTCTAACATTTGTGGTTATTTCATTTTATATAAAAATTTTAAATTACACTAACATTCATAATTCATTCACAAATGTTTGTATCTAATGTATAAACCGAATGAATATTAATATTGATAGTCATAATTTGGTATCTCGAAATTAAAAATATTTTCTAAAACTTGAGACAAGTTAACCGAATGATTTGTTAAATTTTTGTATTGTTTTATATTTGGATTTTTCATCTCAATATTAATTATATTATTTGCCAATTTAAGTATTAAAATTTATTCATTTGTGAGCTGTCAACTCATAAGCACTATTTAAAAAATGTCTTGTTATTCCATGATATTAAAATAATTAATATATGAGGGAATAACTTGAAATTGTATTTTTTTTTTTTTTGTTATAAATAGAAATGGTCAATTTTATACCAAATCAAAAATAATTTTAAATGTTTATTTATGTTGTTTAGTCTCTTTGCATTCACTGTAACTCTACAAGCACTCAATACAAAATTTCTGTTATCTGGTTTAATATTTTTGTTTGTTTTACGTTGGTGGCAAATTCATTAAACTAAAATACCGGTTTTGTAATATTTTGTTTTATCTCTTATTTGACATTGCCAAATTTTTGGAAAATTAATGCAAAATTTTGTACTTTATACATAAATATTCCATAAAAATATACTGTTTCAAATTAAAACAACAACTATAAAACTGGTTTTGTAAAAATGACAATTGTTCTCATGAAAACTCGTATGATAAAAATATCTGGTTTATCTATGAGGAACTATACTAAGATCCCAGGTATATATAAATTTCATTAAAAGTTTTATTAAAACCACCAAACTTAATGAAAATAATTTTCTTTCTTTTAATAGGTATGAGTTTATCATATATACGAGTAATATACGCATTTACATGATAACATCTAATATAAGTAGACATTTATATTCATACATATTTTATTGTTGTTTTGTTTTTCACTTTTCAAATACAAAAAAAAATTGATTAAAGGGAGAATCAAAATCAATTTATGTTTTCTTATTACGTACAACACCTACTTATATTCACTTAAGTTAATTTTTTGTCAGTCTTTGTTTAAAACAGGCAATTGTATATTACTCATAACAAATCGAGTTTTTGTTTTTAAAATTAAATACTTTTTGCTTTTTACTTTTATTTTTTATTTAATATTTTTTGACTCGCCACTATAAACTCACTTTTTATGTTGAATGTAGTTAATTAATTCACTTTTTTTTTTGTGTTCGTGATACTTGTTCAACGTATCTTAATAAACTAAATTGTTTTGTTGTTTGGCTGCTCAGTTTTGTTGTGTATATTGTCTGTTTATTATTTTTGTTTTAAACAAATCACACAGATCAGTATTATAGTGCTGTATGTTTTGATGACTATTCAATGTAGATATTCACATTGTAAAAGTGATTACTTAATACAGTGAAACTGTTCGTAAGAAAATCACTCAGTGTTTTATACTAATTTATAGTCTGAATTAATGAATTAAATAGCATAATCTTCTTTTAGATGTAATTTTAATATTTTTAGGAGACACCCAGAAAAATTTTCGGTAAAAGGACCCAAAATATTTGAGCAAATTTGATCTGAACAATAGATACAATTGTATCTAACAGATAATATTAAATCTACGATAATTATATCTGGTGCCAGATCTGGCATTCTGTAATAAGATATGTATACATTTTATGACCAGTTCTGTTCAGATCTGTTAGAATCAGTTTTGTTGATTTTAACTCTGGTTTTTGTTGAACTTTATTAACACTACTGTTTTATTTGTATTTATAATGACTTGCAAAATTTTTTTATATGGTAGTATCGGGACCCTACCTAGACCTGACTTATATACATCCAGAAAACCGATTTGTGCTGACAACCGAACTTACTGAACTTGTTGTCAATCGAATGTTTTAGTGGTAGAATATTTCGGTTGTGACCACCAAATTGTTATTTAGGCAAACGAAATACTGTTGTCACAATCAAACTACTAACATCTCAATTGGTTTTCTGTTGTCACAACCGAAAAATTCGGGTACCACAAACAAACCATTCAATTGACTGCAAATTCGGTTGTCAGCATGAATTATTTTTCTCTGTACGTTAAGAACATCACAAAAAACATTTTTATGAACTCTGCGACATGTACGAGATCATTAATCCGGCTTCTACTGTTCGTTTACGGTCCGAAAATACGTATCCGTTTCAGCTTGTACGTATGCGGAATATTAACGGAATGTATAAGTGAATTTTCGAAAACAATACGTTTTGACTTCGTTTTAGTGTATCCGTTTCTGTACTGTCAAATACGGACCACTGATTTTCATCAGTTCTTCTTCTGGTGCTTTTGGATTCGTTTAGTTGTCAAAAACTTAAATATTCATTAGGTAATTATTTATGAAATTTAAAACAAGTTTTATGATGATGTGTGCAAATTTATGTAGATTTTGTGAAAAATTGTGCAAATTTGCATTGTGTGCTACATCATATCTTTGCTTTTGGATTCGTTTAGTTGTCAAAAACTTAAATATTCATTAGGTAATTATTAATGAAATTTAAAACAAGTTTTATGATGATGTGTGCACCAACTAAGCCTAAATTAAAACTGTTTGGTCCCATGATTTTCAATGGGCCATAACCGCAGTGATGGATAGAGAGGCTAATTGTCCTGGAGATAAATATAAAATTTATTTAAGTTTGTAAACGTTTTCTTAATTTTTTTTTAATATATTTATAAATTTAAATAAGAAAAATTTAAATTAGTTATTCAACATCAAAATATTTAGGATTGTACACATACCCGTTTTTGTTGGAAAACCGGAACGAATATGGATCCGACCGTCATTGACAGGCATTCAGCGGACTACTCCATTTTCCACACGACATATCGCTCCGTAAACGTTCCGTCATTGACGGTATTTCAACGGATTGGAATCAGTTTCGATGTTCCTTAAAATCCGTTTTTTGGTCCGTATAGAGACACAGAAAATGAAACGTAAATGGTTGCCCTTTGTGATGGACCGAAAACGGTATGTAAACGGAACGAATTGTTTTTCGGGATGTTTGTGTATTGCATAGAAAAAAATTTTGTGCATTTTTACCTTTATCGCTTGGCTTTCCAGATATGTGCCATTTTATAAAATGAAACTCTTTAAAAAATCCGAAGTTCCACAAGTTTTAAATAATAAACGCTCAAAATGATTTAAAAAGGTTCTTTAAAAAAAATATATATCAGTTAGGTCAACTTGGAACAATTTTTTTTTTTTACAAAGCAGACCGTATTTTTGAAGTATAGCATCTCTGGGAACAAATCCTAGCCAATAGGTTTTTAAAAGTATGTGAATGTTGTACATTTAATCTATGATTCCCGTTTGCCTGACAAGATTTCAATAGATCCAATTTTTTTCCAAATCTAATTTCACCTCACAATTGTGGTCAAATTTGAGAATCAATTTAATCTGACTAACTCTAGTCAGGTATGGTACGCTATATATGTGGACATTTAATATATAATCAGTTTGAAGAAGAAAATAAAAATTAAAAAGCACCTTATTTTTATATACATTTTGTATTGGTGCCAGATCTAAATAAAGACATTACGAAATTTAAATATCTTTCTAAATATGAACATGTCCAGGACTAGATATGAACCTATATGACCAGCTTCTCATATCTGGCCAAAAGTTTTCCATATTCTTTTAGATATGAAGAGATCTGGCACTATATCTGATCAAAATTGCCATAAAGCGTAGCACATATGTCATATCTTATCATATATGGTCTGATATGGAATACTATCTGGATATATTCAACCATATATAATTAGATCCAAAATGATAAGTTCAAATATGTTTTTTCACGAGTTCTTAGAATTATTGTCAACGCAGGATGGTATGTTACAGATAAGGACCTTCAGCGTGATAACCGAAGTTATCTTAAATTCCAGCAGTAAACATACCAATTGCTTCAAATTACATTTGAACACATAATTAATTCATCTTAATGTATTATTACATCTTAGCAAAACAAGACTATATAACTGCATTTTCTGTAGATTAGAAAAGGAAGACTATAATATGACAATGTTCTGTTAAATCGTAATGTTTTAAAAATATGCGATATTCCGTTATTGCACATCTCTACCGCATTCCCCTAACACATGCGGGATCTTCTTCCACTCAAGTGGTTTACTATCAATAATTGTTTTGTTTTTTTTTTGTTTGTTGCAGTGGCGTTTATTATACATAGTATTTAGTATGTACATAATTCGTGTTTTCTTAATAAAAAAATCATCTCGGTAAATTGTATAAATGTGCTACGTTATTGTAAACACAAAAATTTTATTGTATTAAATAAATATATTTTTATTGTTTATTTTATTAAGTTTTCTGGAAATCGCGAGATTACAAAAATTTTTAAATCTTGAATTCAAATTCAATTAAAATTCTGCTTGGGAAAAACTGCATTACATTTATATTATTATATATACAGGGTGATTCAGTCACAACCCTCTGAATTTTACCAGCGTATTCCTTGGCTAATTTCATGAAAATATGTCCACTACGACATTCCCCGAAAATGCAAGTGTGCGAAATGGCAGCGGCTTGAAAATTTTCGGTCGCAGGGTAGTAGGGTAAAATTGCTAAATTCTAAGCCAGTAGTCGGTTTTTGGGCATGCTGGAAAGGTCTTTGAGAGAATCAATAAAGAAAAAATTAAAAAAAAGTCAAATCGCCGTGATACAGAGCTTAAAAAAATTGGAAAAAAAACACATTATTAGCCAGATGGCAGGTAGTTATGTTTCTTTTCTCTTAAAACATACCTCTTACCTTTCCAAAATGTCCTATGACCATTTGACTGAAATGCAAACGTCTTTTATTGGTTTTGGAAGTGAAATAACAGCACACATTCATTTGTTTTTGTAATTTAACATTAAAAAAAATGTTTGCATTTCAGTCAAATGGTCATAAATTTGGAACGGTAAGATCTCTGGGCTTCGTTTTTTTATTAATTCTGAAAGATCTCCCAAAGACATTTCCAGCAAGCCCAAAAACAAAAAAAATCCGATCACTGGTTCGAAAGTTTGCAATTTTATCCTACCACCAATTCGAAAATTTTCAAACCGCTGCCATTTCGCACACTTGCATTTCCGGGGATGGTCGTAGTGGACATATTTTCATGAAATGAGGCAAGGAATACGCTGGTGAAATTCGGCGGGTCGTGACTCAATCACTCGTATATAATAGGGTGACATTAAAATTTAAAGTTTGATTTTTTGTAAAAGCGAAATATTTTTATATATATGATCTAAAATTAATATTTCGAAAAAATTTAACAAAATCGGTAACTTTAACTTTGAAACAGATCAAAAAAATTACACATCGCCTATTATAAAATTTAAATTTAGCCAAAACTCAGAATATTTTGAAAATCCATTGAGTGTTTATCAAAATGTTTTCATATTTTTATTTATCATTATAAATTATTTGATATTTTCTAAAACTCCGTAATTTTGACCTCAAATGTGAACGGCTTAGAGTTAAACAATTTTGTTAAAAGTTTTACTAAATCAGTATTAGACCATGTATTCACAATATAAAGTAATGACACCATGTACTTATGTATATTGTATATTTCAGCTATCTATCAATTCCCGAAAATGCAAAATTAATGGGAAAAAATTTATTGGCGTTGTTGTCAAAATAAGCACAGTGAGTTTGTTCGGGTTTCACGTGAAGAAAAAAATTTCACGTAAAAATGGATTACAATTCGTCACGTAAATTTAATATACAAGATTGTTATTTTTCTAGTGTAAAAATTACTTTTTTGGTTTATTGTGATTGAATCTCTCTTATAATATAAAAAATATATTGTAATTTTTGTTTACAATTTAAATTACAATTAAAGACCATTACAGTTTGAGAGAAATTTTCATACAAAACAAATAATTTACTAGCCTTAACGTTTTTTGTTTTTAAATGAAGAAACACGAAAATATTATTGTATTATGTTACTTTTTAAACATATTATTTTTATGTAAATTTTGTATATATTGTGTTGATCTCTATGTTTTAATTGTATTTAGAATTTGCCACGTTCAAGATCATAATTAAATATTACTATGGAATATCAAGCACTTATTTATAAATGTAAGAGAAGAATTATATATGTATTAAAACTAAAGATATTAAGAGCAAAATTTGGTATTTCATTATTTTATTTCTGCACAATTGTTTTTACATAAGTATAAATCCTAAAAAATGATTAACCCATATCGTCCCAGTATTCGATTATTTGAACACTGGTTTTTATAATTTTTATATTTTTTTAAATAAGACTCTGAAATATTTATTTTATGCAGCTAGATAGTATAAGTGGTTAACTTTAAATCAAAATATAAAAGTTATTATCCACTTCACTCCCCCTTTTATAACAAATTTAGCATAATTTTAAAAAATAAAAACAAAAAGTAAAAATGTAGTTCTATTAACAAACAATTAAACTTTCAACAATAGAAAACAAATGTTTGTGTTTTTGCATTTTTATTTTTGTAATATGCCTTCAAAATACAGTGTTTGAGAAATCGAACACCATTTTTCTCAAAAACAAAAAATCTGCAAAAAAATTGACTTCAGATTCGTATTTTTTAACCCTAAATTACCTAAACCAAGTTTTATAAAGTTATAAAAAAGAAAAAAATCTGTGGGACGATATGAGGTAATTTGCAAACCACAACTGAAAGCTCATAAAATAATAAATGCTTGATTTTAGATATACCTGGTTTTCGGCGATTGTTCAACACATATTCAGGTGTGCTTTCCAATGTGCTAATTTATCCTGTAATTAATACATTCATTTATCCTTTGCACAATAAGGAATTTTCGGCTGGCACATATTTTTTTTTTTCACCAAACTATTTGAATACGCGTACGTAAGTTCCCAAAAAAAAAATAAATTATTTATTATAAATTGTTTTCTAATTTTGGAGTACAAAATTTAAATGCAATATTAAATTACTTAAAATACTATTTTTAAATCTTTTTAAATTTATTTCAATTAGCAGTAAAGTAAATATATATTGTGAAAAAGCATACAAACTTCACGTCAAATCACCTTGCCAAATTGCAAGTCGATATCTCGTTAGTTAGGGTTTTGGCCAGAAAATTCTCTATAGTGTATTGAGCAGTTAGAGGTTTAAAATGTTCCACAAACAGGTCCTCGTAATTTTTTACATTAATCACCTACACACATAATATACCTACAATGCAAAGATCACATGGTTTTTATTCAGGTAATATTGTATGCTAAGTTAAATAAGTTTTCTAATGAAATTAATTCCTTTCCGATAACACATGCCAAAGTTAAAAATATATACATTAAATGAAAAATCCAAAACTTACCGGCCTATAACTCCAAAAATATGGACCACTGACAAAATTTTGTTCTCCTGTCGAATTCCTCATATTGATTTCGAAACAAACGAAATATTTTTAAAATTTGTAATACAGTACAAGACTCGGTATTATTTACCACCACGTATATCCAGAATCTAAACCACTATTGCTGTTATAAAAGTATAAAGCTTCTATATATGAGTTGCCATTTATTGTGGAACTAACAGTCAGAATGGATGGTCTTATTTGTTATTCATCCAATTTTTAACTGGTTTAGTTATAAGAATTTGGAGTTATATTTGAATATGATATTAAAGTTAGGGTGACCATATAATATTATTAATTTCCATTAGGTTCTTGTTATTAGACTGAGAACTAATTTAATAAAGCTAAAAGTACAACGAGTTTTGAAAGTCCATATTAATTTGTATTTACTTTAGAGAAGTGGATGGAAAATTTACGTATTGGTCTGATGGCCGTTCATCTAAACGCTAGGCATCTAAGCAAATAACGGGCATAATTAAAACTTAGTACCACGCAGTAAGCATGCTCAGGTGGATACAGCCAGAGAAAAGATTGATTGTAATTCGATCAAAACAATTAACATTTATTTGTAAGTATTTTATTTTATTTGGAATAAAATATTATATCAAAAATATAGCATTGGGAATTTAAAAGAGGGAAAAGGAACCAAAAAAGGATACTATTATCCAATTACTGATATTGAAATTGTGAATTTGAAATAATGTTTTTATATTGTTTTAAAATATTGACAATTAACAAAAAGCATGAAACAAATTATTTGTATATGTATAAACTTCATTTTGACCAAAAAAAAACTCTTAAAATAAATAACAATACAAACAATATTTAAAGCACTTAAATTTTTAACTTTTCAATGTATATTGGGTACTTAGGGTCAATACAAGTTTTGATCTTAAAAATATAAATATTTTAAGCTTTATTAGTTAGAGATATTTTTGTAATTACTTATTTTGTAAATACTAGATTATTTTACCTTATTATTTAAAATTAATCTTATATTCCTTTTTTTCCTTAAAAATAAAGCTTTGTTAACCTTTTGGTATTTGTAAACACTTGCTTAGAATTTAATGTTGAATATATTTGTTAACAACCTTTAAAGTTTATAAACAAAAATTGCTCGACTGCACATTTGATTCACTTGCGAAATTCCAAAAAACGTTTGGTATATTTGTTATTGTAAAATTATAGGATTATTTTTTTATTTTAACAGATTATTTTACTGTTTTTGAGCCTTTCTACGACTAAATTATTGTTTTTAAATTTATTTTTTGCTTGGCATAGTAACTACGAGGAAAGTATACCAAATTTTAAACTCCAATTTTGATGATATTTGAATATGTGTTGAAAAAAATCTAAGTTGTCAAACAGGGGAAATAAATTCAGACATTTTTCAGTATTTTTTGGGTATTCTATATAAAACTACATTAAAAAGAGTAAATTTATGAAATGAGGGAGTTTTATACACATAATTCCTCTTGTTCACTATTTTAAGTTGTACCAAATAGTAGCAAAAATGGTTTTTACCAAAATATTTTTAAAATCAGAAATAGGACGAATATCAAAAAAAAAAAAAAAAAAATAATAATAAATACCGCTGCGTTTTTATAAGGAAGAAAAAATATTAATTTGGCAGATATGGAACTATTTTTTTCATATATAAATTTTTTTTTTAAATTTACGATATTAAATCCGAAAACACAATTATATTAAGAAGTAATTTTCAATGATGCCACACTTGCACACACAAAGAAGAGATTCGTTGTGGCAACCGAGCTTGCATCCAACCGAGTTCTGATAGTTGTATGTACTATTACAATATTTCAATGAGAATGAAAATTATATCAGTTGTAACTACTACGTTTTCCCATATGCAGAAGTTTCACTAACACCCAGAATATTATGTAGTTAAATAAAATCTTTTTCCGTTCCAGTTAAAAAATGTAACATACATTTATTTTTCAAAGAAATATCTAAATTATATATTTTTTCAGTTTCATTTATTTTTTCATTTGATTGAAATTCAATAGAAATTTATTTACTAAAATGAATTTTGTGGTTTATTTGTGTTATATTTAAAAAGTGTCTATAGCCAAGCATACATACATTTTGTTGATTAAAAAAAAAAACAAAAACTAAAAAAGTAAAACAATTTCAAATAAATAATAAAATCATTTAATTTTAAGGGATTGGTAGGTAATATTTTAAAATTTATTTTTAACTGATTAAACCATTTTTTTCTTACGGATGTGCCAGTTGTTTAAAAAACATTTACAAATAAATAACAAAAGCCGTTTGGTTTAAATGAAAATTAAGTAGACCGGATCTTAAATGAAATATAATTTCTTGTAAATGGCATTTTCTGTTATTTAAACATGCAAACTATTTTAAGTGAACCCAATATATTTGATATTCATTAGATCTTACTTAAATTTGTTTCAAATTAAATAAACACTGTTTCTAAAATTTTTCAAAATTTTTTATTTATAAGTAAAAGAATATAAATTATATTGTATTTGATGTAAATATCACTGTAAATAATAAAACTAAATATTACAGAAATGCTCATATTTTTAGGTCCAAAAGATATAAAGGACTTTTTTCTATAAAAAAATTATCAGATTCAGAGGATCCTTTCCTATAGGAAAATCCTCAGATTTTTAGGATTTTTCTAGCTGGAATTTCCTTAAGTAAACTCTCCAGATTCCAAGCAATATTTTATATAAAAAATACCATCAGCATCTGAGATTGGATTTCATTTAGGGAAACGAAAACAAACTTCGGACTATTTCCTAAAGAAACACTTTCAGGTTTGGAGGAATCTTTACTACAATAGAAAACGTAATTATTCTTAGGACTATCTATTGCGGAAAAACATCATATTCTGACTATATATAACTAAACATCATTTTTTAAAGGCTTTTCTATGGATAAAAATATTTCTATAAAAAAAAACAATGTCTCTAAATTTCTAGAAAGAAAGAGATCACAATCTAAGTGTTTTTCAGAGAAAAACCTGAATTTTTCCATAAAGAATTCACCGAATATCATGGTAGATTTCCTCTGATTCTATGGACTTTTTCTACAGAAAAACGTAAGCTTTATTTTTTTATTAGGAAAAAGTCATCAAAATTTTTGGGTTATCATGATTATAAGAAACCTTTTTTCCAAAAAAAACCTATCAATGCATTTATTGATCAATAGAATCCTCAAATTATGTGGATATTTTTCGTTAGATTTGGATTTAAAGGACTTTTTTCATTAGAATGAGAGGTTTTTTTATAGAAAATCTCTGGAGTTTTTGAAGGAAAAATTGCTCAGAATCAGTTATTTTTTTATACAGTTAAATGTTTTTGCCATCTAAAGGTTTTTTATTTAAATCTGATGGTTTTTATATAGGGAGTCGTAAGAAAAACTGAGAATTTTTTCAGTAGGAAAAAGTCTGGATACTGAGCAATTTTTATAGAAAAAGGTCCCAAAAATGTGAGCGTTCCCTATAGGAAAATTTTTTTAGAATCTAGTTATATACCAAACAGTTTATTAAATCTAACAATGTGTTTTTTATTTAAATACTTTAACATTTTTAATACTTAAACATGATTGGCCAAAAAAAGAAGATCTTAAGGAAGATTTCTCGAAAACAGAGTATTAAAAAAACTTTTAGGTAAATTCGACTTTTAATTTTAAAACACCTGACAATTCCTCGCATTGTTGACCGAGCTTCATTCATATTGGCTTTTTCTTAACATATGTGGAGGAATACCAAACGCTTCAGGAGTTGACAGAATTATGAAAGTGGACGAGTAGACAGTCAGCAAATGACTAAAAGCCATGGGATTTATTCAAAAGCTTACCTGCCCCAGCAGAATTTCACTTCAAATGAACAATGGTCGATTATTGGATTGCCTCAAAAGACGAATCATTGTTTCCAAAAATTGCCAGAAAGTTGGGAAAAAGTTTTGGCCATCGATGGACATTACTTTGAATAATACATTTGTAATCACTTTTGCACACTAAATCTTTAAATATTTACTAGTATTTATGTGTATAATTTATTAGATTTTACACATGTAATTATTAAATTAATATAAAAATATTAATAATATGAATAAAACAGAATTTATTATTTATTTTCATTCTTGAAACTAGCTGTTGTACCAGGATGACGGTTAAAAAACTACAATAGTTTACTTTCTGCAACATGGCAATAGCTGATATATTGCACCAGTGTGACATAAAACATAACAGGCTTTATCATATATATCAGACGCATTGGTTGTAGTTGTTGGTTTTGGGGTTGTAGTTGGCGGTGGTGGTGGTGGTGGTGGTCTGGGTGCCGGATAACAGATTGGTCTTATTATTTCCAAATCTTGTTCACCAGATTCAATAAATTTGATACGTTCACAAATAATACCATTCGGTGATGAGGCATCAACAATATCTTTTGGATCTGGCTTATGATGAAAAATATCATTTATAATTTCGTCGGCAAAATATTCTGCATCAAAAGGTTTCATTGGTTCTGGTTTTTCTCCTTTATCAACTTTATCTAAAAATTCTCGAAAATTAGAAGAATGTTCCATCAAAGCTTCACTGAGTTTTTCCAACGGTGTTAGTTTAGGCTTAGGAATTTCATCCTCTAAATCGGGAAATTCAACAGATCTGGGATATATACATTCAATTGTGTTTGTATACTGATCTGGTTTAACTGCAATATTTGTATAATATTTCCTTAAAAATGGGTACTGATCTGTGTATTAAGAGAAATAGGATGTATACATAAAGGTAAATTACTTATCAAATTAGGATCATATACATTACCTGTATGATTTGTAGGTATAATAGTACAATATATCGCTTTTTCTGGTAAACCAAGCTTATTTTTATAATACGACCCATTTGTTGGCAAAGGTGGTGGATGATTCATATTATATTGTCGTACATATTCTTCGTTATAGTTTTTTTTAAATTGGAATTTATAGTGAGCTGTATTATCATTACAATTTACTTCTGCCATTACAAGTATAAATATGCAGATAAATAGTTTAAAGGCTTTTTGGTGATGTCTCATCACGACGAAAATTCTATATAACCTTTACACCGTTCTAGTTTGTTTACAACTGATTATTTGATTCATAATCTCTTTTTATTTATAATCCCAGGAAATAAAAATTTGACGTGAAATAAAATTGAGATGTATTATTTCACTACTGATATCAAATAACGGGTAATATACAGTAATTCAAAATATATTCTGAATATTGTTGATTTTGCTTTTAAAATTTCCAATTATTTATTAAATTAACATTATAGATAATAAATTCTGATTATCAATCGTAAAATGCATTTTTTACAAGTAAAAATATGGACCAAAAAAATTTGAGGTCACAAGTGTTAACGTTCAGTACACAAGAATGCTTATAAAGGGTGTCCCAAAATTCACGAGAGATTTCAGTTCAACAATAAAAACGCGTTCTTTTATTTTAACTAACTTTCAAATGTCAGCTGTCAAACTGTTTTGGAAGCACAAATGGCAGCAAATTGAAATCTTGCGTGAATTTTGATACAGCCGAGGGGCTACATAATATCCTGATAAATATTCTAAAAATTCTATAGCTGCTTTTGTATTCATTGTGCGATAAAAATGGATTTTTTGTAAAGCGAAAAGGAAACATCCAATCGCATCAAAGGGTTAATAATTTGGATACTTATTTAATATTCATGTCGAATGATTCGCAATAGGGTTTGTTTTTAGACCTATGGTTTTTTCGAAAAGGTTTCTAAGAGTTTTTTGTAGATTTCATTTTTGCTATAAAATTTCTTTAATATTTTTTCGTCTATACACACAGAACAATAAAGTTCTAATCCAATTTAAAAATGTAGTATAGTTGCGACAGTCAATAAATTCGGTGTGCGCAAACAAATCCAAAAATGACTGCTGAAAATTTTTTTGTTACAACCAAAATTTTGTTGTGGAAACTAACACTCAGTTGCATCAACCGATTTTTGTCGTAGTAACCCGAATTCAGTTGCCAAAATTTTTCTGTATGTGTACAATTTTACCAACCCTACTATGTGTGCTGACAGCGTTATCAAAATACTTCTAAAAATAATACACACATTTTCAAAACACATAAATATTTAAAAAAAACAATTGGACAATGTTTTTATATAAGTTTTTGAGAAATTTGATACTGACGGCGCTTGTCTTTAGGTGTTTTGTTTATTTGTCGGAATTCCCCATTTATTATTAACTAAAACAAATTTAAAAACAGGAAAATCTAAAGCAAAGTTTAAATTCGCCAGTTCATTTTAAATACTAATGAAACTAAAAATATCACATATATAAGGCAATATGCATGAAATATAATAGTGAATTCATAGCAAAGTCAAATTAATCACCAGTAAATATATAAAAACAAACTTAGTCAGAGACCCTGTTATGATATGAGCCGCTGCTATTAAACTCATTGATACCCATGGCAAAGTAAAATTCTACAATTTTGTAGTGTGATGCTATTTAATTATTATTTGTAGGCTTTGAATATATTTGAAATTATTTGCTTAACTAAAAAATTAAACTGGCGGGGCTCTGGAATTTTTAAATAGAGGCTAATCTTGGCGATATTCTATTTTTACCATTTACTCATATGCAAAGTGGAGGAGAATAGATTAAATTGTTTGCATTTATCATGACATTTTATAAAATGAAAACTTCTTAAAATAATTACCGCCGGTTTTATGGCTTACTTACTTATTATTAGATAAGAAAAGAAAAGCACACGACCAAAAAAAATAGTTTTTTGGGAAGCCTCATTTAGGTCTAAATATTAAGCCAATCACCCAATTAAGCACAGATTTCCCAAATTTCCAAGGGGGATAGTGTATATCCACGAAGAAATTGTAGTCTCCTACCACGAAGCCTAGGACATACGCAGAGTATAAATATCGCTGTCTCAGCATCCGATTCGCAGAACCTACAAGTATCTGAATTAGGCAGAACTCCAGTTCGTAAATGGAACCTTTGTTTTTTGAATGACTGATTCAAAAAGCAAAAAAATATATTGCTATAAATTTCATTTGATACTTCATTTAAAAAGAAACCCTACGTATAACTTTTTAAATAGTCTACAGTCGGTAACGGAAATTTCAGAATATGTGGGTGGAAACTATTTGTAACATATATATTTTAGATTATGTGTTACTTTTAATTTATCTACATGTCTTAAAAAATTTGTCACCAGAGACTCCAAGAATGGTTTAAGCCAATGATCAGGAACACTCTCTTTTTAAAAAAAAAACACTGTAAAGTTGACATATTATATTAAAAAGCACGAAGAAGTTGACTCATTTACTTAAAATTTGGCAAAGCGTTAGAGTATATTTCAGCCCTTTCATTAATTGTAGTTTTTTTTGCAAAATTTTTCCGAAATTTATTAAAAATGATCAAAATAAACTTAATTTATTTAAAAGCAACCCATTTACAATTAATTACACTATGCTACAAAAAACATTGCAACAACTTGTGAAATGACCTAGTGTAGGTTATAGGTCTAGCTGAGTGTGTCACATAACCAGTTTTTAAGTTCTAATATACCCTCCTAACTTCGAGATATGGAGAAAACAGTATTTATTTGGACTAGCGCACTTGAGCGAAGCGGTCAACGGCTTTAATTAAAAAAAATGATGGTGCTCTTTCCAAATATATATACTTCCCGTATAATATTAATATAAATATGTAGAGATTTTTTCAATAATATAAAAGTTTTTCATTTTTTTAAAACTTTTTCATTTTCTACAAGGGTTTTTTTTCGAATCTTCTTTTAAGACAACAATAATCTCAAAGTCAGTGTCTTTCTGAGTAAAACAAGTTTTTATTCGTTAAATCGGTTAACAAATCACAATGTTATAGTACTTTTTCTAAACAACCAAAACCAGATTACGATTATATGACGATTAAAGTACGAACTATTTTTTTTAATTACGTTTATTTTTTAAAAATGTTTACTTAATCTATTACGTTTGTAAGACAAATCATCAGCTTCACGTTTTGGTGATCAGCTAGCGAACACTCTGATCTGACTTTTTCTTTCGAACTGCTTTTCTATTGTTGATAGATAGCGTTCGCCTTGCTCGTCACTAAATTGACCCAGATTTTCTGGGAAGAATTCCAAGTGAGAATGCAAAAGATGTATTTTGATTGACATTCTGAATCGCATTTCTCCATACGCCTCTAGAAATTCACTAAAAATATCAGTGTAGTCAGCACTTCTTTTGTTACCCAAAAAATGTTTAGATAAAGATACAAAACTCATCCATGATCCAACTTTTAATAAATCAAATGATTTTAATTAACACTACGTTTATAACACAATAAAATATTTTAGTTAGCCTTTTTTATGAAAAATATGTTGTTTTTATTACAAAAATAATTTAAATAATGCCTTATTTACAAAGATAGAGTACTAAACTAAACAGAGTGTATTTTCTTTATTTCCCCTTCGCACTTATGTCTTGTTTGTATCATACTAGCTCTTTTAAAAAAAATAGTTTTAGGAATTCTAATATTTCTTGATTAGAAAAAGTATTATAAGTTTGTCAATTAACTGATTAACACGAATAAAAGCTTGTTTTACTCAGAAGGACTTTGAGGTTATTGTTGTTTTAAAAAGAAGATTTGAAAAAAACCCTCGAAGGAAATGCAAAAGTTAAAAAAATATTAAAAATATTTATATTATTGAAAAAATTTCTACATATTTATATTAATAGTATACGGGAAGTATATATATTTGGGAAGAGCAAGTTCGTTTCTAATTAATGCCGTTGACCGTTTTGAAATCGGTTAAAAAATGACTGAGGTAGAAAAGATTAAGCGCGGCAGTCCAAAAAAATACTCTTTTCCCCATATCTCGAAATTTTGAGGGTATATTGCAACTTAAAAAACCGGTTATATAATACACTCAGCTAGACCTACAACCTACACTAGGTCATTTTCCAAGTTGTTTTTTCAGTTTAGCACCGTGTTATTATTTCAAAAATTCTGTTATTAGTTAAAAAAAAAACAATAATTAAAAAAATATATATCAAAATTAGCCATTTTTGAAACATTAGATATAATTTCTCTATGGTGCCGCATTAAGTACATCTTACTTATAAAGAGTTCAACTATACCGTAAAAGAGTATGAGAGTATGCAAATATATGCAAAAAAAAATTGGTAGTCCAAGATTATTAAAATTTAAAAATAAAAAAAGCTTTAATTAAATAAATAAAATAAATGTAAATCTGCATTTAAAAATTTTAAATTTTTCATATTATATTTATTTACACTATTGCTAATTAAAATAAATTTTAAAAGATTTTACAATGGTATGATAAAAAATGCCTGTCTTAAGAAATTCAATTAAAATATGTTTAGTAAATAACATTTATCCTCTACAGCGTTTTTAGGATGAAAATTTTTACACTCTTTACCACAACGGGATTTAAAAATTGGACGTTGCCCAGCCTTTTAATTTTATATGAGCTATGAAATAATTAAGTAGGAATGCTCTTTTCATACATCATTTAAGTTTATCTATTCTAACAAATCGAAAAAACACACCTAAAAAGAGGATGGGCGGGAGTGAAATGGTTTACAAAAATGTTGACCATATGTAACCAAAGTCCTAAACTTAACACAAACACCAAAAATCAAGATTGTTCATCTAATTTCTTTTCAGATTTTGGGATGACCTACATATTATGAGTCAGATTTTGGGATGACCTACATATTATGAGTCAGATTTTGGGATGACCTAAGCCGACACATTTATATTTTTCTTTTTTTGTCTCGACTACCAGAATCCATTATCAAAAACCCTGTAATTTTGGAAAAAGTTCGAAATTATTGTACGGTGTTATGTACTGTAAGTTGTTAATGTAGCGCCCTCAAAACTAACTTTGACATGTTTTATGAAGATTCCCAAAATATTTTGGCTCTAGTGATATTCTCCCGTGAGCTAAAGCTCATCAAAAAAGGGTCCAAAAATTTTATTTTTCATGAATAAAAAATTCGGTAAATTTTATTTTGTCCAATTAATGACCAAATATAATAGATATTTAGAAGTTCTTTGATTCTGCATTTAAACCTTTTTAAAATCTGACCACAGACTCGATAAAACGAGGTGTTTATCTCAGTCTTTTGATGCTTTTCAATTCAATTTTAATGGAAATTTAAATAACTTAACCATTTTTAATCAAAGGCTTTCAAGGTCACTTTTCCACTAATGCAAATAAAAGATTATTTATTCCATTTTTTCATACAACGTTCGGTGGCGAATTTTTCCACCTTCTTCAGAGATTAATTTTATTAAATCTGGCAATGACACAACAGAAATAGCAAACATAGTTAACAACACGAATACTAATAATAAAAATAACATTTTAAGAACGATTTAACTCACATATAATCCTTTCGTCAAAATTTTACATTAAGATCTTTTATATATATGTAATGATTATATAACGACATCACAGTCAATTTTTAATTAAAAATAAATGTAAAATAAATTAAGATTTATATCACAGTTAAATATTTTTACAACGCAAGGTATCACAGTTGGAAATTAACTAAATTAAACTATTGCTATAGTGTAATTGGCATGAGTTTGATCTTTGTCTTCGTTATGGTTCATCGCTGTAATTATTTTCTGTTGTATCCTTAAACTCTCTAATGTAAATCTTTTATTTTCCCGTCTCTCTTTGTCTAATATTCTTACATTAATTAAGTCTGCCGAATGTCCAGTTTCAATGTAATGTTGTGCCAAAGCTGTAGTCCGATTTGAAAGGTGTTGACAACTACTTGGGATTTTAGTCAAAACTTAACCCTTAACTGCACTGTTTTTTTTAATACACTTCGGCATCATTAAAAAGAAGTTGTTTAACTCCAAAAAGTGTATCTCTTTTAATAATTACGTTCAGTTGATAATAAATAGTGACTTGATTTAACCCTTTTATGGCCAACATTTTTTTGAGGATATATTTTAACCCATTCTGTGCCCCTAGCTGAGATGTTATTTACCAAGAAATGACAAAATTATTAATTTCTAACCTAAAAAAATGTTTCAAAGATTTCTATATTTAATTTATAGGTAAAATGAGGAGAGTATAATTAAAAAAAAATTCTTAGAGTATAAAAATTTAACAAACAATAAAATTCAGTTAAATACCAAGGATTCTTCTTGATTTTCAATAAGGTTATACAGATTTTTTATAATTAATTTTTAGTTAACAACAAGTAAAAAATATAATTTAAATTTAGAAAAAAATATAAAAGTATTAAAATTAAAAAAAAAAATAACAAAATTCAAGTAAACAAATAAATATCAAAAAATATCTTACAATAAACAATATCTTAAAAAAAAACAACTGCTAACAACTGGCACATATCGCTCAGTGTTTTGCGAATGACAAGGATAATTTGAAAAAGTTTTGACATTAAAAAATATTAAAAACTACTGGCTAATATTTTTTAGCGGGAGTTTCTATAATTTCATCAGATTCGTAAAACTCCATTAAATACTTTTGGTAATAGAGCTGGATACACGGCGTCTCTGTATGATCTCCAACTTCATTCACTGTACCAGCAGTGAATTTACGAATTTGATTGTAGGGTCTTACGTACTGATTTACACTCGTCAGTAAACATTAATAACATAATGCTTTCCGGATAAGCCAAAAAAACATTTATTTGAACTATACAGTCAATATGTTAGTTTCTTGCATATCTGCAGAAGACTACGCGTCTACTATTGAATGGCTTTTTAACGATGTATTAGAAATGAAAATGGGACAAAATATGGCAAAGTTATTTAAATTTTTAGTAAAATCGAATTGAAATGTATCAAAAAACTGATATAAACATCTCGCTATCTCGAATCTGTGGTTAGATTTTTAAAATGTTTTAATGCAGAATCGAAGAATTACAAAACCTATATTATATTTTGTCATTCATAGGACAAAAAAAAAATTATTAATATTATAAAAATATTATTCATGAAAAATACCATTTTTGGCCCTTTTTTGACGCATTTTAACACACGGGAGATTATTGCTAGAGTCCAAATATTTTGACAGTCATCATTTAATATTTTATTTGCCAATATAATGCGATATGGTCTAATATATTGTGATTAATTTTTGGTTAAAATATCTTTAATTTTATGATATTTTTAACTAAAACTAATCCGAAACCTGATGTACTACACAATTTCGAATCCACCTTTTTTGTTTTCTGTAATTTGTAATGTAATAAAATGCGCTTATAAAAATTCGCTTTCAACATTTGGTCAAACAAATGCTGGACTGAATTCATCGAAAAAATGTTGTGTTAACCGGAAAACGTGTTTTCAAAAGGTTGAATTTTAAAAACATATTTAAGCGATTCCTTCAGATATATGATTTTTTATTGCGGGACTGTTATAAAAAGATTAAAACCTAGCTTCTTATTTAGCGAGTTCGTACTAGAACTACAAAACTTGTTACTTCTCTTTTTATACTGACAAAAATTACTCTTTATTGAAAAGTTTTATCAATTGCAAAGCAAAAATCATATTAAAAGAATTCGGCATAGCTGAATATAATGTTTTCCTTTGTTTTTTTTTTCTTTAATTTGGCAAAAAATATAAATTAAGTTTATTTGTTTGTAATTATGTACTCTGTAAAATATGTTTACTTAATTTTCCAAAATATCACCAGCAATTTCTTCTGGTTTTGAAGTCATTTCAATTGGCGGTGTAGGAGGTGCTGGGGCTGGATAACAAACAATTCTTTCATTTTGTATGACATCACCATTTGAATTTGTTTCATTTACCATCAACGGCATACAAATGACACCATATGGAGGTGGGGGATTTTCTGTAACAGTAGATCGAGTAGTTAGTCTACTTGAAATACTTGAACTAAGATAGTTGTCGCTTGTTGTTGTCGTTGTAAATGTTGTGAACTCAAAATCAGTATTATTACTGGATTTTTCTGTGGTCGAATATTGTTGTCTATTAATAATAATAAATTTTGAACTAGAGTTTGCATTACTTTCTTCAGTTGTTTGGGGATTTTCTCTATAAACATGTGTAACTTGATAATGAGGAGCTGAAAAACCCATGGTTAAAAGTCTACCGGTAAGATAACCAGTTAAAAAATCGCCAAATTCTGTAAT
Source organism: Eustalomyia histrio (assembly GCA_949748255.1). NCBI lineage: Eukaryota > Metazoa > Arthropoda > Insecta > Diptera > Anthomyiidae > Eustalomyia > Eustalomyia histrio. Next base: position 64,682,856 of record OX456526.1, read on the forward strand.
ATATAAAATCTAAATCAAAACACTGGATAATATTCGAGCATAATTAAAAAAACATACCAGAACCTCTTGGCGGTGCCTGTGCTACATAAATAGCATTTGCTGGTAAGGAGGCAGTATTGTGATAATACGCTCCTCCTTGTGGTAATGGAGGTGTATTATAATTGTTGAAATAATTATTTGATTTTAAATTCTTTTGAAATTTATCATTGCCATTTGATTTTTTCTCATGTAGTGCTTTTGTAATTGGTGTATGTACTGGTGAACTACTGACAATTCGCCGCGAGCTACCACCACCCGAGGAAGGTTTTTTATATTTACGCCAACTACCGAATAGGCCACCAAAAGAACCACCACGTCTACCGCCACGTGCTTCACATAATGACATTACAATGAATGTGATGATTAATAAATTTAAACAGAATTTTTCACACTTCATAGTAAAAAATTAAAATAATTTGTTATTTTTTCTTGGAATTTTCTTTTTAAATTGTGTTTTCCTTTTGATTGAAATTTATAGACCTTCCACTAATATTTTGCGATCATTCCACTTTGCTGTCTTTTAATACAATGATCATCATAATCACATTTTATTTACGAGTCTTTAAACTAAAGGCCATTTGACTTAAATCATGCATAAATACGTGTCGTCGCACACATTGCACCAGAAATGCGATATAATCTAATTTATAAAAGATATTTCCACTATGTGAGTGCTGTGATTATGATGCTAGTAAATGATATATAAATATATAATAATACCTTATAAAATGATTATGTAGACTATAAAATGACAGAATTACGTAGGTATATTTTAATTGGATTTTGCGTTAAATTAAATATTACAAGCCATTGGATGTTGTGTATCCCGATTTTTTTATGATACCTTTAAATATTTATAATCTTAATTGTGATTATTATGTATATTTAATGCGACCAAATATCCAGCGTTTAAAGAATTAGCCCTCGCGTTAAATTTCTAACCCATCTTTTAAATCAAAATCTCACAGTAAACAATGTTTGTTTTATTATTTTTTTTTTTTTTTAAATTTAAAATCTTTCCTTGAAAAAAAAAAACTGATTTAAAATAAAATTATATTTTTAAAGGGTGTTTTTTTTCTATTTGGCTTTTCAGTGTAAATTTTTTTCAGTGTAAAAAAAGAGTCATGACATGTAGCAATGACAAAACTGCTCAGAATGGTTTGCCATTTCACCATGTGAGAAATATTTTTTCGTAAATTACTGGCCGAAATGCTGGAAAAAGTATGCCTAAATTGGAGGTCATGGATGGACCACCTACGGTGTAGTTTTGGACAACATTTATTATTTATTTCATATAAACTTTAAAAAGTAAATGGCAGGCATTTATTTATCATCCAAAATAAATATTTTATTCACTTTTGCAAATTTTTTGTGATTTTTTTTTTAAATTTTCAAAACCCAAAGATTTTATGTAATAAACGTCACTTAAGCCTTGTTTGTTTTAAGTTTGTGTTAGTTCTTCTTACACAAAACGATTGTTAATTTCGATTAACACAACAACTACTTTCTTCGAAATGAATGCAAAATATTGCATTTACGGTAAACATATAGAATACGTTGATTTATCTGCGGGGCAACAATCATCAATTGTTAACTGTACTCATTTAGAATTGTGCTTAAAATTTTTAGTTTATTTTCTTTATTTTAATTTATTGAACAAATTTATACTTCGAGGACATTTGTTCCTCCGACAATATTTGTTTTTTCAAATATATTTATTTTCTTTAATACAATCGGAAAATTATCTCGAACAATGTTTTGTTTGACAATTTTGCAGAAAATGAACGACAATCACAAAAAAAAAACAGTTAATACTGAAATAGTTTGATTAAAAGAGTTGTTTTGTGATTTTCGTTTATTTTATGCCGGTTTGTAAAACAAATCATTGAACCAGATTTTAAATATACTATGGAAGAAACGAATAAACTAGAATAACGAACTAGTTCTTTAGCTTGGAAGCAAACATATGTGTATACAGAAAATTCTACTTTAGTTAACCACAGTAAGTTGTTTGGGTTTCACGTGAAAAAAAAACTGTTATACTCAATATAAAATAAATAATTATTTACAATAAATAGTTTTACGTTAATCTGGTAAAAAGTGTTATTTTAAGTTTATTGCGATTGTGTCTTTCTTATTAAATACAACATTTTCCATATTTACAATTTTAACTACAACAAAAACAATTACAAGAAAAAACAATTTTCTAAACCCAAAACCCCGTTTTTACTCTGTTATACGTTAACCTCCTATTTGATCAAAAACAATTGGTCACGTTATGTTTATATTATCTGAATGTATGTACGAGTGCAAAGTGTTTATTGATTTGTTTAAATTAATTTAAATTAATATGTTGACAGACTCAGTTTCAGTTCATATAAATTGTGAGAAAGTACGTAAATTATAAAATGTGTTCTGTAATACAAACAAATAGGTTAATCTAAATTTACGCTCACGCGCAAACGGACATGAGGAAATTATAAATTACAAATTGTATTGCATTAACAAAAAATTTAATTGCATTTACATATTGAGCTGCAAAAAAAAGTTGTAAATAAAAAAAATCATTGTAAAATTTCAAACAATATAAATTCATTTTCCTATGCTTGTTTTTGTGCAAATGCTTTGCATGTTCAAATTTAACGTCGTAAAACGAGGATAATTTGTACATATTTTTGGAAATTTTTCAATACCATTGAAATTTCATTACCATTAGTTGACACTAATGAAAAACCATTAATGGTAATGAAATTTTTTCCAGTAAAAATTTAATTACTAATAGTAATGAAATAGCACAAATACTTAAAAAAAACTAATTATAATTGATAAAAAATTAATTTTTTTACAAAAAAGTTTATACGATTAGAAAATTATCAATGTAGCTTTATACGGGAAATAAAAAAAAAAAATATAAAATATACAAATGTTAGCGCGCATAAATAAATATTAACATAAATATAAACACATTAAATTACTGTTAATAATGCTAATGGTTTCTTTTAATTTGTGCATTATAATTGGTAATGAAACTCAAAAATATTTTCACTGATCAATGAAATCGGATTCTGTTATCAGTACCATTAATTAAAAGAATGGTAATGTAATGTAATTTATTTTATTTTTATATAAGAAATTATCAATTCATTAGTCCATTCAATGCATTAGTCCCATGTATGCTTTGAATACACCCCAAGATATTCAATCGATTAGGACTCATACATTTACAATGTAAATATTTTCGGTTATTGATTGAAGTTTTTTTTTAAAAAGTAATATGTAAAGTTTGCTTTTAAATTAAGAAATCAATTAAAATATGCTACATACCCAGCAAAATAAAATGGATGTTATTCTTTACGAATCTCTTTTTCAGAACATCCAAAGAAGTTAATAGTGCAAATTTTTCGATTTGCACTATTAACTTCCACTTGTTGATTTTAACCTAACTTATGAAGTCATAAGAATAAATTTTTTGTAATAATTCTAATAAAAGCATATAATTTTTTTAATTTTAATATTTATATATAATTATAGAAAAAAAAACAATTATTTACTTGATCCATAAATATTTAAATCCAGCAGTCATTTAATGCCTTATTGAAAATATATTTTGCATACCAGTGATACCCACTTTGTACTGGTCAGAATAATAATTTTTAGTGTGTTCAAAATCACATTTTTAACTTTAAAACAAAGCCACTCCCTGTATTTATTTTGTAGTCCCTATATTCAACAACTTCCGTAAACTTATGAAAAAGTCCATCTGCTCATCGATTTTTCATAGCACCGAAACAAACTACTTCCTCCCAATGACACGCCAATGTTAAAATCATTAATGATTCACCGAAATTTTCACATCTTCGTGTTCAGTAGATGAAGTGTTTAACTACTTCTTCCTCAGCTCTTATTTTGCTGGGTAGAAATAGTTTTTTTTTAACTATTTGAATCAGTCATTCAAAAAGCCAACTACAAATAATACGGACTTTCAGTAGATGTTAATTTACTTAGTTTATACAGCTTTCTCAAAAGAAACAGACACGAAGTAAGACAATCTGCAAGGAATGCCAACTGGCACTTTGCAAAATGTTCTTTGCACCGTATCTTACATAAATTTTATGTAAAACCATTTTTTTTAACTTTGTAACTTTTGTTTTCAATACATAAAAAATCAATAAAATTTGATATATTATTTGCTATACTTCTTTTTGAATGGTACAATGGTTTCCATCACTCTGCCAGCCCCCAAATTATTGCTTTTCAGATTTCCATTCGACGATACCTTATTAATTACTTAAATAACCTTCTGCCACCAACAATTTTATTGTAGCATTGCTATTAGAATTTCGGGTCGAAAGGGTTAAAAATTGAAGATTATTTTAAATGCTTGTTTTTACTACTTTGTTGATTGTTAAACAATGATTGAAAATAAACAACAAAATGAATGAATAAATATAATGAAAACTCAGTAGACCTGCTTTTAATTGTATTCTCGATTTGGAAGATATGTATTTTATATTGTTTTGAGGCTTTGGTCCGACGATATTTAATAAGAAAGAAAATACTTGAGTTTATGCTGCTCCAATAAAGAACCCATTCTTATAATTCAAAAAAGTAGAAGAATACAAAAAAAGTTTCATATAAAAATTTGTATGGTTTTTTTACCCAGCAATAAAAGTAGCTAATGAAGACAAAAATGAAACAATGAATTTGATTCTGATGTGTACACTCAGAAAAAAAAGTTAGTAGAAAATTTTGTAAACGTTTTTTAAACGCACTGTACTATTTTTGTAATGACTTTTAGTAAAAAATTATTATTTAGCAAATCTTTTTGCTATTTACATTTTACAAATTACAGAATTTTTACAGAATATCTACAAATTTTCGTTGCTAATTTCAGAAATCATTTTACAAATTTTTTAAATCCGATTTGCTATTACTAATTTTAAGAAAGTGGATATTGAAGGAAATGTTATTTCCAATTAAAACTTACAACTACAAACTTAAATTTCCTTAAAATGTTACATATATTAAAAAAGGGATCGGAAGTGAAGAAACCGACTCATGTCTAATAAGAGGACATCCACTTAAAATAGCACGAAAAAGGTTTTTTAGTTCTAAAAGTAAAAAAAAAATTGACCAAAATATTTTTTAAAACAGAAATTACCAAATTAAAACAAAATGATTAATTCGTTTTTTAAAAAATATAATCAAAATTTTTGATGCTCGATAAAAAAAATAAATTCAAAGCTTTTTACTAATATTAATAATATTAGGTAATTTTTTTGCTGATTTTAGCAAACAGATTTTAAATTCCACTTTACAAAAATTCTACTAAAATTTAGTACCGGCTACTAATTTTTCTACTAATTTCATTGTACTACACGTCAGCAGACATGTGTTGCCAAGATTAGCAAAAAATACCGCTGGGCTGAAATTAGCAGAATTTCCCGTAATAACAGCAAAATTTTCAGTTGCCATTAGAGACTTATTATGATCTCTTCATTGCATCTAAAGCATTTTTTATGGTTTAGTAAAAAATAAGATCCTTTGATGTTCCCAAATAAATTTTGAATTTGAGGTAATGGGTGGTCATTACCTCTCGCTTACGAGCATCCAAAAAAAAATGAGTACCCATTAATTTTTGGACATCACGAATAAAGGTTATTAAGCGAGTAAATAGGCTGGTAAGCAGTTGATACCATGTTTTTGCCTCATTTCACAATGTTCTGATAGCTTCTACCAGTTAATTTAATTGAGTTTGCGTTTTACCCTTGGTTAAATTACAACGGAACATTCAGTAATCGGGTTTAAAATATTAAACTACTTTTTTCGAAATTCCTGCAATTTTTACTATAATAAATTTTTAATTTTTTGTAATGATAACTACGATTTTAAGAATTTAAAATCTGTTATATTGGAAGTTACATATTTACACAAATACATTTATCTTGATAACTTGTTTTAAAATAACCAAAGTTTAATACTTAATCACAGTAATAAATTTTGAATTTATATAGAAATGTCTGTGGTTAATTTTTAACCTTGGTTGTTAAAAAAAATAACCCGTCATGGTATTGAAAAGAGTTAATTTCTTTGAAAATTACACTATTTTTGAAGAGAAAAATCAGAGCTAAATGATTCTTAGAGATCAATGAAATATTACTTCTTTAAGAATTACTTCTATTTTTTTTTGCTGGGTTAGTTTAAATAACTTAAGAAGCTGAAAATGAAAAACTAAGCATTTTTTTATCTTCTTTTTGACCCCTATAATATCCAGGGTGACCCAAAGCTTCAGGCAGTTCGATATTATTTTTTATTTTCTCTGATTTCATCATAATCAGAGAATTTTCGCTGCGGTACTTTTCTTGTCAATCAGAATTTGGCGCAAGAGGGTAAAATTTTTGAGCCTTGCTAAAATTAAGTAGAAAAAAGAAAAAAAAAAACAAAGTACTAAAAAAACAAGTAAAAAAGGGCTAAATTCGGCTGTGCCGAATCTTTGAATACCCTCCACCAAAGGGGATGAAGATGATATACGTATATACTAAATTTTGCATGAACTGTAATATGAATATGTTTTGTCAATTTACGTAACGAACTTTTGTTATTTAGTTTTAGCAATGTTATTTACAGAGGTCTGCTCTGTTAGCGACTTTAACATTGTTCATTTTTACGTTAACTTAGTTATCATAGTATGTAAGACAATAAATGTAATCGAACAATAAGAAGACTTAATAACATTTTTACTTACTGAACAGAAAACAAAAAAGATACAGAAAAATTGTACAAATTTGTATGGAAAATTTAGAGGTACCTTCACATTTTCACTCATAACTTTTGAACCGCTTGACCGATTTTGCTCATTTTAAATACCAAACTGCTCGGGAGGATGTTCAATAATCTGGGTAAAAATAGGCACCCCCGCTTGCGTCTTCGCGTCGTGATCGTGATTTTAACAGACAGACAGACGGACAGACAGACGGACATCGCTAAATCGACTTAAAATTGCATAAGGATCACGAATATATATACTTTATGGGGTCTTAAACCTATATTTCGACATATTACAAACGGAATGACAAACTGATATATACCCTCACCATATATGGTGGAGGGTATAATAAATATTTGATTTTTATTTCGCAATAAATATTCAGATATTTAACTCAATTTCTTTATGACAACGAGATGGCGTTTTAACTATATACCAAAGAAATCATAAAAATCCCAAAATTTAAGTCTCCAAAAATTTTCATACTATCGTAAGTGAGATGGAAATTTAAAGTGTAGCTTATTGTAGATATCACATTTTCCAGTTTTGATGGCAAATTTTTTAAAAGAGCGGATGTACAAAAAAAAATTATTCAAAATTTTCATTAATTTTTTTAAGATTGGTTCTAGTTTTCATGTTATTGAATAAAATAATTTTTTACAATTTTTTAAATTGTTGGAGAATCAATGTCAATTTTATTCAATAAAAATTAAAAATATAGAAGTGAAGTCTGAGTCGTTTGTATTGTTTGGGATCTGTTTCAGGCATTATAGTCCAGCAGCAGTTGCTCATCATGCCAAAATCCTTGATATCGTCTTGGGATTTTCACCAAATCTTGGTGTAGTCGCACTCCTTCCTTATGGCTGGTATTACCTAAGTGTTCAAGAAAAAAACGAGATGCGAATGTTGAAAATGTATTTCAAGAGACATTTGAGCTCCAATCTTGTGATCATTTTGCAACTTACTGCCGATTATTTGCTTCAAATCCGGGGATTTGCATCCCATACCTGTCATACCTGGGAAAATTAGCAAAGGTCGAGCAATGAACTGTCTTTGACACCAATGACACATCAGGATATTTGGACTTTGCTTATTTTTTTGCATTAATACCGACCACATTCATCAAGTAAAAATAACAATTTTCTACATGATTTTTCTGTTCTCTCTTGATCAAGTAACCATTTGTACAGTTTTGTGCTATACGCGTTACAAAATAATTTCGGCACCCACGGTTAGTGAGTGATTGCTACAGAAATGATGTCTCTAGCGATTGGGACAGCTAATTGTCGTTATGAGTGCGCAGTGCTGTCAATACGCGAGAACTAGAGCACTAAAACCAAATTTGAAAAACGATACCCGCATTCAAACTCAACGCCTTAAATAACGTTAAGATTTTTTTCTCATCGGCTCTGATAAAGAAGTTCACCCGAACTTGTAAACTTGTGGTGTTAGACGTTAGGAGTTAAGAATTGCCTTCCACTTTTATTTTCTATAATAAGTTAAGGGTGAAGAAATTTAACACATTTTTCTAAGATATAACAATAACATGTCTTTTAACCATGGTTGGCAAGCAGTAACTTTTCATTATAACGGCAGTTGTCTATCAAGCTATTATTAATACCGCTAGGAAAATTTTAAAACTGTGATTACAATAGTGATATGTTTTATTTACTATTAGGGGTTTATTTCATAATAATACCTGTTTAATTTGGTTATATCTGCAAAATACCTTTATAAATCCGCGTTTGGGTAGTTTAGCGTTATTATAACGGTGGCTTAAGAAATTTAAAAATTGAACCGGTAAAGTAGTGGAATAAATACGGTTATACAAAAAGACAGTTGCCTTTAATGGAATCGACATTTTAAAGTTTTCATATCAGTCTTAATGTAGTCAACTACCGTTATTATGAAAAGGTATTGAATGCCAACCATGCTTTTAACTAAAGAATAAAAAACTTCAAAATTATTTTTATTTGATTTTTTGACAACCTTTCAAATTTACCCCTTATTTACACTTAAATGCATTTAGTACTTACCCAAGGCGTATGAGTAATAGCAACTTATGAACGAAATAAATCATACGCATCGTAGCACTGCGGGAGTTTTATAACTATCGCATATAAAAAACAGGCCTGATCATACTGGTTGTGAAAAGTTATTGCTACAAAAGTACTTTTAATAAAAAAAATTATTGCTACCAAAAGTACTTTTAGTAAAATGTAACTTTTAATTAAAAGTACCTATTATAAAAAGCACCATCAAAAATGTACCTTCTATTAAAAGTAACTTTTATAAAATATACCCTATATAAAAAATAACTTTTACAAAAAGTACCTTATATTGAAAGTACCCTTTTCTAAAGGTACCTTTTATATAAAGGTACCTTTTATAAAAAAGTACCTTTTATAAAAAGTAACTTTTATAAAAATACCTTTTATAAAAAGTACCTTTTTAAAAAAGTATCTTTTATAAAAAGTACCTTTTATAAAAAGTACCTTTTAAAAAAAGTACCTTTTATAAAAAGTACCTTTTATAAAAAGTACCTTTTATAAAAAGTACCTTTTATAAAAATTACCTTTTATAAAAGTACCTTTTATAAAAAGTACCTCTTATAAAAAGTACCTTTTATAAAAAGTACCTATTATAAAATGTACCTTTCATAAAAAGTACCTTTTATAAAAAGTACCTTTTATAAAAAGTACCTTTTATAAAAAGTACCTTTTATAAAAAGTACCTTTTATAAAAGTACCTATTTTTAAAAAGAACCTTTTATAAAAAGTACCTTATATAAAAAGTTACTTTTGTGAAAAGTACATTTTATAAAAAGTACCTTTTATAAAAAATACCTTTTTTAAAAAGTACCTTTTATAAAAAGTACTTTTTATAAAAAGTACCTTTTATAAAAAGTACTTTTTATAAAAAGTACCTTTTATAAAAATACCTTTTATAAAAAGTACCTTTTATAAAAAAGTACCTTTTATAAAAAGTATCTTTTATAAAAAGTACCTTTTATAAAAAGTACCTTTCATAAAAAGTACCCTTTATTGAAAGTACCTTTTATAAATAGTACCGTTAATAACAAGTACCTTTTTTAAAAAGTAACTTATAAGAACTAACTTTTAGAAGAAGTACCTTTTATAGAAAAATCAGATGGTAAACCCGATGAATGGCTTATAAATCAATTTTTTATGTTTGAAAAACTATTAGACCTATTATTTTGGTCAGTACTGGTAGTTGTACTAATTACCTATTATTTTGATGGACAATCCGTTATAAAAGTATTAAAAAGGGTTATTTGAACGGTAACTAGTTACCATTGCTAAAAAATGGTTTATTATTGGTAATGATTTTATACGCACCTGCGTATTTCCAAATTTATATAATTCTTTTTTAATGATGTTTTGTTTCCATTTAATCCTGATGATAATATTAATAATTGTAAGAACATATGACGAGGGCGGATCAATAAGTCCGTGACATTTTGAATGAAACACAGTTTGTTTTGCAAAAAAAATATTTTTCAACATAATCTCCTATTAGCTCAATACATTTAGTCCAACGTTTTAACAATTTGTATATATCTTCCAAAAAATAGGACTTTTCGATGTCCATAAAATAGTCATTTGTTTGATCAATAATTTCATCGTTGGAGCTAAATCTCTTTCCACCGAGCCATTTCTTTAGGTTTGGAAATAGGAAATAGTCACTGGGGGCTAAATCCGAAGAATATGGCGGATGAGGTACCAATTCGTAGCCCAATTAATGGAATTTTACCATTTAGACTACACCCGTCACACGATTATGTTTATGGTCAATTTAGAGCAAACGCGACACCCATCTTGCAGATAGCTTTCTTAAATCCAACTGATCATTTAAAATCAAAACCACATTGCAATAAGAAATGCCTATGGCATCAACAATCTCACGCACTTTTACTCTTCGATCGGCCAACACTATATCGTGGATTTTTTTGAAATTTTCGGGTGTATTGACCTCAATTGGCCGTCCAGAACGTTCAGTGTCATTTGTACTTGTGCGACCACAACGAAAGTCAGTAAACCACTTTTTTCCCATTGAAATCGATGGTGCAGAGTCCCCATAGTATTTATCAAGCTTTTCGTTGGTTTGATTGACGGGTTTTTTCGTAAAAAATAATGTTTAATGAGCACTCGAAATTCACTTTTTGCCACGAGGTTGCATGTTTTGAACAGCTGTTAAAGGCAAAGTAAATGACGGAACTTGCTCAAAATTTGACAGTAGTCTATTAACAGGTGGTACTTGATGGGAGCATTGTTGGATTTTATATAACTACGAGGGAAATTTGAAAAGTCACGGCCTTATTGTGTAGCATGAATTAAGTATTAAGTGATCATATTACACAACGATTAACACTCTTTGCATTGTACAACCGTCTGCAGTGGTTACAGTAATCTAAGCTGATAATACTGACTCAAACTAGTATAACATCTACTGTAAACATTTATAAACAGTCAACCCTTGTGGTATTGTACACCCATCGTTGTTTCACTCATAACAAATCTAACCAAGGGTATTCCGTCCATTGCTATATTTCCCACAGTATTTATAATTGCTAAGTAAGCATTTATTTACTATAAATTGAAAATGATTTTGTTTTATAAAGATATTCTTTACTCAACACACATCGCTTTTAATATATTTGGAAATTACACGGCGAGTCGCCTATAACAGGAAACTGTTACATGGCGACAAAGTTCCCGCAACCAAAAGGGAAATGCAACATTACATGGCGATCCTACATTTTAACATTAAAATAAATCCGCCCTAGTATGTAATTTACTGTTTGTAATTTAATAAAAAAAGTTTTCCGTTCCATTTAACTTTTTAAACATTTGTTCGAAATAATATTACCGATTTTTTCCAGTTTCATTTATTTTATCCATTTGTTTAAAAATTTACCTGCAAAACGTAAATTTGTGGTTTATTTGTGTCCGTTGCTGTCTGTTTAAAGAAAAATTTAAAAAAGTTCCAATTTGTTTCTTATGTAAACTGTTTGTTTATATACAATATTATTTCAATTCAAATTACAAGAACTTCATAAACACACGTTCATACAGAAACACATTCACACTACATGTTGTAGATTAAAAAACAAAAAAAAAAAAAACAATGAAATAAATGATTAAATTATTTATTTTTTAAGAAATTGGTAGGTAAAAATTTTAACATTTATTTCAACTGCTTATCTGATCATTTGTTTCTTACGGATGTGTCAGTTGCATAAACAACATTTAAAAATAAATAACAAAAACATTGGAATTAAATTAAAAGTAAGTAGATCGGGTTTAAATGAAATATAATATCTTGTAAATGTCATTTTCTGTTATTTTAACTGACAAACTATTTTAAGAGTGTCTATCTATATATAAAAATTTTTTAATATGAATTATGTTTTCAGATCAATTGAAAATTAAAAAAAAAATTAAAATAAAACAATACAATTTTTGAAAACTGTCTAAAGTTAAGCTTAATTTTGTTTCATTGAGAGAAAGTTGTTTTAGACTTCTAAAAGTTTAAAAGTAACGGTTTTTATATTGCAACAAAAAAATTTGATATTTTCTATAAATACTTTATTTTCTTACTTATTGCTTTGGAAAAACCCAAAATTAAATTTAATTAATACGTTGTGTGTCATTTGGTCTAAAGTTTCATTGACGTTTATATACTGTAAATATCTATACAAACTCTTATCATCTTATCAACATTGGCTTTTATAGCGCTGAGCTTTATTATAAATAAGTTTAGATTATAAAACAACGATCATTTATTCAAAAAACTTTGAACTGAAAACTTTTCTCTGTAGTATAGCTAAATAAAACACTTAACTAAAAAGAAATATGAAGTGTCAAAACCTTAGTTTTGTTTGTTTGATCATAATTGTTTTATTCACAAATTCAATTGATGGCAGGGGTGGAGGAAGAGGTGGTGGAGGCGGTAGAAGTGGTGGTAGGAGTAGTGGTAGAAGTAGTAGTCGTAGTAGTATAAGCAGTAGCAGTGGTAGTGGTTTCCATGGTAGCCACAGTAGTTCTCACGGCAGTGGTGGAGGCGGAGGTGGTTGGTTTCGTGGTGTCTTCAACAGTAGACCAAGCCGAATTTACTATGTACCGTACCACAGAGGAGGTTCACATCACACATTTCAACATACATCTTCTGAGCAGACTAAGCCAGGTAAGTTAAATTAATTAGTAAATTAAAAAATTGTGTTATTTGTTTTAAATGTATAATTCAATTTTTAGATTCACAGGAATTCCTGGTTGGTTATTCTATAGGCCGAGTCTTAAGCAGTGATTTCTATTCTTTATTCAATATTATATCAGATATTTCAAAATATTCTGATGATAGAAAAAATTTGAAAGCAAACAAAATCGAGTACACCACCGCAAAAGAAGATTCATCTTCACATATACTTCCAGTTGTTTACGAGCAAAGCACTTTCCCTCCACAAACTTAGTCTTGATAGTCTTGATAGAACGTTTCCTGAATCCGAAAATTTGGAGAATGGTTTCCAACAAAAATATGATTTTGATAATCCTGATGAAGTAAATGATATAAAAAAACATATTAATCAAATTTTATATGAAGATACAGAAAATAATTAAAATAATGGCAACTTTTATGATTCCACGAAAAAGACAAAAAATTTGTATATATTAGTTTGAAAACAACAAGAGAAAAGATATTACACGATATTTATAAAGTAGCCCAATAATACATTTAAAAAAATATATTTTTGGCACTTAGAAACCGCTTAAGAAAAAGTTAATATAAGCTGCTACAATAAAAAAAAAAAAAAACACTTAAAAAGGTTCAGAAAGGACAATCTCGGAGTGACCAATTAAAAATACCTGAAGAAGAGTTTGGGTATCGAAAGCTATATAAAAATAGTAATAAATTATATTAGGAGTGGGTTCCATGAAAAAAGCCCTCACAAAAAAAAAACTATCCAAACGAAAAAAAAAAAATAAATTCCAAAAAATCGCGGAGCTATTTAATTTTTCGATGATTAATATTTATATTGAAAGTAGAATTCAAGTGTTCAATGTGTTCTACTTTATCTGATCTTTGCATTATGTATGACAGCCATTAATTATTAGCTTTTTCCTAAAACATGCTCTGGCATGGCGGCCCAAGGCGGAGCAGATCCAGGCAAAAGGGGTGCTTAACGGTACCTATTGCTTAGCCTGTGCGTCCGGCTTACTCTGACATGCTTAATATACCACCACTACATATCTCTGTTACTGGTTTCCGTTTAACTTATCTCGGTATTTGAGGACACCTGTATATGTGTGCCGAGAGTTTGTTAAATTTAAGGGAGGTTACCTGCGGGGCCATTTGAAGTGTTGTTTATTAATAAATGACTGGCCAAATTTGCGTACAAGATGTTAAAAAGACAGATATTTGCTAAAGAGGGCATATGGACCAACAAATCTTGGGTACCCAAACTAGGGCCCCGGGATAAATAGGAATAAAGTTGCTGGCGTCTGTGAACAAAATTTTCAACGTGCCCTCCGATAGGCAAGTACCCTTCCATATTGCAGGCGGAGAGCTTCGTCATCTCTATATGTGCATCGGAGTATCTTAGAATTGGCACCAGAAGATCACTTATTTACATACTTGCGGACAGTCAAGCGGCGCTAAGGGCATTTTGTCCTAAGGCGTGTCATCTGGACCTGACCTGGACAGCATTAAGTCTCTCAGTAGACTCAGTGCATGCAACAGATTAATCCGAAGATGGGTGCCTGGGACTGGTCAACTGCAGGGCCCATCGGGGTGTATCAGAGACAAACTTAGGATGAGGAGGAAATCCAAGTCCGTTGAGTGCTGGAATGCTACTATTGGTCAGCGGCATGCGAAAAGATTCATCGTTTCACCTAGGTGAAACTCTGGGACACTTTATTCCCTGGCATCTGTCATTTATTCTCACTTAGTTATTGAAAGTTAACAAACAACAAAGTTTTTTTTTCATAAAGCTTTGCTTCTTCAATTCGAAAAAAAAGTACAGCTGAAGTGCATCGATTGCTCACCGAAGCTAATCCTGATTTAACATGTAAAATATTATTTGTGCGGATCAGAAGTGATGATATTGACACGGAAGATGGAGACCGCCCTGGTCACCCAAAAAAGTCGGTGATGACGAATTGAAGGAATTACTCGATGAAGATTGTTGCAAAACTTAAGTACAACTTGCAATTTCAAGAGGTTTGCAACCAGAAGTATTCATTCAAAAGCAAAAAAATTGGGTAACATACGAGTTGAAGCCAAGATACGTTGAAAAAATATTTTGCGTGTCCGAAATGCTGCTTGAACGTCATAAAAAGAATTAATTATACCCTCCACCATATATGGTGAGGGTATATATCAGTTTGTCATTCCGTTTGTAATATTTCGAAATATAGGTTTAAGACCCCATAAAGTATATATATTCGTGATCCTTATTCAATTTTAAGTCGATTTAGCGATGTCCGTCTGTCTGTCTGTCTGTTGAAATGGCGATCACGACGCGAAGACGCAAGCGGGGGTGCCTATTTTTACCCAGATTATTGAACATCCTCCCGAGCAGTTTGGTATTTAAAATGAGCAAAATCGGTCAAGCGGTTCAAAAGTTATGAGTGAAAATGTGAAGGTACCTCTAAATTTTCCAAACAAATTTGTACAATTTTTCTGTATTTATTTTTGTTTTCTGTTAAGTAAGTAAAAATGTAATTAAGTCTTCTTCTTGTTCGATTACATTTACTGTCTTACATACCAGAGAACTGCAAAATCAACTTTTTCCTTGATTTAATCATACACAAAAATTCTTGTTCACTTTTAATAATTCAACAAAATTCACTGTAGAATAAAATCAGCATCATGTTACTGAACACTGTTAAGTGATTACATTTGCATAAAACATAAACGACAGATGATTCACACTGATTCCAATTACGCGTTCAGTAATATGATGCTGATTTTATTCTACAGTGAATTTTGTTGAATTATTAAAAGTGAACAAGAATTTTTGTGTATGATTAAATCAAGAAAAAAGTTGATTTTGCAGTTCTCTGTTACATACTATGAGAATAATATCATTTTAGAGCTATATGTGTGTTACTCTTAATAAGTAAGTTAACGTTAAAAGCAACAATGTTAAAGTCGCTAACAGAGCAGACCTCTGTAAATAACATTACTAAAACTAAATAACAAAAGTTTGTTACATAAATTGACAAAACATATTCATATTACAGTTTATGCAAAATTTAGTATAACGTATATCAGCCCCTATGGTGGAGGGTATTCAAAGATTCGGCACAGCCGAATTTAGCCCTTTTTTACTTGTTTTTGCATAGCATCATTACTGGCGATAAAAATGGATTATTACTACAACTCGAAGAAATCGCATTTAAAGCCCAACCAAACAGTCAAATCAACGCCAAAGCCGCATATCCATGGCAACAAGGTGGTACTCTGTACCACACCGAACACAATTGATTCATTTGAAGCGAGCATTGGCCGAAAAAACGCCCGGAATATGCCAACAGCAGTAATAATTCATCATGACAATTCTCGGAAATATGTTGCAAGACCAGTTAAAGCCTATTAAGTAAATGGTTGAGAAATTTTATTTCACACATCTTCTATTATTTCGATCGATCCAGAATGCTCTCTCTGCAATACTCTTTACTTAAGAACAGGGTATCCTAAGTTGGCTTGATTCCTTCTTGGCCTCAAAAAATGAGCAATTCCTTTGACGAGAATACATACGTTGCTAGAAAGATGGCAAAGGTCATAGCTAATGATGGTCAATACTTTAAATAAATTATATCGTAGCAATGTTTCGCAATCAACGCTCAAAATTTGCCAAAAATCGTGCATTTAGGTTATATGTAATCTGTAATATACTCTGCGTCAGTATTAGAATTCCCGACAAGAGACTTCAATTCATTCGTGGATAAGCGCTATCCTCCTGGAAAAATTGGAATTCAATGCTTACACTCAGAAAAAAGTTAGTAGAAAAATTTTTAACAGTTTTAAATCCCTCTTTATTATTTTCGTACTAATTTTTAGTAAAAAAAATAATATATAGCAATTTTTTTTGCTATTTACAATTTAGAGAATTTTTACAGAATATTAACAAATTTTTGTTGCTAATTTCAGAAATCATTTTACAAATTTTTGAAAACCGATTTGCTAAAATTACCAACAAAATTTACCAATTTTAAAAAAGTGGATATTAAAGGAAATGTTATTTCTAAATAAAAATTACATCAACAAACTGAAATTGCCTTAAAATGTTACATAGATTAAAAAAAAAATCTATCGGAAGTGAATATACCGACTCATGTCTAAAAATAGTACATCCACTTAAAATAGGACTAAACAGTGTTTTTAGTTCTAATAATCAGCCCTAAAACCAATTACAATTTGACGTTAAAAGTAAAAAAAATTGACTAAAATATTTTTCAAAACAGAAACTACCAAATTAAAAAAAAATTATTCGTTTATGTTTTACAATTTTTAAGCCTTTGTTTATTTTTTAATTTTGTCTAAAATATTTTTTGAAAAAAAAAATTAAAAAAATTACTAACATTAATAATATTTGGTAAACAGATTTTAAATTCCACTTAACAAAAAGTTTATTAAAATTTAGTAACGGCAGCTAATTTTTTCTGCAAATTTCATTGTACGTCACGTCAGCAGACATGTGTTGCTAAGGTTAGCAAATAATACCGCTGGGCTCAAATTAGCAAAATTTTCTGTTGTCTTTACAGACGTTTTTTGGTGAGTGTAGTTGGGTGATTGGGTTCAAATCGATTTTTGAACTCCCTATATTGGCAGAGGCTTCATATTCCATTTTTCAGGTTCTGGATCATGTTCAAGGAAGATCGTCGACGCTTATTAGTGACAAATCAAAAGCAGAGCTCTTTCCTGTCACAACTTAGATAAATTTAAGTCAAATGTACACTCGCAGAGAAAATACATGGTTGCAATATGATCACTGCTACTATAGTGTGCTTGCTGCAATCGGGTATGGTTGTCGCAACCAAGACCATTAACATGGTCTCTGCCATCATTATTTAATAAATATTTTACTATTTTATGATTCTAACCTTCTATTTTATATCATGATTGGCTGTAACCATACTGTGGTAGCAAAAATTCTGACTATGAAAATAATATGATAATTATGCAACGATAAAATGCTGGAAACAATCAATAAATATTTATACAATCAAGGAAAGAAAAGTTTTTAAAGTCTATAATTTTTTCCTTAACAATTTTTCTTCAAAAAGTCCTTAATCATATTTAAAAAAAAAAAACATTTCTGAAGGAAATATTCTTAAATTTAAAAAGCTTTTTTATAGTTTCTAAGAACTTTTCCTTTAAGAAATTTTCTTAGATTATGGATCATATAATGATAATCCAGGAATCACAATATAGTTATGAGGGACCATAATATTATAATAATTTGAGAATACTATGATAACGTTTGATAATATTATGATAAATTCATTATAAAATGTTTATTTACGATTATAATATGGTAATTTTTGAGTCAAAATATAACTGTAGGGACCATATTATGGTAAAAATATGTTTTTCTTATGATCATTTTATCATAATATGATAACCAAAATATAGTACGATTATGGTTGGCACAACCATAAATTCAAAAATATATGATGATCTTCGAATATGATTGACCCAACCATGTTCTTTCTTTGCGTGCAGACACTACTCCCTCTGCGTTCTCCCCTCAGCGTCTGTTTAAAGTAAAAAAAATCAAAGGAATCTCACATTTACATCAGAATTTTCAAAAAATTTATCTAAAGAACAAACATAATAACATTTTTCTTTTACATTTTTTTATGAGAAGATTACCCGTATGAGTTATGCGATTAATAAATTGAGATATATTTTTGAATGTAGATCACGAATTGAAACACCAAATTTAAAAATTAGCTCTAATTTTTAAAACCTCTAATTTTTAACCTAGTTTTTTCTTCATTCAAGTATTTTTATTTTTGCTTAGATTTTTAAGTACTGAATATTTTCATGAGTGAAAAAACCTGTGGGCTTTACTGAAGATACGAATTAAAATTTTGGATCTTATTTTCGTTGTGGATTTTCTGTTAATAAAATCGTGAAAAATTCAACTTTAAATATAAGTATAGGAAATATCAAATAAATTAAATGTCAAATTTTATCCTATTTAAATATTATTTTTTATATAAATAAAGAGAAGAGAAGAGAAAATATAAAATTATAAAAAAACATAAAATATTATAAAGGTAAAATTGCCAAAGAGTGAAATAAAACTGCAAACATAAGAAACCAAGGTGTACAGTTTATTTTGACACCCACAGTCTACACTTTTAAAAATTTGTACTGGGTTCACATTTATATTTGTTGTGTTTCACATATGCAGAATTTCTTCTTTTGTTTTGTCTTCTCTAGACAAAATACATACAATGCTTAAAATAATATATGTTTTCATCAGAACACCATTGTAATTATAAAATTATATAAATCAGGATAAAACTGTAATCACATTTATACACAGTTTTGTTATATGAATTACAACATAAGAATATGATATGAATTATTTCTACTAATGGCTCAGATAAATGAAATAAAGATTAAAGAGTTTAAAATTGGAGTATGTAAATTCAAGAAAATAAATTTTGCAAGATACACAATTGTTTGCTTCTTTTTTTTTGTTTTTTGTTAAAAGGACCACTAGTTATGGTGTATGCAGACGAAAGAAAAAAAATGTGACCAGTGGTCATGTTTTTTCATGGTTATGTTTGTTCCTTTCATGCCACAAAATTAATGTTTTATTATTTTTCATATTTTCATAGAACTAGAACCATTACAGCCATAAGTTATAGGAAAAAAATAATTTTTTTTTTTTGTTGGGCTGGCAAAAATGGAAAAAAAGAAATATGAAATTCTTGAAATTGTAACGCCCGTCGTGTAATGAACAGAAAAAAAACTACAACTGTTTATAGGCAACTCGTGTTTAAAAACAGCCATCATCATCTTCCGCATCAACAGCACAGTTTGCAGGTTTGAAGAAAAAAAATTATTGTTCGTGATGGAGACTTGGATGTGGTCTAGTGGCATTTTGAGGGTGAGTGTTTCATAATATTTTATTTTTTTTTTACGTTGGTATAGTGTGTCGGCTGGCTGTTTCGCTGCTTGAGTGATGACAAATTACATTTGTCAGATTTATGACCAATTATGAGAGTGTTATATATCAGAATGCAAACCATCATCACCATCACCTTTAAGTGTGGTTCAAATTTAAGGCTTGCTTATTCTATATTTACACTGACAATATTATGTAGTTTACTGTTTGTAGTTTAATAAAAATAAAGGAACACACATTTATATTTTAAAGAAATATTTATTTGAACTTTTTATACATTTGTTCGAATGAATTTACTGTCAGTTGCCGATTTTTTTTAGTTTAATTTTTAGTTTCATTTGTAAGTTAAATAGAGATATTTAAAATTACCACCTTTAAGGGCACGAAGAATGTTGATGAAGGTCGTAGTTGACCAGAAAATTCATTCCATTCGGCTTGTACCTAAGTAACTTTTTCTGTGTATTCTCTATGATTATTAAATAAAATATAACAAAATTTTATCATTTGAAAAAATTTTTTATGATCTCGAACCAGACTCAAAATACATTTTCATATATATAAGTATTAAAAAGAGCAACTATAACATTAAAACTTCACTAATCAAAATATTTCTGTTTACATTCAAAAGAAAAAAAGCCAATAATTACTAAGACTTGGCAGCATTTTTATACATTCTTAATTTTTAAGTAGCTATATCTATAAATACCTATCACGTTTAAACCTACTTAAATTCGTATGAAATATTTATATAAAATTTCCATACGAACCTATCATTTCTTTTAAATTTTATTTTCTGTTATTTTAACTTACTAACTATTTTTAGTGTATGACATTTTGTGAATGAATGGCTGTATTAAAAACAAAATCCAAGTACGGTGAAAAAGTACAAATGACATCGAAATAATAAGTACTTTGTTGTTAAGATGAAAAAAATGTCATGCGTTTACCTAGTTGAAAGTTATTTTATATTTGGCCATATCAGCTATTTTTTATATTCTTGAAAACAATCAGGAAAAATATGTGAATACCAAAATTAATAATCCCAGCAAAACTTTGGTAATAGGTGCGATATTAATAAAATATTTGTATTAATTTTTTTTAATAAAAATTCCTCTTTCTTAAAAATCTATTTTTAGACACATTACTTTTTCCATTCTCGTAACCATATAAGTAACACCTTACATTATCACCTCTAAAGTAATGGGTATATACATTACTTTGAGGCTCATCGCCTATAAAATTCATCAATGAAGTAAGGTGTAAAGTAATCCATCGTCCCATAAGGCTATACATTACTTTACCCATTATTTGGTAATGTGTGGTTTTGCTGGGATGTAAACAGTAAAGTCGTTGCGTCAAAAAAATTTCAGAAAATTCAATGTGCAATAATATCAAAATTGTTACGAGGAATGTACTTTTGGCTGAACTCTTCCATTTTAATGATATTGAAATACATATTTGGTAATGAAGAATACCTTTAATTGACTTGTCGCGTTTTTTCGGACATCTAGTGATTACAAAATAAAAACAATTGCCAAAAGATGGTAAGTTCTTTAGATTTATTCAAAATGCAAATCTCCAAGAATGTTTTGTGCCAACAAATCAAATATGAAAGACCAAAAAAAAAAAACCACATGTTAGATTAGATTAAGTTAAATTAAGTTGAAAAAATATGAATTGGAAACAAAAGAATGACATACATATACTTTAGACCGAAGTCAGGACGGAGTTTTATTTTGTCAACAGGACGGAGTTACTTCATTCTCCTTCAGCTCATTCCACTAAGATCACACAAAGTTGGAATATTATCACAAGATAAGTGTTGAAATCAAATCCTTGCAAAGATCGGACTAAAATAAAAGCATTGTTTTATGGCCTATATGCCCTATAAGTTACAGAGCCCACACGGCCCATTTGGAACAGGTGTGCCTCAGAGTTGAATGCCTGGCGAGAATACTTAACTATTCCAGGAACTTCATTCTTTTGAGGAAACTTCTCAGTATCCTCTAGTTTATTCCACTAAATGTTGAACTGATAAACGAAATGAAACCTAATCCTTGAAAAGGCCTAAATGGTTTCGCATTCTCCAAGTTAACTGACTTCAGGGAAGAACCTTCCCTGTCCAATTCGTTACTCATAACTAGGGTATTCGATCGGTTAATCGTTATTCGATTAACTTAAACATTTTGACAAATTATTATTCAAATAATTTAAAATTTACAATTTCGAATAACGGATAATAATTCGAATAATTTTATACGATGAATCGATAAATCAAAATTAATAAGTCAAAGTTAAACAAAATTTTTGAAAAATGTTTATTAAATATTTTTTAAGGATTAATGTAATATGAAAGCATTCATAATATCCTCTAAAAAGAATATTTCTAAAGCCTTAATATTTTAACAAAATGAATCACAAAGTTTTTCCAAAATCCCCTGTGAAATATTTACTTTAGTCAAGTGTAGGGACAGAGGGATGTAAACGTAGAGGAATGTAGATCCTCAATAGAATTTTTCTCCTCATTAATGTTATTTGTTTACTGCATATGAAAATACAAGATTTTCTATTCTCATTTATCTCATTTAGGCCAACCAAAGTTTAGTTAAATGAATGCCAAATCTGTATAGAAGTTAACGTTTAACTTATACTGTTTTAAGATGTCTTACTTTATCTGTATGCATTAAATATATAAACGTACGTCTGAATAATTTAGGCTTAAATTTAGAAAATTTCAAACGTCAATTAAAGGCCTGCGGTATGTATTTGGATAAAATTTTAATATAGATTTTTAACCGGTTAAGAAAAACACCTGAATAATTATTTGAACGATTAATCGATTAAAATGAAAAGTTTATAAGTTGAATAACCAAATAGATACTATCTTACGAAGTTTCAATTTACCGGATATAAAAGTTTATTAGTTACTAACCTCACCGGAACACCCTCCCTACCATTCAGGTAGTATTACTTACTCTCGTGGTGTCCCATATTTTTCTTTTAGAAATAACTGTCCATTTACGTAGTTCAGCTCTAAAATCATGAAATAGTTAAGAGTTTTCCAAGTTGAATTAGCTTAAAGAAGATTCTTTTCTGATCAATTTGTCAGCTATATCGTTTCAGGCGATGTTACGATGCTCCGGAACCCATAAATTTTCGATACTACACTCTAAAGAATGTGTGTAAATGTACTACAATAAAATGGTAAAGTTTAATGTAATATTACGAAAATTCGGTAAATATAAACAAAAAAATGCCTAAAAATGTTTTGTACACACTTTAATATACAATAATACGCACAAAAAGTATTTTTAGACATAATGTGCTTAAAATTAAACACTTTGTGCCTAAAATTAGTATTATTTTATTAAATTAAAATGTTACGCACAAATTTGGAAATATTAAAAAAAAAAATAAAAAGAGGTAAAAACGAAAATTAATTTTTTAAAAGTTTATAAATATAATATTTGTGAATATTGTGAATTTAAAATCAAGATGACCATCATCACAGCAAATAGCAATTCAAAATATATTTTGTATTATATTTATAATTTATTATTATTAAAACATAGATATATCAAATAATTTTATTCTTTCAAAAAAAAAATTTTTTCTGCAGTTAATTTAAACCATGCGTCGGTTAATATGCGCATTTTTATTTTTACGCGTATAGAAATGCATTTTGAGGCATTTTATGCGTATATTTACTCTTCAAATAGGTTTTATTACGCAAAATTTCAGTAAATTTTCGAATTACTTTTAAAATTTAATTTTTTTGCACTTTCAATTTAAAATTACCAATTATGTGTGTATCAACTTACGCATAATGTGTGTGCTTGTTTTCGTTTACGCCAGTGACGTCCAAACACTAATACTATGATATTTGCCTTTGAAGTAAAGGGCTTTTTTTTCAGGGACGGAAAATTCAGCACGTTCGTACTTTTCCATCAACTTGAAAATAACTTTCAAAGAAACATTTTCAACACACAACGATGATGAGACTTTATGAAAGTAAATTACGTTACGTAATAACGTATGTTTGGTTTGTGGTTATAATGCTAAACGCAATCCCAAACGTACCATTGAAAGGGATTATAATACATGCCAAAGAGATTTTCGAATAAAAATTTAGATAGGCCAAATTAGTAGATGAATTGAAATTAAAGTTTCAAAAGAAAAATTTGCCAATCGACCAATTTCAATATGAAATAAATATTAAAGAAAAGATTCCTTTTGTTGTTACTCTATCCTTAGCAAGCCCTTTGAAGATGGTGTTTTTTAAAGATCTTTCAAAAGAAGTATTAAAGTGTTTTGGAGATAAAGCGAAAGAAATTTTTAAAATTTTTGATTCAGTATATTTGTCCCCACAGATTGGATGCCGAACTGAAAAAATCGGATTTTATATATACTTTTTAACAAAAACAAGATTGCTCAACTGTCTATAAGTTTGTCTATAAGTTTGGATGAGAGCACAGATAAAAATAATATGAGCCAACTATTCGTATGTGCCAAATCCGTAAATTGTTGAAGAATTTCTTTAATGCATAGTCATGTCAGAGGAGAATATTTGTATGATGCAGTTGAAAAGAACGTCTTGGATTTATTTGATAAAAATCTGCACAGATGGCGCAAAGGTTATGGTTGGTAGAATAAAGGTGTTTAGAAACCCATTAAAATTTAAGTTCAGAAATAAAAAATTAACTTTTAATTAAAAAAAATTTAAGGCGCTATCTGGCTTAAATAAATTTTACAACTTATAACATTTCGAATTTCAAAATTTCCATCCATGTATTGTGCTCTCATATATGTAAAAGCTTTCGTCGAAGCTCGCTGTAGATGAAAAAGCTCTTTTGTAAAAGCTTGCACATTGTGCATATGAGTTGGACGCAACTGGTTTACGCACACAGAGTAAATTTACCCAATTTCTTACTATAAATTGGGTAAATTTCAACAGAAATTTATTAAAGTATACCACTGGTTGAGAATTTATTGATTTCCTCCTTGCACCCGGGGATAGTGGCTGATCTTACAGAGTTCGAAGAGATTGTAGTAAATTTAATGCATCCACTTTAAAACCATCGATATAGAAGTGAAAATAACTTCTACCCAGGATTATCTGTTCGGAATTCGTGTACAGCAGCTTGCAGCTTTTTATCCTCCCAGAAATCCTATCACAATTCAATTATGTGATAGTGTTTCCCGGTTACTCGTGCAAGATATTCTGTTGGTTGATTTTCCGATCCCCACCAATCCATCATTTGCATTTAATTTCTATCGACATAATATTCTCCAATGCTGGCACCGCAGATTCTTGAGCTACATAGGCGCGATATTTTCTAAACTGGCTTAATATTGTTATTTCTTCACATTGCTGCCCACCATACTACTGCCACGATAGGTCTGACTATGCTTGTATAGAGCCAATGTTACATTCTCGGGTTTAAATCTCTTTTGGAGGCTGCAACTCTTCTTCATGTGGCATACGTTCGCTAAGCCTTAGTGATCCTGCATGCGATATGATTTTTCTAGTGTAATTTCTTGTAAAGAATTACTCTTATATACTTCACTTTTCCGGACAGACTAATGGTTTTGCCTAGGATACGAGGATCTTCATAATTGTAAAGTACTGAGTACTTAAAAAACTTTTGCTATTAAGTAAACAATACCTAAATATGCAATACTTTTACAAGTCTGAATTATGCCAAAAGTAGTCAATATTAATATATTGATTTTATACAAAAAAAATTAAAATATTGTTTTACGAAAAATGAATATCATCAAGGAAAATATTTGTGGCAGTAAAGGTATACAAATTTGTTTTTTTTTCACATATAAAAATTCTATCAAAAACACTGTGTTAACGTTTGAAGGCTTTTCTTGAGAATATGAAAGTTAAATAATTTTTATTTGTGTTTTCAGTATGACGCCCCTGTTTGTTTTTTCATCTTAAAAAAAAAAATAAAAATAAAACAAAATCATTGTTTTCATACCTTATTTATAGCGTTAATATTGCGAAAATAGCTGAAATTGCTTTTATTACATGCGTAATAACACTTCAATTAATGTGCATTTATTTCATTGCCAACAACAAAACAACACATTTTCTTTGTGTCAGTAATGTTGGAAAATGTGTAACCTTTCTGAGTTATTGTTAGGCATTAGCACACGCACAAATACACTTCCAGACACACACACGTACACATACATTTATACATACATACGTAAAAAGATTTGTTATTTTTTAAGATTTATTTCCAGTTTTTAGAATTTTTTATGTTTTTTTTTGATAATCTCTTAAATTATGGCCTCACGATCACAGACAATAAATTTCTTCTTAATTTAAAGCGAACCTAAATTAACTTCATACTTACTTTCATGTTGCTGTATTGTACACTAAATATTTTACAAACGCATTAAGGCGTTATTTGTTGTAACCTGAAGCCTTTTAGTGTTTTACATTTCCTTTTTTACGACATTTTATTATTTTAATTCTATTTGTCTTTTCTTATTTGTCTACATTTTGATTGTCATTTATTTTTGTTTTTTTTTGTGGTTTTGCTACTAACAGTTTCATACATATTCCCGCACTTCAGTTGTGGTTAAATTGTCATCTGTTGATGCCAGATAGAGAGAGATATATTTTAAATGAAGAGAATTTTATTCCTTTTAAATGGGAAATATTATTTCTTAACAGGTTATTTTAGCATTGTGTGAGAACCAGGCATGGGAGGTTGCTGGTTATTACCTGTTGTAGGTTTTTTATTTTTCATAAGGGCCTTGCCATCAAAGCTTTAAAGATTAATTATTATTTGAATGAATTCCCCATTACACGAGTTCAATTTTAAAATTTAAAAATTCATTTTACAAGTAAATCAAGTGTATGCATTCAATTAAATGCGTTCAACTATAAATTAATGATTAATTCAGTGATAATAGTTCTTTTTTTTATCAAATTAACTCATATCGTCCCAAAGATATTTTATTTTTTATAACTTTATAAAACTTGGTAGTTTAGGTTATTTGGGATTAAAAAACACGAATCTAAAGTATAATTTTTTCAAATTTTTTGTTTCTGAGAAAAATGGTATTCGATTTCTCGAACACTGTATTTTAAAGGCATATTACAACAATAAAAATGAAAAACCAAAAACATTTGTTTTCTATTGTCGAAAGTTTAATCGTTTGTTACATTTTTACTTTTTTTATTTTTTAATTTTTTATACATAGTTTTTATTTTTTAAAATTATGCTAAATTATGCTTATTATGCTAAAACACATTAATATTTTCTTCTTCTTTTATATAAAAGGGGAAGTGAAGTGGGTAAGAACTTTTATACTTATATTTAAAGCTGACCGCCTAGACAATCTAATTGCATAAAAGAAATAGTTCAGAGTCTTAATTTAAAAAAGATAAAAATTATAAAAACGAGTGTTCGAATAATCGAACACTGGGACGATATGGGTTAAATGCATTCATTTGTACAAATCGAACGGAATAAATAGGAATTTCTTCAATTTATCAACTGTGAACCGAAAATTTCACTCAAACGTTCAGTGATTTAAGAAAAAAAAGGATTACATTTAATGATTTAAAAAAAATTCCGTCATCTATTTCAAAATAAAAATACCGTTGAGGTTATAAAAACAATAAAAATTCAGCGATTTGAGCCTGGATTAGCTAAAAAAGGATTATGGTCTATGATTACATTCCAATATCCCCGGATTATTTTATTTTATATGGTAAAAAATTGATTTTATATCACTGAACGGCAAAAAACTTATTTTAAATCTTAATCCTTTATTACCTCTTGGTGATATTTGTTGAAGAAAATGCGTAAAAATGTATTTTCCCTACAATACAATACATAATTAGAAGAATATATTGGCGCTAGTTTCACATTGGAGAGTGGCAGTGGTCAGTGAAAAGGATCACGTATTCTTTAGAAAACTATAAGAATAAATCCGAACAAAGCCGAAAATGACATCTTATTTTTTAGCGTGTATTTATCATATGTTAATTTTATATACTTACAACAGCAATTTGTATTACATCGGTTTGAAAATTCATATTTGTCATAGGCAACAGCAAAATATTGCCCTGGATATGCCGCTGCAGCTGGTGCTTGACTTTATAGTGCCGGAATCGATTATTGTATATATAAATTTAAAGTACTTATTTTATTTTTTTATGTTTTTTTTCAAAACTTTTTTGTTTGAAGTCGGTAGTCATGATTTCACAAAAAAAAAAAATATGAAAAACTTATTCTATGTGATGTTAAAAATTCTGGTGATGTTAAAAATTAGAGTTTTTGTTCTCAACTGCGCCAAAAATTCAAACACACACAAAAAACTAAAATCGAGTTTGAAATAAAATATTTGTAAATACAGTTAAGAATTTAATTGAATTTGCACCAGCAAAAGATTTTGATACATTAATACTTTGTTATATTAAACTTTAGTTGAAAATTTTAAGGATTCTTGATTAAAAATTTATTTGATATGATTAAAAATATAATTGAAAATTTCAATAAATTGAAATTTACAATTATTTTTTAATCATATCAATTAAAATTTTAATCAAGAATCTTTAATGTTTTCAATTAAAGTTTTAATTATGTTAATTATAACTTTTAATCAAATTTTTAATTGAAACTCTAGCATCAAATCAATCAAAATTTTATTAATATATTTGTTTGAAATTCAAGATTTAAATCAATTTAAATTTTAATTCAGTGTTCTATATTTGTTATACCAAATGTACATATCTTTGTGTGTAATTCATCAACGCATGAAAATTTTTAAATACTTATACTAAATAGTTCATAGGAGTACCGTAGTATTTTTGAGGTTCCAATAGCACCACAAAAAATACTATGCTACTTTATTAAAACTGGTGCATGCGTATCCGCAATGTTGCCAGAAAAGTATTTCAAATTTGAAATACCCAAAAATCCTTAACAAATTGTCAAATAATCAAATTTTTCTTTTTTTAAAAATGATTTTTCGATGACTTTGTTTGCTAAAAATTCAAAATAATTATTCTCATAAAAAGAGTTCAAATTTTAACAATTTTATTTTTTTTTTAAGTTTTAAAATAGACCTTTAAAAATATGATTCCTTAATTTAATTTTTAAATCTGATTCAATTTTTAACGAATCGATTTGGAAAATTATGTTAATTTTTTTAATAATTTCCTACTTTATTCAATTAATATCAAATTCAGAGAATTTATTTGATTTTTGTTGATTCTTTTCATTGAATCATTCAAATTGATTAAATTTTAACAAATCAAATAAAAAAAAAATCTTACGCGAACAGAATCACAAAACAAATTATTCAACTGTGGAAAAATTTAATTATTGATATGAAGTAATTTTAATTTATTTATAGATTCATAAAATTAATAATATGAAATAAAATGAATTATCAAGCTCTGAGTAAAAACCAATACATCATTAATTTAAAATAAATAGCTTTTGATTAGCGATCTGAAAAATCTATCAAAATTTAATTTTTTTTATCAATAAATTTTTTAATATGAAGCCAAATTCACTTATCTGGAAACACTGATGTATATACACTCTAATTCATACAAACACTAAATAGACTATCTTGTTTTTGTGAATTTTAACAATGAGTGCGGTTCTCTTTCTTAAAAAAAAATAAAGTAATGAAGCTTTTATTAACACGCGTAATAATAAATATATTTTTAATAAACATTTGTTTGTTTTTTTGTTTTTTCTTGTTTAGGTATTTAAGATGCAATTTTACAATTTAAGTAACTTTATGCACATACTATGTTATCCTGCTATAACGATCATGAATGTTATATTAGTCTCCTGGAATCGATCAAACCTCAAGACTTCACAAATATCAGAAATCATCTACCTCTTGATATACTAAAAAATTTATAATTGTTCATTTTTAATATTTATTAAATTTTGTTAATAAACCCTCCCTTTTAATCTGTGTATTACATTCATAAACTCTTTCCTTTTGAACTAAATGTAAATATGAATATTTCTAATTTAAACATAAAAAGACGAAGGCCGCTGCAGCCAGTTCCCGTAACTACAATTTAATTTGTAAATAAACTTTACTCTTCATATATAAAAATAAATAAATTAATAATTAAATTAAATAACTATATGTTTTATATATTGTCAATAGTATTTATTGTAAATTAGAATATTTTTTACACCAAGTTCATTAACAATTAAAAATTTAATTGATATGATTAAACTTTTAATTGAAAATTAACAAAAAATCAAAAAAAAAAAAATAATTGGAATTTTTTTGGCAATAATTTTTCCTGTGCACAACTAAATATTAACAGATTTTTTTGACAGTCGATTGTGTTTCGAGAATCGAATAAGCTTGCCAAAGGGTATTTCTTTTAATATATGGAAAAAGCTCATTTTCACGGGCAATCATTCACTAACTGCAAAATGTAATTTTACATAGTAATTTTCCTTAGAGTGTGTGATATAAATGCCTGTTCAAAACCATGAGTTATTTGTGTTGGGTGGTTCAGAAGGAGGCTGAAAATGACCTGGTCGCTCGGGTCGAAAGTGTGCACTCCCTCTAGCGCTGATCCTTACAAATTTTTTCCATGTAATAAAAAAATTAGTGCTTAATTTTCGTTAGTAACCTGATAAAAATTAAAAATATATAATAAAAATACATATTAATTTTGTGTTCTGGTAAAAACGTTTTCGTTCTACACTATTTTCCTTTTACTTTAGACATCTTTTACTTTTGCCTTTGTTAGTCTTGTCACTCTTGTTAAGTTTATGCCCACAAGAGCTTAGGTTGTAGTAACACTTACATGTTAGGTCTTCACTTGTATGTGTTCATATTTTTCTTGCTTATTTTTGTCTATTTACTTAAGTGTTTTTACATTTCCGCTTTGTGCTGTCTGATGAAACGTTATTGCAAAATTGCATTAGAAGTCAGCAGTGTTGCTCATATTCCCAAAAAATATAAAAATATTTTGTGTGAGTCATATATTTGACAATCTAAAGCATCCTCTTTAAGAACATATAAAAGTTTATACTTCTGGGAAGAAGCGAGCAAAATGCATTAATATTTTTGAAATTAAATACAAGAACTTCAATTAAATTTTCTAAAACTTATGAAGATTCATTTCAAAATTCTTTAATTTTATTTATAAAAAAGATCATTGAGAAACAAGAAATTTATTTTAGATTTTATTTTTTTTGTTTAGGTAAATATAACTTTGGCCCATTGAGACAATATCGTGTAGGCTACTAACTGGGAATTAAACTGACGAAATTGTTGTTATTTCTCATACCAATTTAGTTGTTGGTTGACAGTGGAAGAAAAGTTTTTTAAGCTCCTTTAAATTTCGATAAAATTTTGAATTGTGATAAAGGAAACAAAACTAAAAAACAAAAGTTTTATTAATTTTTAACCCCGAGATACTTTTCATTTGGTACCAAATTTGTATATATTTTTTTTAGAAAAAGTCATGATAACGAAAAATGGAATAGAAAAATAAATAAATTGTTTTAAAACAATTTTAGATTATATAATAATATTCTATCTAAATTGTTTAAATACAAAGAAACATGAAAAATTTTATTTGTAAATTATAGAGAATAAAATTGAAAATACGTGATTTATATTTTGATGCAAGATCAAGGCAAAAAAATCCCAATTCCTGTTTATTGATTAATCTGCATTCGTAATAATCTTAAGCAAATAATATTATCAACCTAAGATTAGACTTCTTAAAGGGAAAATTAAAGAGACATATAAATTAATTTATTATCTTCATGCCTGGTTTGCGGCATGCTTGATATTTAAGGAAGCCAACGAATTTCATACAAATTTGTATAATAAACTTGTACGTGATTTTTTCGCTAAATTGATAAATTTGAAAGTTTTATTCGACGGCTGAAAAAAAAGAACGCTAATGATTAATTATCAGCACGATTAATGTATGAACTTGTTTAGTTGACTAACATAAAAACTGCTGATAAAATATAGATGTGGCTGTACTTTCCTCCCTTGACAACTAAATATTAAATTCATTTGAGTTTCTGTTAAAAAAAGAAGTACATTTAAGTTATTAATGCAAAGTTTTTTTTTAATACTTTTGCAAATATTTTTTAATTTTAATTTTTTTCACAAAGTAATCCTTAAATGTGTGATTGGGTAGCTAGAAAGGCAACCAAGATTACTTTATTTGTCTTCTTTATCATTTCATTCAAATTACTAGTTCATGGTTGCGTATGAGCAATAAATTTATTAATATACAATTTTTATCACTCATACGTCCAGTTATGTTTTATTACATTATATGCATTTAATTGAATTTACAGCAGCCAAGCCATTCGTATTGTACAAATAACACAAAAGAAATTTTGCTATTAGTAAAAAAATATATATTTCTAAAGTCCAAGGAAAACATTATTTTTGTCATTGTAATAGTTTTATATTTTTCTTTCTCCATTTATCATTAAAAAATAAATTTCTCGCAAGGCAACAAATGAAAAATCTAAAAAAAATTTATTTTTAACTGGAATTTGTATAGAAGAAATAAAATTAAGATAAACTGCTGTATTGCTACTTTAAAATGCATAGAATAACTACATATATAGTACCAAATGTCTAGAAAAGAAATCGGTGTTGCTGAATTCAAAATGCAATAAATCTTATTTTGAAGGCGCATTTGCCGTTTGTCTACATCCGTTTGCCACTATTATATAATATAACATGGCATTCTTTAGTTTTCTTTTTTTATTTTCTAAAACATCGTCATTTAAACAATACTGGTACCACCACCAGCAGCAGGATTTGCACACACAAGTGATTTAACACAGATTTACTTCCTATTTGTACAAAAACAAAACCTCTAACCTAAACAGACTAAGACAGTGTCATTTTTTTTTTTGGCTTTGGGATGCAAAATAGTTTGAGCATGTGCATTAGGGATATAACTTCCTTGAAAATATCAACGGAATAATTAAATAGAGCATAAAAAAAATGTGAAAAAGTAAAATATCCCGAAATTGCTCTAACAAAAATTTTTTTTTCTGAAACTGTTCAGCCTGTCTGTTCTGATTTATTTCTTTGAAAGCTAGAATATCTGATCTAGTAAAGTTTATTATTCTCATCAAGTTCAATAACCTCAAGTGCGACTGTTTTCTGGGTGTGATGTTTTTGTTTTCAAATTATTTTAAAAAACAATATTCATTACTTGTACCACATTAGCCACCATATGTTGCTATGAAAAAATTTGGGTCAAAATTAGTTATACTCCTAATGAGCATGCATTTGAGAGCTTAATTCAAATTCAAGCAAATTTATTTAAATAAAAAAAAAAATTGAAATTCTGTTAATGTATACAAAAATAAATAATTTTATTCGAAAAAAAACTGACACATATTTAAATTTTAAATGTGAATATACCCAATAAACATTGCAATGTTAATAATTCAAGTGCTTCAAATATTGCTTGTATTGTGTTTTTCGTTTATTTTTGACAATATTTTAAAATAAAATGAAATATTTTAAAATAAATATTTAAAATAAATTTCTTGAAATTTACAATTTTCCTATGAAGATGTTTATAAAATTTGAACTCCTTCCATGAATTTTAACGAAAAGGTAAGCCGCATTTATTTGCAGATAAGCGCTGTCGATAGTAGGTATGGGATAGTGTTGCGTTACAAAATTTGGGTACGCTAGAAGCTCTTATTTAATGAGGTGGAGAGGTGGGAGGAGGCAAAAGGATTAAAACTCCTGCGGCAAATGAAGGGTCGATTGAGCCAAGGTGTAAAATATAACTCAGTGTCTAAAAAAGCGGTAATTGCTGTAAAATTACCAGTGTCCCAACTATAGAAGTGCTGGCAGGCATGTAACTAGAGAAAAGTAACACCAATGTAAACTAAATAAATTAGGACTGTTATAGATGAAATAATGACATAAACGGAACTGCTGCAAAAAAATTTGCTGTGTATAAAATAATATCAATCGGTCGCAAAAACCCCAATCACGCGACTGCTACAAAGCTGACATTATACTAAACTGATTTAAACCAGTGATCGGCACTCATAGCACTCAGGGGCCAAACACAATCGGCAATTTACACGTACACAACACGAATGTCTATAAATCTCACAGCTAAGAGCACAAAAAATACAATTCTTTCATTCAGTAGTACGCTAACTTTCAACAGAGCAAGTATATACTGCTTTGTTATAGAAATAAAGTACACTCTAAAAAATTGTTTTTTTTATTATAGTTATTTTTTTATTGTAGGTATTTTTTTTTGTTTTCCGTTTACATTTTAAGTTAAAAATGTGAAACGTTGATTGGGAAGATTATTTTTGAAATATATTAAATGAGGCAAAGTGCCTGGTACGCAATCAAAAATTTATTATTATCATTATTATGAATTATTTTAATTTTTTATAATAGAGAAAACAAAAACATGAACTATTTTATTTCAATGAATACGGATATTCTCTTATCGATTAAATTATATATTAATTTATTCATTCATTTATTTATCTAGAAAGATAAAATAATTTCTTATGGTGTAAAACACCAATACAAACATATTCTCTCTTTCTGCCGACCACTGATTTAAACAGAACCGACTCTGACTGCAGAAATGATGACATATCACTGCATTAATTCAAAATGGAGCCAATTTGCATAATAAAGTTTCAATTACAGCCATATCATCACAACACTTAAGGGTATATTAAGAAACACTTACACCCAGAAAAAATATTGGTTGCAATTCGATCAAAAATATAAACATTTTTTTGTGAGGATTTAATTTTATTTGGAATAACCTAAAATTCATTAATAAAGCAAAAATGTTTTATTCGGAATTAAAAAAAGGGAAAAGAAACTAAAAATCAATCCTACTATTCAAGTATTTTTATTTGCATTCATCTTTAAAAATAAAATTCGTTTAGTATTTGTGTGCGGTGGAAGCAACCATTTATTTAGTGAATATATTAGAAATTTGGTACAATCTATCAAATTTATTAAAAAAAAAAATTGAAAATTTTCAAAAGTGGTAACTACAAGTACGTTTATTCTGATCATATATATCATTTAATTAGGGCTTCAGTAGAAGCAACCGAATTGTGGATTGTATTGATAATAGACGTCACTAATGATTGGTTTGATAAACAAATTTTATACTAATATTTGCTTTTCTTACAAATTATTTTAATTCAAAATTAACCATCAACATTTATAAGTATTTGTTGTATGGTGGGTAGACCGATAGCTTACTACTCCGAATTTCTGAGTTTAAATCCCGGAAAAACATTAAAAATTTTTTTTTTTAATTAAAATAAAATATTAAGAAGATTAAATGACAAATATATCAAAGGAAATTAAAATTGGTTGTAGTGCAGTAAGCAAGAGTGTGAACTATAAATCTGTTTGACCAGGTTCGATACCGGAAAAATGTAGAAATAAATTTTTTTTTATATAAAATTTTGTGGAACGTCATAATATTCCTGTGGAATATAAATATTAAATTGTACAACTGAATATTGGCTTTCACAACTAAAAATATAATTTAATATGAAAACAGGTGTCGTAACCGCCAGAATTCGATTGGAAACAAATTCGGTGGCCACAACTGATACTGTTTTCTGGGTGTAGGAATATATAATTGAAAATGGCTATCTGGTTGAAAATTAAGTAAAATTTGAGTCAAAAATCCTAATATCTTGTGACTATAAACTGGCCCTTAGACTTTATTTTATTAAATTATATTAATCAATTTTCCGAATTAGTTTGAACAAATATTTTTCAAGAGTCTGTGATTAATTTACAATCACTTTTAAGGAATAATTTGGTATTGAATAGAGTGGGTTTATTTTTTTATTTTATTTATATTGAATCAATTTGGATTCGATAGAATAATTTGTTTTAAGATTTAATTCGTGAAATATAAATCAAATTTACCATTTGTTGGGATCTGTATGTGGCCAATACGTATTGTAAAAAAAATTAAAAAATGAAAATTCCTTAAATGTTTAACATGTTATTTCTTTTTTGCCCACCACTGTACTTTCTTTTCCAATAATTTTTATTTTGTATCTATCCTTTTACATAGTTACAGTTTTAGAACTCCTTTTGTGTATAAAAATCAGAATCTCTAATAAAAACGTTATAAACAACTAACTGATTAGTTGTTTATAACGTTCGACCGAAAGCAAGTTTGGTTTATTTCGTCTTGCTCCGTTCACTTAGTCTTTTTCGTTTTTGTTATACTTTAAATTAAAAAAGTCTACGATAACACACCATTGCTTGTTGGAATAATTTGTTAAAATTGATTCCTTGCTTAATATAAGTTCAAAACATGTAACGATAATAAACATTTTATAAGAGTCAAAAATTTCCGACTTTTAGAATTAAAGTCGCTCAAGAAATCCACCCTATCTCCTTTTGAAAAATATTTCGAATTAAGCTTGTCTATGCAATAGTTGCGATAGTTGTGTTTATATTTATAGAGATTAACATATCTATATAGGCCCGTAAAATTATAGCGATATTATTTTAAATATAAATTTTTTTTAAAAATTCAAATATAAATTATTAAAGGGACATCTAAATTTTTTGTATTTCATCAAAATGTGTTTGTGGAAAGTTAAAAAAACGTTTTTTGACGAGAATTCCCTAATTCTTTATTCTGCGTATTCATAATGAAAAGTTAACTACCACTTATATGTCTTACACAATAAGCTGCTTTTTAGAATGTTTTTTAGATGTAGGAACCCTGATACTGACTTAAAAATCTTTTAAATCTAAAACTTTTTCTGAATCAAATATATTTTCAGCATGAAAAAATCAACTTAAATTTGATAACTTCTATCTAATTTTGTAGAAATCTCTTTGATTTATATGTTAAAAAATTGAAAATAGAATATTTTTGAACATAAATCAAAAACAACCGAATTTAGTAACATCGCGCATTAAAAAAATCTTTTTTAATTCTCACTTATTCCTGAAGATCTAACGTTTTTCTTTTTGTTTTGCGAAATGTTAACTTTTAATTTGTTTAAAGTACTCGATTTTTATTAAAACATTAATTTATTAGGAGTAAATTTAATTTGCATTTGCAATTTTTATGAAATTAATGTATTTAATGAAAGTTAATTTCTTACATATAAAATACATTAATTCATAAACAATCAGTTTTAATTCGCGAATCAAAAACCAACATTTATTTTATTATTTTCAGAAATTAAATAATTCGATTTTGATGTTTTTGGAAAAACATTTCTTGGGGCGATCGGATATGGCTTTGAGAGTGAAATTAATGGAAGAGTCTACAAAACATTGGCAGCCAAAGAGCTAAGCTTCATCTTAGAGCATTAGCGGAATAGGATAGATTTGCCCAAATAGAGCTGCTGGTAACCCCACCATTATTAAAAAATTTTAAATTCAATTTTTGGTCTAATTAAATAGCAAATAATTGTTTGTTCTTAATTTTGTTAGAACTTGAAAAATATTCGCATTCTGTGATTGTTTTTTTTTTTTTTTGAGGAAATAGATTCAAAATCCCAAAATAAAAAAAAAATTAAAAACTTTTGTAATGAACATTGCAGGTAAATTTAGTGGCTAGACTTTATGGAATTTTTCAGAAACACGTTCTAAATATGACACACGAGGAAGAAATATTGAAAGTTTACATGCAAATTATTTTTCGTTTGCTCTATGTCATGTTCACTGGCAACAGTCAAGTGATATGTTACGAAGCTATTCATTCCCTACAAGTTCTGCGACATAACACACTGCGATTGAATTGTAACAAATTTTTTGTTAATTACTTCACTGTCTTGTGGTATGTATATTTGAGCCAGTCCCATAACGCTTCATTTTGCCTGTTCTGTTGCGCATTCACTTATACCAATGCCGTGATATGGTACCCTAAGTACGATCAGCGATATGCCGCAAGTAGCCACCCCCTATGACAAGCCCATGTTAAAGTTAACGGTTACTTTCATATAAGAGAACCAACTCAAGGACCGGTTTCTACCACAAAGCTCCGGTCACGTGACCAAATATGTGACTGGTGCATTTTCCATAGGGGAATCCAGAAAGATCCCCACAACTGCCCCTGAGCAGTTCTCAAAAGGGTAAAATGTAAGGCCAGCCCCTATTAACATTTGCCCCCTAATACTTCTTCTGAACATACCTACAGCCTATCTCAACTCCCTAGGTTGTCACCATACATAAATAATACTTTTATAATAAGCAAGCC
Source organism: Eustalomyia histrio (assembly GCA_949748255.1). Lineage (NCBI taxonomy): Eukaryota > Metazoa > Arthropoda > Insecta > Diptera > Anthomyiidae > Eustalomyia > Eustalomyia histrio. The sequence continues at coordinate 64,721,097 of OX456526.1, forward strand.
CCAAGGATTCAAAGGTATGAATGACCCCAATATTTTTTTAACTTCAAGGTTTTTGCAGAAAATACCTACTCTCTACTCTCCACTCCTTAAGGGGTCTTACATACAAAATGTAGGCGAAAACGACTAAGACAAACAACATAAGAACTACTTTTCTATATTTATTTTGCATTTTTGTACTATTTTTTAACCGTCTTTTCAACCCACTGAAAAAATTCAGTTGAAAAATATTCATGACCCCATAATTGTTTTAACACAATGTACAATTATTTACCATTTTCAAATATTAACTCTCTTAATAAATATGTTCCATTACTAACACATATTTTATTTCCAACAATAATATAATTATTTTATAATAATTAAACTTGGATTCCCAACCAATTTAAAAAAAATTATCTATTTTTTCAAAAAAAAAAATAAAATAGGATATGGTAATGGTAACAAAAAGAAGAAAATTTATAAAATACTCCATCATTTTGTATTTATTCCGTTTATGACGGACCGGAAACAGTACGTATACGCAAGGTTTACGTCATTTCATTTTAAAGATTTACAAAAGAACATTAGGGAAATAATTTTATTGAATAAAAAATGAAGGTTTGAAATATACCTTAATGGTTTATCCTTTAGATTCTTCAGTTGATTAGTTTGCTTTAGAGAACCTTTCTGTGAGACAATATGTATTTGTGACCGAGCAGCTCTTAATTTAGCAAATCTAACATCTTTGACTTTAATTGTGGTATTCAATAAAGAAGACCATTAAGAAAGATAGCAAAATACGGTCACCCATTTATTCAAACTGATTATTGTGGTTAGTGTTATGCTGTTTTTTTTTGTTCTTTTTATCACTAATACGTTTTCAATGATGTTGATGTTACTATTGTATTTTCTTATGTGAAAAAAAAGGATGGCAAACTATTGCAATATTTGTATGCTTACAAAAGCATACTGCAGATTAAAAGATGAGTTGGCATGTTTCTTTCTTTCGTATGTTACACAGATTTTTATTGAACAGAAATTCATTTTCTTTGTAGTTAATAAAACTAAAGAAAATCTTTTTGGTTTTTGTATACTTTTCGTTGTATTTAGTGTTTTATCTTTTTTAATTTTTTTATAAAATGACTACGCTAAAAATAGTTTTTTTAAGGTGGCAAAATATAAAATGGATAATAATAAGATTCTATTAAGTTATCTTGCTGCTATTGTCAAAGATGTCATTCAAAAGAGAAAATTTATGTTGAGTAATACAACAAAACTCATTAATAAATTAACAGAGTTTACATAACGAAAGCAAAGGGGTTATAATAATTAAATCTTGTTTTGTTTGTATAAACTAGTAGAAGTAAATGGAAGAAGACCAAGTGATAATAGAAGAACTCTAGCAAATATAAAAGATGTGTAAAATTTCCATTATAAAGATAATTCTGGGGCCTTTATTATTCACTTAAACAAAATTTCAAGGAGATATACTTTTCTTAAAAATCTTTTGCTTTAAATATGAAATAAAGTTAACTTTTCAGCCATATTAAACTCATGGTACTAGTATTTCAATTAAATGCCATTAGATGTTGATAAAGGATTTTTTCCTTCATTACATATTGCAATATACCATTTAGTGCTGAAAAGAAAATTAGCAAATCAAATATTGATCAACTAAAAAATTTGTTAGCATTTATACAATAATCTCTTCTTTATTTCTTACAAGATTTTTTAAATATTTGTGCATTTTTTAAATAATGTTAAAAAAAATCCTATAAAAGTACATTACATTGAGTTTCATTTCAGAGAACACGAAAAACCATTCTAACTTTTTAAGCTGATAAACATGAAAAAGAAAAGTAATGCATAAAGAAAACAAAAAAAAAAAAAATATAAAAACATCTTTTAGTAGATTGTATACAAAGATTATCTTAGTGATGCATCTGCAACTTTAGCATCCAAAATATTTAGTGATTTTAACTTGTGTGTTATTTTTTTTTTGCTCGTCTTTTTATAGACAAAATTTTCCTATTTTTATTTTTTTGGTTTTAAATTAAATTGCAAAAATTGTTTGTTATAATGCCGCTATACTTTTAGTAAGCCACTTTATTAAAAGGATAGATAAAATACTTACACACTGTCCAAAATATGAAACAGGAATTTGGTTTTTTCTGGACAAAATCTTCTATCGGTGGTTGCATTCTATTCACAATGTTTAATAGCCTTGTAAACAGCATCATGGTGCATATATTTTATGCAAATTTTTATTTTTCTATCACACGCAAATGGATCTTGTTGAAAGGTTTTGATTATTGGAGAACACACTTTTTTGGTTATCCATTGTGTTAAAATTAACGAATTGAAATTAAAAATTTAAATTAATTTAATTGCTGACACATTTTTTGAAGGAACGGTGATATAAAAAAAAATATTGAATGTATATTAACAAAGTTAGGGACGAAAATGTGTGTCTAGTCTTTTTGGATCTTTCTCCCAATTTTAAGACGCTATATTTTATGAAACACTATCTACAACTATCATTTGAGTGGGTTAAGTCTAAAATTATGATTATTATTGCATATTTTTATTTTACTGCGTTCCTGGGGAAACCCCTTTAAATATTTTATCACTGAGGTTTTTCATACTTCCGGCAAAATACATATAGTTAAATTTTTGTCTTTTTACCTAAAACGCTTTGGACAGCCCACGACACCTTTCAAAAACAACTTTTTATCTAACTTTATACAAACACTAAAGTTAGTAACAATCAGAATTCTTTCTTGTGTACACTTTATGGCAAATAAGTTGTTGTTTTATTTGGTAGAAATAAGTGTAGGTTTTTTTGAATATTGGTCTTTAATTTCAAAAAACCTGCCTGGTTTGAGAATAGCCTGACTGTTATGTAAATCAAAGGATTTCTTAAGAAATCTTGTCTTGACTAAAGTCAACCAGTTGCAAGCCGGAGAAAAAATGGCGAGGGTCTGAGGTAGAGTAGTGATTTGATTAGTTAAAACATAATTTCAGGCTTAAGTGTATGTAAAATTTTAAGTCATGAGTCGAATGTGAAGAGTAACTACACTTCCGGTTCTTTTTTACAATCCAATTTAACCTAACAATCAGTTGATAACTGAAATATTAAGTCAATTACTTTATTATTATCCAATGGGAAAGGGACCTATCACAGGACACTTCACGTGACTGGTTCGTTGGGTCGCTTCTCAAGTCTAACACTCAAGTCTAACACTAAAAATCAGTTACAGAATTAACACCTGGAAATTGTGTCTAGAAATCATGGTTTGTAACCGATACCGTTATCGGTATACATAAAAGACAGATTCATTGTCACAATCGAATTTTTTGCCAACCACATAGTTCGGTTGTAGCCACCGATATTTTTGCTTGTGGTAACAGATATTCGCTCAATCATTGACCAAGGAACACATTTGTTTGTAAGAATTCAATAATTTGGTTACTGTAAACCATTCGGTTGACAAAAATTCAATTGTTACAATGAAGCCGTTTTCTCTGTCTTTTTGTAACGGTATTTTAAGGGTAACACTATATCATTTATTACGCTATCGTCCTAAGGTTAAAGGAACTCATGTATTTCGTTATCGGTATTTTAAGGTTACCGATATTTTGTTTATGATGGTATCGGTATTTTAAGGATACCAGTTATTTCCGTATCAGTATTTATGGGGAACGATGGTCATTCGGAATGGTAATGAATTGATAGCGGTATTGCCTACCAACCCTGCTAAAACAGATTTACACCAATGATCGGCTATGAGTGCTATGAGTACTCAGGGGCCGAATACAATCGGCAATATACACGTACACTGCACGAATGTCAACAAATCTCACAGCTAAGAGCACAAAAAAATACAATACACTAACAGTACACTAACTTTTAACAGAGCAAGTATATGCCGCTTTGTTGAAGAAATAAAGTACACTCTAAAAATTTGCTTTTTTTATTATAGGTTTTTTTATTGTAGGTATTTATTTTGTTTTTCGTTTACATTTTAAATTAAAAATATGGAATGTTGAGTGGGAAGAATTTTTTTTATTTTCTTTAAATATATTAAATGAGACAGAGTGCCTTGTATGCAATCAAAAAATTATTATTATCATTATTATGAATTACTTTTATTTTTTATAATAGAGAAAACAAAAAGATTAACTATTTTTATTCAGTGAATACGGATATTCTCTTATCGATGAATTCATTTAATTATTTATTTATTCATTCATTTATCTAGAAAGATCAAATAATTTCTTACGGTGTAAAACACCATTACATTGATATTATCTCTATCTGCCGACCACTGATTTAAAATCAATTAATTAAAAGGTAAGAATTTTAAAAAATCTACTGGACGGTGAAGAGGAAGATTTTTTGACATTTTTGTTTGTCACCATTTTATACAAAAACTACTTAAATATAATATATTTATTAAATGAGAGACATGTCCCAATTCCTAACTGAAACTTTTTTCCCGCAGGTTTAGTATATTACCTTGTGGGAAAAGACATCTATCCCAGGATCGGTTCATTCTGATAGAGACCGGTTATACGACTGGTTTTTTTATATGAAAAGGATCAGTCACTTTAAAATGGGCTTATCTTAGGAGGGGGTCAATTTTCTTCTGTGACATGCCACAGGACTGGTGTAAACGAACATGTTACACAACTAACCCCAAAGAATATATAACAGAACCAACGAAAAAAATCATGTCATGATTTTTAAACTGGTCATGTGGTAGTTTCTTTAGGAACCGGTCCTGTTTTCGCCTATCTTTTGATATTTATTTTTGGAACTGGTCCAGTTTTCACCTATTACGGGATACATCTCAACTAACTCCTTTTTTCCGCAGGGTATGTATATTAGAGTGGATCCATTTAAAAAAAAAAAAGTTGTCCCGGTCACCCTCGATCATAATGTGTGGCATAAAAAGTCAAATTTAGACATAATCGTATTTTTTAAAACCTCTGTAACATTTTTGTTTATGAATAAAAGACAAAATTTCATGGAATTGAAAAATCATTTTTATCGTTTAGGAAAAATGGAAATTAGGGGGAGGGGGGTATAAACCGAGATTCCAGAAGTCACTTCCAGAACTTGACGTCGGAGTCAAAAGTGATCAAAGTAGAAAATGTAGCTGATATCATTCTAAGAACAATAATATATCCCACGATGCGATTGGACAAATATCGGAGGCACAGGAAACAAAAACCCAAAAGCGCGGGGTCAAGGGGCGTGGCCAAAACAATTTTTTGAGATCGTCTTCGCATTATATTTAATTCTAGGGAGTGACCGGTGAAAGCTTTTTTATCGACCCACCCTAATGTACATAAAAGCTATGTTTTAGCATTGGGTCGTTAAGCTATTCCGCATTTCCAAAACTTTGGTTTTTTGGATTTTTCACAATATGTATGTTGATTTAACACAACTGACCGACTTTCTTTTAATGTACAGCGTCACTATTTCGGCGCGTTACATGGTAAAAATTGATTAGAATTGACGTTTCAAAATCAAGTATTCTTAAGTCAATCGGTTGACAAATGTCAATGTTATAAAATGTTGCCTTACCGACATAACAGATGGCGCACTATGTATTTTTTTATTATTTTTTTTATTATTATTTTATTTATTTTTTCCTATGAGTTTTAAATTAAAAGTTCAGCTGGAAGATAGAAAAATGTGTGCTGGTCCTGTTTTCACCAGTCACATGGTAGGTTTTTTGAAACTGCTCTTCTCTTCCTGGTCATGGAACAGACCACAGGTTAGAAATTTTTAGATAGATTATATTTCATTAATTTCCGGGTAAGTACTTTAAGATCTGTCCTATTTTAACCAGTGATGTGACAGTTCACAGGATAGGTCTTTTCAGGTAGGTCCTGCTTGCACCAGTAACTCGAACTGCAACTTACACCTTGAGATCTTTTGTTATGAAATATGACATTGTGATCACTTGAAGATTTCTTAAACCATTTTATTTTCATTTAACCAGATTTGTACGAGCTCTTAAGAATTCGCCAGTAAATTTTTTAAGAACTGTGAAATATTTGTTGTTAAGAATTGTACATAATATTTACATCTTGAAAAAATATGATACATTCTCCTAGTGTGCTTTCAATTTATTTGTTTAGCATAAGGTTAGCTCCTTGTTGGAGCAAAATTGATATCTCTTGCGAATTTAACACAATTTTTTTAGTTGAATGATTTTACTATTATCTTGAAGGGGTGACCTCTTATGGGACGTGATAACTTCTGTACTTTTTATTTTTTTGTATTTAACATTTTATTTCGTTTTCATAAATTATGCAATTATATAACAAAGAATTAAGACAATTTAATGTGGAAATTAATGATGCCACCTTTTGAAAGCAATAAAAGTCTGTTTACTCCTAGTATAGTCACAAGTTAAAATTAATATTGTTTATAATTTTTGGAGAAAAAACACTTAGTGTCGGACTAGAATAAGAACGTGAAATGCATCTATTGCTCCTTCGCTAGAATACAAAGAGAACATAAGAGCCATATAATATCGTATGCTAATTTTACTCATCATAAACACGTTTTTAAAATAAAATATATTCTCTTTCACAACTGCAAAGCTCGGCGAGTTTTAACTGTCAATTTGTATGGAAAAATACAACACGTCACACACTTATTCTTCTTCTTAACATCAACCTTACTATATAAATTTTTTATTGTTTACAGAATTAATTCCAAAAGTTAACTGAAAATTGTTGTCAATAAAATTTTTGATATATAAATACAAAATTAATTTTGAAGTATATTAGGAAATCCATACCTTTACAATACTTTTATTTGTTTGTTAATTGATATTTGCTATAATAATGGCCCGCAGTAAATTATTATTTGACACTCTGGTTTTTTGATTTTTTTTTTACAATTACTACATCCTATCAAGTATATCAAGTATAATTTCCTTAAACACACTCGTAAAAACTTATGGTTGTTATCGCAGTTGTTCTTGTACATGTATATCAACTGACTGATTAATCAACTATGTATGGCATACATCAATACCTTGATTTACTAGTCTGTGTAAAATATTATTTTCTATACTAGTTTTAAGAACATTGTTTTTTTTAATCTAAATGTCATTTTGTCATTATAGAGGCTTTTAAAGCTATTTTACATGATAATCGGGGGATTGGTTTACTTTATTCAAACAAACATATTTGCAATATATTGCATTTTAATTTTTATTAAAAAACAGGTAAAATTTTATAGTCGGCCATGATCGGCTATATGTTACCAGTCTGGGTTAAAATCTACAAAATTTTAGTCCGAAATTTTAATTAATTAAAATAGTCGTTTGAGAAAAAATATTTAATAATTCTGATGTGTGATTGAAAGTACACAAATATTGTGGAAAAGTAACTTTTTTTGGCCTTAAGTATATTAGTGAGAATGGCGGTTACATTTGAATATCCCGATGCAATTAAATGAACACAAACAATTGCCAAATCGATTGCAGATAAACGCAAATATGATGTCAATTTCAGTGGAAATCACTTTCCCAATTCATTAAAGAAACCAATATAATAGTTATTATTCGAGAAGCATTAAATTTGATCAAAATTACATATTTTTACAAATAAAAAAAGTATTAAACTTTCCTTGGTTATTATTTACTAAAGTTTGTGTTGCTTTTTTTGATGAATTGAAATGAAAATTTATAGCAACATTTATTGGTGGACATCATGCCAAGAGTCGATTGCATGTCACTTAAGATGAAATCATTTTGGCAATTACTTGTAATAATTTTATTGCATGTGAAGATAGCGGGTGAAGTAAAAAATAATAAAATTAACAGGTCTGGTGTTCATCTTTATATTTAACATCTGTATATTACACCCAGGAAAAAGATTGATGAGAAAAAAATTAAAAGTGATTTCGGTGTAATGAGTAGTAGTCTGAACTTCCCGGCAAAACTTTGGCAATCGGTGCGATATGCTCATGCGTTACCTTGTAATGATAGCTCGTTACCTTTTGCATTATTTGCAAACACAAATTAAAAAATTACCGGTTATTGATTACGTATTACATGATAGAAACATTTTTGAAAATATATTTTTACATACATTACTATGTGCTTTTTGTAAGCATTACTAACGAAGAGACGAAGCGGAACAATTCGTTTAGGTTTAAAGCATTTGAAAATTATATGTGTCGAATACGAATCGATAGCTCAGTGGGTGGTATTCTCGTCTGTCAACCAGAGTTCTCAGGTTTAATTCCCATCATGACTACATTATATTTAATAACGCTTAAAATATTTGTAACAATTTATTTAAAAAAATTTCTTTTCTAAGAAAATTTATTTTTAGTGATTTATTTTCATTTTCCTTTAACCATATAACATAAGTAACCACTTTATTTATCACCTATCGACTGTAAAATTTATGAGTGAAATAAGGTGTAAAATAATCCATAAGGCTGTATAGCTACACATTACTTGATAATGTGTGGTCTTGCTGGGTATGAATCTTAACGCCTGATCATGACCAACAAACAATACGTCCCTTTTACGTACCGTTTTCGACCCGTCATAAACGGAATCCAACTCCATTTACGTACAGTTTTCAGAAAACGGATTTTAAGGAAGATCGAAACTGATTCGAATCCCTTTAAGACGGAAAAACGGAGTTGTCCGTCAAAAGTCCGTCAATCACGGGCCGTTTACGGATCCGTATTCCTACCGTTTTTTCAATAAAATCGGAATTATGTAAATGCCTAAATTTTTTAATTTTGAATAACAAATTATAGTTTTTTTCTTTAAATTTATTTATATAGATATGTTATAAAATAAAATAACAAAATAAAACTTTTAAAATTTAATTAAATGAAATATTCATCTCCAGCATAACAAGCATCTCTATCCATCACTGTGGTAATGACTCATTAAATATCATGAAAAAATAAAACCAAATTTTAATTTTAGTTTAATTAGTGGCGTTTATGAAATGATGTAGCATACAACGCAAATTTGCACATTTTTTAAGAAAATCTATTATGAATTGGCAGACAATATTTTTATTTGCAAAACTGCATAAATTTGCGCACGTCACGGTAAAACTTGTTTTAAATTTTATATATATTTATCTCAAATTAAATTTGTTAAATTTATTTTCCGTGTATCTGTTTTTATAAACTTTAGCGCATGTTTTAACTATTCGTTGTTGACACCAAATTAATTGTTCGTTGTTGACACCAAAACGAATTCAAAAGCAACGATACAGAAACGGATGCACCAAAACGGAGTCAAAACGTACTGTTTTCAAAAATTCAATTATACGGACCGTTAATTTTCCATTTACGTACATGCTTTGATGGATACGTATTTACTGTCCGTAAACGTGCAGTAGAACCGGATTCATGAATCCGTACGTGTCGGAGAGTCCGTAAAAATGTTTCTTGGGTTATATTTATGTTGAATATAATATTGATATTTCATTTAAAAACCGGTCTACTTAATTTTCATTTATATTAAATGCCATTTGTTATTTATTTTTAAATGTTGATTAATCAACTGACACATCCGTAAGAAACAAATAATATAATCAGTTAAAATAAATGTCAAAATTTTACTTACAATCCTTAAAAAAATAAATGTTTTTTTTTCATTTATTTGAAATTATTTCCGTTTTTGTATTTTTTTTTTTAATATACTCGTACAATACAAAATGTATGTATGCATATGAAGCTATAATCACTTTTTGTGTGAATATATTTGTATGTGTGTTTATGAAGTTCTTGTAAATTGTATTGAAAAATTTTGTATATATACAACCAATTTAAATAAAAAAACAAATTGAAATTTTTTGAATATTAGATATTAGATATAGATATTTCTTTGAAAAATAAATGTATGTTCCTTTATTTTTAAATGGAACGGAAAACTTTTTTATTAAATTACAAACAGTTAACTACATAATATTCTGAGTGTATATTTCAATTGTATTAGGAATAAATATGGTTGTATTAGGAATAATTCGGTTACTACAACTAAACTATTCAGTTGGCAAAAAATTTGGTTGTCACAATAAAACAGTTTTGTCTGTGTTCTCTTATTACTTTAAAATCTTTACTTTCATTTTTATAGGGCGAACATTATCAAATAAAATCTTTATTGAAAATCTTTCGTTAGCAAAAGAATATCTTTTGGGAAAATGCCATGACTGTGCATAAATCCAGGATGATACTATTAATTACACAATACAAAAAAAAAAAAAAATGCAAGAACTTGTGAAATGACCTAACGTGAGTGTATTTTATGACCGGTTTTATAAGTTGCAATATACCCTCAAAATTTCGAGATATGGGGAAAAGAGTATGTTTTGGACCGATTTCGAAACGGTCAACGGCTTTAGTTAGAAATAAAATTTCTCTTTCGAAATATATATACTTCCGGTATACTATTAATATAAATATGTAGAGATTTTTTTAATAATATAAACAACAATAATCTCAAAGTCAGTGTCCTTCCGAGTAAAACAAGCATTTATTCGTGTAAATCGGTTAAAAATAACAATGTTATAGTACTTTTTCTAAACAACGAAAACCCGATTTCAATTATATGATTCAACAAAAAGAAATAATTTAAAGTGCGAACTATTTTTTTTAAATTATGTTTATTTTTTAAAAATGTTTTCTTAATCTACTACGTTTGTAAGACAAATCATTAGTTCCACGTTTTAGCGATCAGCTAGCGAACATTCTGATCTGACTTTTTCCTTCGAACTGCTTTTCTATTGTTGATAGCTCTTGGTGGAAGCGTTCACCTTGCTCGTCACTAAATTGACCCAGATTTTCTGGGAAGAATTCCAAGTGAGAATGCAAAAAATGTCAGCTCTTCTCTTGTTACCCAAAAAATGTTTAGATAAAGATATAAAACTCATCCATGCTCCAACTTTTAATAAATCAAATGATTTTTATTAACACTACGCTTAGAACACAATTAAATATTTTATTTTGTTTTTTTTTTAAGAAAAAATATGAAGCTATACCACTAATACTAACTAGTAAACAACTTTTTTGCAAGTATCAAAAAAAAAGTAACGGTATTATTACAAAAATAATTTAAATAATGCCTTTTTTACAATGATAGAGTACTAAACTATACAGAGTGGATTTTCTTTATTTCTCCTTCGCACTTATGTCTTGTTTGTATCATATTAGCTTGAACTGTAATTAACCTAAGTTCCTTAATTTTGCTTTGGCATACGCCGAACTTGAGTAACAATCTAAAGTAAAAACAAAAAATGCTTAATTTCTTTGTTGATTGAAACGTAAATAATAAAACAAAAGACAATTTTAATTGGGTTTTAACGGCGATTTGTTAACAAAAATTAAAAAAAAAAAATAGTTTAAGGAATTACAATCTCTTGATTAGAAAAACTTTGTCAATTTTAAACCGATTTACACGAATAAAAGCTTGTTTTACTCGGAAGTGAACTGACTTTGAGGTTATTGTTGTTTTAAAAGAAGATTCGAAAAAACCATCGTAGGAAATGGAAAAGTTTAAAAAAAAAATTGTATATTATTAAAAAAATCTCTACATGTTTATATTAATAGTATAGGGGTAGTATATATATTTGGAAAGGGCATGTTCATTTCTAATTAATGCCGTTGACCGTTTCGGTTAAAAAATGACTGAGGTAGAAAAGTTTAAGTGCGGCAGTCCAAAAAAATACTCTTTTCCCCATATCTCGAAATTTTGAGGGTATATTGCAACTTATAAAACCGGTTATATAAAACACTCAGCGAGACCTACAACTCACACTAGATCATTTTCCAAATTCTTTTTCAATGTAGCACCGTGTTATCTTAAGTCGTTTAGCTTTAGACAACGTTTGAACACAAAATAAAAAATAATATGTCTAGTACAATTATATTTCGCTCCCATTAAACATGGCCTCAATTCTAAATTTGATTTCTTGTTTTAATTTAACTCGTTCTTCAACTTTTAGGTTTCCAGCCAAACAGGATTTAGCAGGCCATTAAGTGTAATTATTTTCGGATTCGAAAGCCCTACCACGCTCCTGATATAAATTGAAAAAGAAGCTTAACGATGAATTATCCTTTACTTCTTGGAACATATATTATATATTCAGAGATGTAGCCAAGCGTTTTGGGCTAGGGCCTTATTATCTCCTTTAGAATCCTCAACTTTATCGCATTCCTGGAGAAAATTCAAAAAGTACCTCACCGGTGAATTAGCGCAGGACAGGTATGTAAAATTTCGGATTTTTATTCGAAGCAGACCTTATTAGGAGTGAATTTTTCCCTTATCATTTACCATTTTTAGCACGAAATGGCTGAAATTCCAAAAAGTACCTTATTAAGTAAAAACTCCAAGTAACGTATATTTTAAGATTCATACGTTTCTATCCAAAGAGATTAGCGCAGGCCATGAAGGCGAAAACTCTTCACTTTTTTGCCCCCTTCCCACTGGAATTAAAAAAAAATCCATTTGAGTGGATGTCTGCATTGGAGAGGGATCTACATACCAAATTTTAAATTACTATCTTCAGTAGTAAAATTGTGTTGCACTACTAGTCGTATGAGAGTTATTAAAAATAAATTACCACTCGAGAAGTTATTCAACACATTATTGTAAACATGAAACACGTACATATACAATTGGGTATAATCTCGGAATTTATCCACGGATTTTAGTCAAATTCTTGTTTAGTTTTTAACATATTTTACCATTTATTTAGTGAACAATATACCAAAAAATTGTTTCAATCTACATATCTACAATATATACACTTAAAAAAGTTTGTAAGTTAAAATAACTGAAAATATCATTTAAAAGAAATGATATTTCATTTAAAACCCGGTCTACTTAATTTTCATTTAAATTAAATGCCATTTGTTATTTATATTTAAATGTTGATTAATCAACTGACACATCCGTAGGAAACAAATTTTATAATCAGTTAAAATAAATGTCAAAATTTTACCTACCAATCCTTAAAAAATAAATGTTTTTTTCATTTATTTGAAATTATTTCCGTTTTTGTATTTTTTGTTTTTTTTTAATATACTCGTACAATACAAAATGTATGTATGCATATGAAGCTATTAACACTTTTTGTATGAATGTGTTTGTGTATGTATGTGTGTTTATAAAGTTCTTGTAATTTGTATTGAAAAATTTTGTATATATACAACCAATTTAAATAAAAAAACAAATTGAAATTTTTTGATTATTTTTTTTTTTTGAAACAGACAGCAAACAAAATTTAAATTTGTAATAACTGTTACGGACACAAATAAACCACAAGTTTCCGTTTTGTGGGTAAATTTTTATTAAATTTCAAACAAATGAAAAAAATAAATGAAACTGAAAAAAATGGTTAATGATAGTAAATTATTTCGAATAAATGTATAAAAAAGTTAATATAGATATTTCTTTGAAAAATAAATGTATGTTCCTTTATTTTTAAATGGAACGGAAAACTTTTTTATTAAACTACAAACAGTTCACTACATAATATTCTGAGTGTATCAATAATATATTTATATGTATATTTCAAATCACATATATTTGTTTTCCTAACAATTATTTAAATTCGAAATAAGTCATCAAAATTTAAAAGTTTTTGTGGTGTAGTGGATAGATAGGTAGCTTAGAATTGCAAATTTCCGTGTTCAAATCCCAAAAATATTCAAATGCTTAAATAGAAAAGTTGACAATGAAAATTATAACTGGTTGTGGTCCAATGAGCAGGAGTATGATTTTGAATGCACTGGTTCGATACCGAAAAAATAAAAACAAAATATCAAAATTTGTTCTTCAAATTAAATGCATGCGTACGGCTATCATTAAATCGGAAATGGTGCAATAAACAGATAAAGCTATGGTGCGACATTGTTGGTCTAAAAATTGGTAGACTTGTAGTTTTTCAGAGGACAGATGCATGCTGCATATTGTTATGCCTTACATCAGAAGCTAAAAGTATACCGATGAAAGCATATAACTCAACTTCTGTGAATGTCATAATCTTATGGGTGCATAATGTCATAATCTTATGGAGCGGCTACGGGTGGCACTTTACTCCATTTTAAGCCATCTTTTCCATACAAATTTGAAGTTCGGTCTATTTCATTCCCTCTGACTGCACTTGACTGCTGGCTGAATATCATCTTCAACTTTATCGCTGTAATAATTTTCCTCTATCTCCAATCCTCTTTCCTGTTCATCCTCAACCCAGCACATAATCAGTGCTGTATCGTCTGTCTTCCGTTTCTCCTTCCCGTTCAAGAGAATTAGCTGAAAACGCGGCAATCCTCCACAAAAAAAGTGGCAATACCTGTTAAAATATTAACAAAATGTTGCAGGTCTGGCCAGTCCCAGATGTTACCAATATGTATTTTTTTTTCATTTTTAATTCTTCCTTTTTTACTTTACTAACCAGATATTAAAATATGAGATATTATCTTTACATAGATATTACAACAAATAATACATTTGGTCTAAGATGGGGGAAAACCATTATGTGATTTAAAGTTATTCAAATATTATTCGGAAACGTATATATGTTTATAGTAGTACTATTATAAATAATAAATGTTACCAATATGCTAGAGTTTGTAAAACCCCAAAATTTACACCCCTTAGCTCCTCAAGAAATATAATAAATACATTAAAGAAACATACATGGTCTGGCTAGACCCTGGTGCAAAACAGGAAGGTTAAAGAAATATCAAAAAGAACCAAAACCAACTAAAACTGCTGTAATTTTTGATCCCACATTTTAGTCTTTAAACCTTAAAGATTAAATTTCAACCTTTGATTCTCTATTAGACATACGAATTGCATCTAAATTGGCGTGTACTACAAAACTTGAAGGCCTTTCCTCGCAAACACCATACTAATGCTTTGCAGCATTTTGTTTGCTGCGATGTTATTTTTAAACTCGTAATTGTTCAATCGTCAATTTCTTAAATATAAAAATAAATTTTTGCTTTCATTTCGGTTTAATTTAGGTATAATATCGATTAAAATAAATTTAAAAACAAAAAATATTGCTCTTAAATGTACCGGTACTTTTAACTACCTGTAACAAAGTAAAGCTTAAGTTAATAAAGAACTAAATTTTTGACACATATATATATATATATATATATATTTAGAATTTTCTTTATTCATTCTAGGTATGTCCCTGATTGTAAGCAGCAAGTCTTGTGTTCTATTTTTTACGTATTTATGTAGTTTGCTATAAAATATTTTATCATCGTCAAAATGTTGTAAACTTGGCATTTATCCACATGCAAACACTTCATATATAGAGATATACACACATACTTATAAAATATTATTGTGGTAGTAAACAAACTGACACTGTAATATTTATGCAGCATATTGTAAAGCGAAGAAGAATTATAAGAAAAACCAAAAATAACAACAACAACAAAAATTAACAAGTCGACAAGAATACACACATCACAGTGTTATAAGATGTGTGATTATCGTAAGTTAGTTAGTTGGTAAATCTTTAACTTTATTGGATAATTCATGTCAAGTTTAAGTTAATTTCTGAGTTTTAATCTATTCACATAATAGAATTATTAGTATTACTAAGATTATATAAATTTGTATAGAAGTTTTTAAAGAAAACTTCAAAGAAAACTTCAGCAGTTTAAATTTTACTCGAAGCAGTACATTAGAGTTGTATTTTTTTAAGCTTAGAATTTCACATTTCAATAATTTTTTTGGATTTTGGTAGGTCTAGAAGTTGTGTGATAAAAATTTAAGGGAAAAATCACAGGCTTAAATTTTGGCGACCTGTGACCAAAGTTTCCGAATAAAAAATTTAAAACATAACAAAAATATATCCTGCGATACATATATGTTTACATGCATCATTTCGTTTTATTTATGCATGAAAAGATATATCACTGTTCTTATATGTTTTCGAAGAGTATAAGAAACGTCTGGGTCATATATGTAGGTCTGGTTGGTGTCCTCACTATAAATTTGTTGATCAGTAGAATTTTGGTACACTCACAATATATCTTCCGTTACTGAAGTTTATTTAAAAAGTAATACGTAGAGTTTTTTTAAATAAAGAATCAATAGAAATTCATAGAAATATATTTTTAATTATCCACAGGCATTCAAAAAAGAAACTTAAAAAAATACAGACTTACAGTAGAAGTTGATATTTTCAGTTAAATATTAAATTTTATGTTTTCTGTTACTAAAAATAGAAATTCAAATAAATCATTTTTTATAAAAATAGTTCCTTTAAATACAAAATTATTTTAGTACAAATTACAAGAAATTATTCACATATACATACAAACATAGAAATCAAAAATTTAACCGCGTGTATTTGTTGTGTTTTGTAATTAGACAGACAAAAAATAAAAACTTTCAATTTGAAAAACAATCTACAAAAATCGTTTTTTTAACATTTTTACTGACAAAAAAATTAATGAATATTTTAAACGACTTTCGATTGATTAAGAAAAAAACATCAAAATGGGCAAAGCATAATGAAAAATCAGTAGTCTTCTTTCGAATTTTATTTTATAAAAGATGTTTACAAATTTTTTCTAATGTATCTTTTTTTTTGAGTGCAATATACTCACAATATTATTTCGTTAAAAATAATCTTAAATACACATTAAATTATTCGAAAATACACTCAAAAAGAGGACTACTGGTTTTTCATTATATTTAACCCAATATGTTGTTTATTTTCAATTATTGTTTAATAATCGATTGCTGTTACTACAATTGAAAGCCGTTTTAAATAACCATCAATTTTTAACTGATAAAAAGTAGAAAAACGATTTTGTGGTTTGTTTTTCAAATTGGATTTTTTTTATTGGTATGCAATTTTAAGAAACATGACACATACAGATATGTATATATTTTATGTGTGTCTCTATATTTCAATAATTTCTTGCAGTTTGTATTGAAATAATTTTTTTTATAAACAAACTATTTTGGTAAAGAAACAAAAAGGAGTTATGTATATGAATTTCTATTTTTAGAAACAGAAAATATAAAATTTTACATTCAACAGCAAATATCAACTCCTAATGAATATCTGTAAATTTTTATAGTTTGTTTTTTTGAATTACTGATTCAAATAGTTAAAAAAATATATTTCTATGAAATTTAAATTTAAAAACAAACTCTACATATATACTACAGTCGGGAACGGAACGGAACTGAACAAACCGGGTTTCGGTTTTTTTCAAAACCAGTTTTGGTTTCGGTTTTGGTTTAAAAAAAAAAACGGTTTTATGTAGGTATAAAAGTTAGGATGGAACCACAAAGAAAATTAAATATTAATTCCACGGTTGCCACAAATTGAGTCATTGTAAAAAACGAATTTCTTGCCAACCGAATTATTTGGTTCTTAGACAATGACATAATGATCTACTTGTATATGAAAGAAATCGATATTCTATTTTCTGAATATCACAATATCTCCCTCAGATCCATTTCCACACTTAAAATAGTTTGTTAGTTAAAATAAAAAAAATAGCATATATCATTTAAAAACCGGTATACTTAATTTTTATTTAAATTAAATGGTTTTGTAATTTATTTTCAAATGTAGGTTAAACAACTGACAATCAGTTAAAACAAATGTTAAAATCGTACCTATCAATTCTTTTAAAAATAAATTATTTGATCATTTATTTGAAATTGTTTCCGTTTTTGTATTTTGTGTTTATTTTTTACAAAAAGTGTGTATGAGTATAAAAATTTTTGTGGGAAAATGTTTGTGTATGTGTGTGTGTTTCTGAATTTCTTGTAATTGAATTGAAATAATTTTGTATATAAACAAACAATTTAAATAAAAAAAATATTGCAATTTTTTTAATATTTTTTTTTTAAACAGACAGCAATCAAAATTTAAATTTATAATAACTGTTACGAAAGTTTCAAACAAATGAAAAAAATCATTGAAACTGAAAATATTGTTAAATAATTGTAAATCATTTCGAACAAATGTATAAAAAAAGTTAAAATAGATATTTCTTTGACATTTGTTCCTTTTTGTTTATCCCATATTTCGGTGCATCCGACATTTACGATAAGAGTTTGTGACTCGGTGCATCGTGAGCACCCAATGCAGCACACCATCCAGTTCGAACATTTTTTCCTTTCATTACTTGGCGTGCTTCTGCGCAACCTGTACTGTTCGATTCATTCATGTTGCCGGCGCTTCTTTGAAAACAGGGAAAAGGTGAAGCCAATGTCGCAGCTTGAATTCAAAAATTCATTGGCTAAGGCTCTGCTGCTTTCGTCGGACGGAACTGAACTTTCGTATACTGACAGGCACTGAAGGAATCTCCGAGATTATTCGGTTTGCGCATTTCATTGGAAACCAATAAACGTCGCCGTTGAATTCTGTACGCACCAAAAGCCATCATATTACAATTTGAGAAGTGCAATGTCCACCTACATTCAGATTATTGCTTAAAAATTTCCACGAAAATAAAAATTTTATTAGCAACGCCACGCCACACGTTCAAACAAAAAACAATAAATGGATTATTTTCATGTGATTTTCTCTTAATTTTAAAATAAACACTTCAAACTAAAAAAATAAATTGTTTTTTACCTGTACTTACCTAGTTTCATCTACAACTACCTTAAAACATATTTGCAATCATACTTACCTAAATACGTACCATAAACAACCCTAATAATAAAAAAAAAAAAATGGAAACCAACATAAGATTTCAAAAAACCTTACCGTACCATATCGATGGCTTAATATAAAAAGGCCCTATCTCGATTTTTCGTTACCTGACAGGAGAAGGAAAAAAACTAAATAAAATACGTAAAATTTTAGATACAAAAAAAATTTAATGCAATTTTTAATAAAAGGAGGCAACACATTTTTGGAAATTCCATTAAAACTTTTTTTATCTAAAATTTTGCGGATTTTATTAAGTTTTTTTTTCTCCTATCAAGTAACAAAAAATCGAGTTAGGGCCTTTTTATATTAAGCCATCGAAATATTGGCCTGAGAACTGCTCGACGAAAAAATTATGTTGTCCGAAAATATTTAAAATGATAAAATTATGTTGTCCGAAATATTTAAAATGATAAAATAAGATGATAAAATAAGATGATGATCGTTATTCGGGAATCCCGAAAAAAACAGAAAGGTTTTTTTTTTTTTTTTAAATTATAAAGCCTGCTAACCTGTTTTCGGTTTTGAATACTGTGCGTATTATATTTAATATAAGCATAGTACGTATGAGTGGTAAATTAATACAAATATGAAGTATACGACCTGTATACTCTGTAATAATTATATACGTACTTTGCAGTAGAGTTCGATTTTTACTTATCAACAATTACTTTAAAACAGTGGTCGGTATAAAGAGTGAATATTAATGTATTGGTTTTTTACACCTTAATAAATTATTTTATCTTTCTAGATAAATGAATGAATAAACTATTAGTAAATTAATCGTTGAGAGATTATCTGTATTCATTGAATTAAAATAGTTCATATTCTTGTTTTCTCTCAAAATAATCGTTTTCATATAAACGTGTGAATTTTTTTTTTTGACAGACTGTAGTCGTGTAACTGCAGTCATCTAAGTGTTTAATACATAAGCATGCTAGTGAATGAAATAATTGAATTTTTTGTGCTCTTAGCTGTGAGATTTGTTCACATTCGGGTTGTAAATGTGTAAGTAGCCGATTGTGCTCAGCCTCTCTGTGCTGTGAGTGCCGATCACTACTGTAGAAATAGCTGTTGCTAATTTTGTATAAATGGTAATTGTTAAAGTAAAAATTAATTCAAAAAACAAACTATAAAAATTTACAGACATTCAGTAGAAGTTGATATTTTCTGTTAAATGCAAAATTTTATGTTTTCTGTTTCAAAAAATTGAAATTTATATAATTCATTTTTATTTTTTTACCAAAATAGTTTGTATATATACAAAATTATTTCAATAAAAATTACAAGAAATTATTCAAATATACATACACA
Source organism: Eustalomyia histrio (assembly GCA_949748255.1). Classification (NCBI taxonomy): domain Eukaryota; kingdom Metazoa; phylum Arthropoda; class Insecta; order Diptera; family Anthomyiidae; genus Eustalomyia; species Eustalomyia histrio. The sequence continues at coordinate 64,741,107 of OX456526.1, forward strand.
CAAAGCCAATAAAAATATATACATCTGTGTGTTGCGTTTTGTAATTACATACAAATAAAAAACTATCAATTTCAAAAACAAACCACAAAAGTAGTTTTGTCTAACTTTTTGTCAGTAAAAATTTGATGGTTATTTTAAACGACTTTCTATTGTTTTTACTACTTTTGTTAATTATAAGACAATGATTGAAAATAATTGTATTTTCGATTAATTTAATAGGTATTTTAAGTTGTTTTTGAGGAAATTATATTGTGAGTGTATATATGATATTTACTTCAAGCTAAATACGATTTCTTAACATAACGGCAGTTCTAATATCATTTAAAACAAATTTCGAATAACAAAAATTCTTAGGCAATTAATGTGTTGTCAAAAACCAGTTCACTGAATACCCAATTTTTCTATAGTTTCTTTAAAAGATAAAAAGCAGCAATGGGTTTATTTTTAGCACCACCTTTTAACCCCTTGAAAAAACCGTAAATTTCAAATTTTTCTCCACTGCTCGATATTCAAAGCTCAATAGAATCTAAGGCTCCGCCCCAGAATACCTCCCTTGTCAGTTAAAAAACATTTTTTTTTTTGAAAAAATGTAAAAAGATTTACCAAGTTAAAGCAAAACTGCATGCGTGATGAATTTTTTAACATTGTAAACATAATAAATGTATTCAAGTCAGAAAAACTATAACAATATACAATATGCAAATTTTTGCAATGTCATCTACACATAAGTATACACATACAGTTAACAACAAAAAATACTTGTACACTTATATTATAACCAAATTTTGAACCCCATTATCTTTGTAATTCGATAAGCCAGCACAACCAAACAAAAAGTAACTAAAAGCTTATTTAATTGATTAATTTTGCCTTTTTATATCAAACTCGTGAAGTAACCCGTTAGATTTTTATATATTTTTTCTAATAAATTTATCAGTCATAAAGTCATAAAGTTTTGTTGAATAGCATAAATTCAAAATTGAATAGCAGTTATGTGAAAAGTATTTGAAAAGTCATATGAATGTAAAACAGTGTGGGATACTTTTTGGTCCAAACGAATCGGAATCTAATTGGGTGTTAATGAAACTGTTTATTAGGCACATGATAACATATTTTAAATACCAGTTTTCAAATTCATCTGACAAATATGATCTACAGGATCAAAAGTATCTAACAACTTCTAAAAACATCAAATGGTTTAAAATTTGGGATCTATTTTACTAAAAGTATTATACATTAATTACTAAAACCATGAGAATTCGAGTCTCAATAGACAAAATTAACCTTGTTTAGTATTAACAATTCTGGTTTGAAACACAGATTTTTAAAAGTTGTATAACAACAGCCTAAATGGACAGTTACAAAAATTTTTACATAAAATAAAAAAAAAAACTAATCTTTATTGAACTCAAATTAGATATATAACAGTAAAACGTGCTTCAGGCTAACGTTGTAAGTAATTAATTTAATGCTTTTATTGTTTGGTTTTTATTTTTAAAATTTTGCAGTGTCCACGTTTTTTTTTATCTGAATAATTGTTGTATTTTATGGTTATGTTAAGAATTCCCTAAAGGGTAACTTTACGATTTTGAAATAAAAATTGGGCAATTAAATAAGCTTTTATTTTCTTTTCGTTTTACTGTGCTAGCTTAACCAGTTACAGAAATAATATGGTTCAAAAATTGTTAAAATAAGTGTACTTGTTTTTTTTTTTTGTTAACTGTACATTGAAGAAAGCATTTACCTACATGTAATTACAGCTGTTCCTCTTATAAGGCAGTTTCGCTTTCAGGCGGTTTACAAATGGTTCCCATCTCTACCATGGATTTGGAAAAATTATAATTTGGTTTTAAAAAAATGCCGTGCTTTTATGGCAGGGTTAGCTGCGTTATATGAGGGAAGGATTGTAAGTATTTAAAAAGAAAAAAAACTTTACCCTTTGTTTTTCTTTCCACTCAATTTGTTTAATTTCAGCTTAGTGTTAAACACACTAAGCTGATTATTTTTAAAATAATAAATTTCCTTCTAATATTTTTATAGTTAATACTTAATAAATGTACCTTCAAACAAACACTTCATGCATTTCGTCCTTAAAAAAAATTTCACAGAGAAAATAACGGACTAGGTATTTAAGGATACGATTATATTTTTAATTTGTTAAGGTTGTCATTACAATTTAATTATACAAAATTTAATGACTGTTATATATTAATAACAAAATTTTTATTGTATATATTTTATTTCAATAAACCATATGGTTTTCTTTTACAGGCTTTAAATTTCTTCAGTCCAAATCGCGAGGGTTGGCACTTTAAAGAAAGTAAATTTTGGCCTCCAATTTGCTGCATGACCAATCGTGGTAAAAATTTATGGATTTTTGAAATCAAAATAAAACTAATTTTTATAAATTTTGCTTGGATCTCAAAATTCAACCAGCTTTAGCATCCACGTGCAATTTTTTTTTTTAAATTTGCAACATCGGGGTGAACTTTTTTAAATTATGGAATCCTAAAAACAAATTTATCTTCATTTAATGGACGAGAAAATGTAGGAATGTTATATGAGACATTTAAAAAAAGAAAAAGCGAACTTTAAAAATATCTTTTGTTTTCTCTCAACGCGGCTAATATGAATATTAGCATTGGGGCTCCAGATAAAGGAGGCTTATTCCAATCTTGATGTAACAAAGAATCTAATAAGAGAATTCAACATAACAAATGCATAAATCGAATGCTACACTCACAATATATTTCCGCTACCGACTGTAGTTTATTTAAAAAGTAATACGTAAAGTTTGTTTTTAAACGAAAAATCAATTGAAATTCATAGAAATATATTATTTAACAACAGGTTGGTTGAAAAGTTCCTGAATTTTGGGCTGATGAATCTAAACGTGCTCGTACCAGCCTTGAAGACGATCCACGCGAAGGACGACCAAAAACTGCAACCACAGCAGAAATCATTCAGCAGGTACATAATATGATTAGTGAAGATCCAAGTTTGACTAAGCGTAAAATTGCTAACACCATAGGCATCTCAGACGAACGAGTACTCCATATTTTACATGAAGAATTACGTATGAAAAAACTGTTTGGAAAGTTAGTGCCGCACATATTAACAATTCAACAAAAACTGGATCGAAAACAAAATTTTCAGCGTAATTTTGAGCGTTTTAAGCCGATTAAAACCGACTTCTTGCGTCGTTTTATAACTATGGATGAGACTTGGATCTACCACCATGATCCCAAATTGAAACAAGAACGTTTACAGTGGACTGAAGCTGGTTGTTCAGCTCCAAAGCAGGTGAAGTCACAACGATCAGCAAAGAAGGTTATGCCATCAGTTTTTTGGGATGCAAAAGGAATTTTGTTGATTGATTATCTTCAGAAAGGTAAAACAATCAACTCTGAATATTATTGCAGCCTTTTGGATCAGCTGGATGAAAAAATTCGTGAGAAAAGACCTGGTTTAAAGAAGAAAAAAATCATTTTTCATCAAGACAATGCACCTGCTCACAAAAGTGTTTTGACGATGGCTAAATTCAAAGAATTAAAGTACGAATTGCTTGAACATCCACCGTATTCAACAGATTTGGCTCCCAGTGACTACTATCTCTTCAGAAATCTCAAACAATTCCTTCGTGGAAAGCATTTTTCGTCGAATGAAGAGGCCATAGCAGCCGTAGACGGTTATTTTGCAGAGCTTCCGGAAAACCATTATAAGGATGGGCTAAAATTATTGGAAGATCATTGGAACAAGTGTATTGAGCTTCTAGGAGATTATATTGAATAAAAATATATATTTCGTAACAAAAACAGTATTCTTTCATTGCGAGCGCAGGAACTTTTCAACCAACCTGTATTTGAAGCAGTCATTCAAAAAACAAACTATAAAAATTTACAGACATTCAGTAGGAGTTGATATTTTTAGTTAAATGTAAAATTTTATGTTTTCTGCTTCAAAAAATAGAAATTAATATAATTTCTTTTTGTTTTTTTTACCAAAATAGTTTGTATATACACAAATTTATTTCAATAAAAATTACAAGAAATTATTCTAATATATTTATTCAAATATACAGACACATAAGGACAATAAAAATATATACATCTGTGTGTGTTGTGTTCTATTTTGTAATTACATACAAATAAAAAAACTTTTAATTTGAAAAACAAACCACAAAAGCAGTTTTTTCTAACTTTTTGTCAGTAAAATTTGATCGTTATTTTAAACGACTTTCTATTGTTTTTACTTTTGTCGATTATTAAACAATGATTGAAAATAAACAACTAAATGGGTTGAATATAATGAAAAATCAGTAGTCCTCTTATTGATTGTGTTTTCCATTAATTTAATATGTATTTTAAGTTGTTTTTAACGAAATAATATTGTGAGTGTGTTTAATTTAAAGACAAATAAAACTAGTTAAATAAGAACTATATTTATAAAATTTTATTAACATATTTATCTTCTTTAGCATTTATAAAACCTGCAAAATTTCTGAAATTGAAATCAGGTTCATTATTAGTAAATTTTTGCATTCCAATCCAAACGAATTTTGCCGACAAAAGCCATTTGATCAATTTTAAGAATTTGGAAAAGCCTATTCATATCAATAGATAAACAAAAAACATCACTTCTAATGAGGATTTTAAAAAAGTTGCACTTTTTGGTAACAAATATGAGTGTATTAAATTACTTTTTTACATATGTTTTATGTTTTTCTTAAAACTTTAAAAACCAATTAAAATCCATGGAATGAATTGATAATTTTAACGAAAAGTCTGGCGCTAATTAGGCTACAACCCCCCGCCAGGTTGCTAAATTTTCAATATATTCAAAACATAACTAAAAATTGCACTATTTGAAAAAGTTTTACATTAGGTTTTAAAATAGATACACGAAGTTATTTGCAAAGCAACCGTTTCAGAAAAGGTAAATTTTAAATCAAGTCAAAAACATTTTCTTGCAAATGTGTTCACTTGGCTTTATAATACTGTCGACAGTTATACTATTTAAATTGCCAAATTTCTATTGTATAATACAAGTGGATATGCATTTAAACGTATACCATAAATACTGTATGACTATGTAGGTATTGTGAGAGTATGTGCTCTTACTACCAAACTATAACAAATTAGAAACTTCAAATATTTACAACACTTGTAACTCAAATGCTTATTAATGTATTGTAATACCATGCAACGTTACTCTACACTTGCATACATGCATATTAGACTGGGCTGGTTTGCAGGAAAGTAATTTGATCAACTTTTCATATTAAAAAAATTTGACATTACCGATCTTAGTCTTAATATTGAGATTTTGGAAAAAATCGACTAATTAAACAAAAAAAAAAAACAAAAAAACAATATATATGTTTTATTAAATTATTTAATTTAAAATAATTTTGTTATTTATTAAAAACTAAATATTCTAACATGAAATAAAAGCTTTCTAGAGCATTGCTTACCTATAATGATGCGAGGTTAAAAAAACGCGCGTTTTTGACATGCATCTCAAAAATATTCTTTGAAATATTTATGCTAAATTTAAACAAAATTAGAAAAAAAAAAAATAATTATATATACTTAGGTACATTAAAAATATTAAAATTTTAGAAATTCCTTTTTCCAATGTAATTTGTGATTTATTTTTGTTAAAAAATTTTTAAGTGAAGGGCTTAGTGCAAAAACCACATAAAAAAAATATTGATGTACTCGCTTTTGAATTTCTTAAAACAAATGTGTAAAGTAAGCCTTTAATAAAATTAGACTCTTGATAGCCCCAATGGCTGTTTAACTACACTTAAAAAAGTTTGTAAGTTAAAATAACTAAAATATCATTTAAAAGAAATGATATTTCATTCAAAAACCGGTCTACTTAATTTTTGTATTTTTATATTTTTTTTAATATACTCGTACAATACAAAATGTATGTATGAATATGAAGCTATAAACACTTTTTGTTTGAATGTGTTTGTGTATGTATGTGTGTTTATGAAGTTCTTGTAATTTGTATTAAAAAATTTTGTATATATACAACCAATTTAAATAAAAAAACAAATTAAAATTTTTTAAATATTTTTTTTAGAGAGACAGCAAACAAAATTAAAATTTGTACTAACAGTTCCTAACAGGTTTCCGTTTTGTGGGTAAATTTTTATTAAATTTCAAACAAATGAAAAAAATAAATGAAACTAAAAAAAAAAATGGTAAATGATAGTAGATTATTTCGAATAAATGTATAAAAAAGTTAATACAGATTTTTTTTTTGAAAAATAAGTGTATGTTCCTTTATTTTTAAATGCATCGGAAAACTACTTTATTAAACTACAAACTGTTAACTACATAATATTCTGAGTGTATGACTACTATCTTATAATAAACAATGGATATCAGGAAGACAACGCAAACTATAATTTTTTTAATTGCAGCTTATCATGTTACGTATTGCCTTAAGGTTTTTATAAAAATTTATATTTTGAAATGACAATTTTAACAAGAAATGACAATTATAACAAGTCCCAGAAACAATTCACCAACCAACAATTTTTGAAATCTATCCAACTTAATTTTTTTAATGGAACATTAGACTAGATTAATATTTTAAATATAAAAATAAAACGTATTTGCATGATCAATAATACAAAAATTATTACCAAATCCTACCATACCTCTGATCTCTTAATGTTATAAAAAAAATAAAAATTTATAAGGTGTTCATATCATTACCTTAGTATTAACATAGATGGCCCGATCAAAGGCAATATTTTTATTTATTAAATTCTCTTCAATTTTAGTAAAATAATTGTTTCTTACTATTTTGGAAAGATTAAAATTAGTTATGAAATGTTAGATCAATGCGTTGTAGCGTACGTCACGGCGAATAAGGATTTTTTTTATGTATGTTGTGAGTAGAATACATTTTTTTTACAAGTCTATAATTTTAAATCAATTTCATATACTGTTTTAAGTAAATACAAATTTTGCATTACGTATAATGTTTTCAATTTAACAACCCTGCCGGTTAACCGGTAAGGGCATTGTTCAAAAAATGACGAAAATTGATTAATTACCCAGCAAAATAAAATGGATGTTATTCTTTACGCATCTCTTTTTCAGAACATCCAAAGAAGTTATTAGTGCAAATTTTTCGATTTGTAAGAAGTCATTTTAAACAACTTCCAAAATGTTGATATTAACCCCTACTAGTAAAAAAAAAACAATTATTTAGTTAGTCCATAAATGGTTAATTCCTGCAGTCATTAAATGTCTTATTGAAAACATATTTTGCATGCCAGTGATATCCACTGTGTCCTGGTCTAAATAATAATTCTTGACGTTGTTAAAATTGCATTTTAACTTTAAAACAAAGCGACTCCCTATATTTATTTTGTATTCCCTATATTTAACAACTTCCGTAAACTAATGAAAAAGTCCATCTGATCATCGATGTTTCATAGTACCGAAACAAACTACTTCCTCCCAATGACACGCCAATGTTAAAATCATTAATGATTTACCGAAATTTTCACAACTTCGGGTTCGGTAGATGTAGTGTTTAACTACTTCTTTCTCAGCTCTTATTTTGCTGGGTAGTTATTCGGTCGATTAATCGGAAAAATTGGTGATTGCTCGTTAAATACAAAATAAATGTATATTCTCAAAATGGAGTGTATAGTGTTTTTAAGCAAAGCAATTGTTGTCAACAATTTTCTAAATAAACCAGAGCTGCCTTAAAACACTATACAAGAAATAATTGTTAAAAATATTGTATTGTTTTTGCGAAATTTACAAAGTTTGACATAACTGTCGCTGCCACTTTAATTTTTTAGTTTGGGCTTTAAAGTTAAAGAAGTTTTCCATTAAAAAGCTCATAAATCCTCGTAAATCCTCTATAAAACTTTTGAATACGCATATTTCTGTGAGGTCCTTACCTTGTAAATTCTAACGATATCTGTTTTGGGTTCTACTGAAGCTTTTCTAATATTTCAAAATTTTTACAAATCACCTTTTTTCAGTTCTCAAAAAAAAATTTTAATGTGTTGTTTCGGCGCTGAGGCCAAAATAATACTGAAATATAACTGTACATAAAATGTAAATGAAAAATAAATAAAAAAAAAATAACGTCATAGTGCTAGAAAAATACTTAGACACGTCTTTGATTTATTGGAATAAAATATGCATATTAAAATGTTTTGCCTATTCTAGAGGTGTTAGCTTTTATAATATATTACACTATGGAACATTTTTGGAATTATTGTCTGGGGGGTGAGAAATTCCAAGTCAGGGTGATGGTACTAGGTCAGTATAGTAAAACCCTCAAAGGGTTTGGCGTTCGTATGTGTCAGTTTTCGGACAAGTGGTTCTCGAGTTATGTTAAACTACGTTTTTGCCAAAATGTTACAACTAAGCGAAAAAACATCAAGATAAGGAAAAAAATTTAAAAGGTCATAAAAAAAACTGACACATACGAACGCCAAACCCTTTGAGGGCTTTACTATACTGACCTAGTACCATCACCCTGACTTGGAATTTCTCACCCCCCAGATTCGCTGTTGTACTGTGTTATAAGATTGAAATAGCTTTATAATTTAAGAATTTTGGAGAGTGAATTATTATTTCTCAGAATCTGTGTCTAGGTTTTAGAAGACGTTTATCTTTTATCATCCACTAATGCAACAGAATTTCGGTTGAAACCAAATATTTAAATTTTATCAGGAAAACATTTAGTTCGGTTGTCACGATGAATCTGTTTTCTTTGTGTTAGAATTGGTTCATATTCTGATCTAGTTCTCATAGGACTGTGCTATGTGAATTAGGTTTTAATGGCAATTACGACACACAAATGCGTAAATTTCTGGTGTAGGACCACAAAATAGATATTGAAATTTAAAGAAATTTGTACCTTTTTTGAACCTAAACCTCATATAAACCGATATTTATTAAAATAAACTTTTATATGGCAATATATTTCAGATTTCACCGTTGTTTTTGTTTTGCCCATATAATAATAAGCTGCCTTCCCGCATTTTGGTCTGCTTCCTGGGCCAAGATCGTGCTGTGGTTTTAGGAAATCTCATGATCGGTCTTAACCTACTATGTTTTTTTTAATAAATGGTGGACAACAGTTGTAAATTTAGTTACGCTGAAATACTTAAAAGTACCGTAAATAACTTTTAATTTTTGTTTAATGGGTGTGTGTGCTATTTTCTTAAATTTTAATTGTAAAAACAAAATTGGAAGACAAAAAAGTTCATGTGGCTCGCTTCGGCACCTTTCTTTCCGGTGGATATGTAATATCTACTAAATGGCAGATGCCATTTTAGGCACAAGTACTTAAAATTTAATTTACTAAAATGCTACGCTCCAATTAAATTGTTATCGTATGTTTGGCACGAAAAATTAAAGTTACAGACATGCTTTCATACAAATCTTAAGGGTATTTATGGCAAAAATTTAGGTCTTATAAAATTGCGAATTTTTGTCTTAAATTCAGCAACAAATACTAGGAAAATGCAGCCACAGAAATTTTTGTAGGTTTCATAAAATTTCATATTTCTCTCTCTCTCTCTCTATCGCTCTAAAAACACAACTATGTTGAATTGATACAAAATGGTCAGTGTTGTCAGTTTTCAGGTCTCCAAAAATCCTTAAAATTCATGTTTTTCAATTTATTTAAAATAAAACATATTTTTGTAATGTTAATCATTTCCAGTGTCAATTTATACCTTTAAATATATTTTATTTTTAATTATGATAATTTTGAGATACAGAAAACGAATTACTTTAATCGAATAATATTTTGGTGGAGAATGTTTATAGGAAATCCCAAATGCAAATCTGGTACATTTTTTTTTTTTTTGGTTGTGGCGAGCATTGTTAAGCCCTGAACCTACAATGTGTTTATACACGTGGTCGAATTAAAAATTTCACAGAATTCGACTGATGCGCTGCCGTATCACTGGCTGGGAATGGGCAACCTCGTATCTCAAAAACTACTACTTTTAAGGAGAGACAAAAAAACCTTTTTTATTATTATTATTATTTTTTTTTTTTTGATTTAAAAATTATTGATGAATTTGAAATTTCCAAAAAAAAAAATTGTTAAAAAATAGAAGAATTTTATTATAAAAAGTTTTTTTTTATCTCTCCTAAAAAGTAGTAGCTTTTGAGATACAATATTGTTTTAGTATACCCTCGATATGTATAACTACAATTTTCTCTAACTTAAAACTATTCACAGTTATAGAGTTGGAAGATTGCTGAGCATTTGAGTATTGGGTACTCAACACTTAAAAGAATTCACTCAATACTTCTAGAGTTCTATTTTTCTGTATTTAAGCGTAATTCTGAAAAACATGAAAACGTTACCCAGTTTTTGGTATGGAAATACAATATTGAGTAGTAACGAATCAATACTTATGTTTAATGTATTTAGCAGTATCGAGTATTCAAAAGAAAGCACTCTACACGGTTATCACTACATATTTATAAAATATTAACAGCGTTGAAAAAATAATATAAATTAAAAGAGAAGAAAATATTGTTAACCTCAAAAATCGCCTTAAATTTTGTTGTCATCCAAACAAATCCCCGGATACTCAAACGGAAATTTGTATCCCTAGTTAAGAAATTAAATCACCAATTTGGGGATAAATCCCCTAAACTGACAACATTGGAAGTGCACGAGAACCGTTATCTATTGTATATAAGTTTAGTTCCGTTAATTTAACATTATTGTCACCGATTTTGTAGCCAATAGAATTATGGCGGTTACAACAACTATCTTTGTCATAAATGATGTATCGATTGTCGTAATTAAAAGAAAATCAATATTTTCAACCTTATATTTGTATTCTTTATTAAACAAAATATAACTAAAATATAAACTACAATAGTAATACTTTAACATCTTAACGTGAGATTTTTTTTTTTTTTTTGTAAAAAATAGTAATTAGAATATGTGAATTTTAAAATAGTTATCTTATAATTTTTTATAATTATATTATAATTAATCTTATAAATCATCATAGACAAATTTAAAAAATCTAGTTTTTTTATGTAAAATATACACTTTTACAATATAAGTATTTTTTTAGTGGGAAGGAGTCCCCAGATTCGGATTATTAATAAAATGTATATTTTGAAATTCGTTTTTGTGAAAAAAATCTCTTGATTCTTTAACTTATATCTATGGAGTTGCAGCGGCACGCGTATTAAGTGCACGCATTTGATTTATTTCCTGGGTGGCCCATTCCTTTTGGCAATCACTTCAACTATATCCGTTGTTAAATTTTTATGTGAAGCGATCATATTTTGCCAGCCTTCAGTTTTTAAAACATCCACGATATGAGCCCTTATAAACTCTATAGATTTTGCTCTTAAATCATCCGCTCTATAGAAGTCGGCTAATATTAGCATATCAACTGCTTCCTCAACACACATTTTATCACACAATTCCATTTCACACAATTTCTTTAAATCCTTTAAATCATACTTCTCAGCAGCTATTAAAAGTTCATCGGCGGTATTATTAAAATTTGAAATTTTTCCAGTATAAATAAAGCGTATCATTTCCCGGACAGCTTCATAACTAATATCTGTTATATATACACTATTTGATTTTGATTCTTCCATTTCATGTTCAAACATGGCTTCAAAGACAGCACTGCGAGCAGCCAATATATTTTTATGGGCTTTAATTTTAGAATCACCCACAATTAAAGTAAAATCCGAAAATTTCATATTTTCAAATAGATGACCAAGATCTTGAATGATTTTGCACTCACAATCAGGTTTCTTCAATACTTTATCTTTATTAGTGATATTAACCGTATCAAGTATCATTGTTATATCGCAAATTATTGTGAATGTGTTATCGGGTACAAAACCGATTTGGTTCTCTGATGGAATGATTGGTTCAAAGTAGTTATTCAAGCCGATTTTAAGTCCTGGTACGAATTGGTATGTTGCATGCTGCTTCCAAGGTAATAGTACATGTTTATCATTTAATATGGAAGTTTTGTAGTTAGCCATAACAGGCGTATTTGATACTAACTCCAATTCCAAGGCTACAGATTCTACGAATCCTTCTACACCTCTTGGATAGAGATTTAAGCACCATTTATACTGATCATATTCCTTGTCTGAGAATGTGGAAGATTTTATGTATTCGCCAATTCTTTCAGGACGCATACAAAAATTTGTTATGATCCACTTGTAACTAAAATTGACTACGTTTATTTCAGTTCTACACCAGTTTTCAGTATTTAATGAATTTTCCTTTGAAGCCTCCATTTTATTATTGTATATTTTTGGTAAGATCTTAAGATTGGTTTTTAATAATGTTGCGGAGATGATGTTTACTCGCTCACGATTTGCAAAAGATTCATTTTGATTTACAAAATATATACTTTGGTACTAACAGTGAAATTCTTAAAACTAAACTATATTACCTGCAATTGCAGGGGATCTAATGTGTTATGGGTACTTCGCAGATGTGCATACCAATCGTGAAATTACAAGCAAATTAATCTAAATATAAAAAGGATTTTTGCTACCTAACCTAATTGCACTATTGGGTGATTTTTTCAACGTTTCGTTTTTAAAATTGAAGAAAAAACAGAAAATTTTTAAAAGTGAATGAAATATTTATTTGGGGCGATATATGAATATCTGCCATTTGCTTTTTAAAGATTACTTCATGTAAATGTTGCCCGCTGCTACGCCGCAGGTGGTCCATCCGTGAGATCCAATTTTGGCGTAATTTTTACAACATTGCAGCTATAATGTTGTTTTCCAGGGCCGGAATCGTGGCTGGCTTGTCCCTGTATAAGAGCAATTTCACGTATCTCCACAAGAAATTATCTAGTAGGATTAAATCGCATGATCTCGGCGGTCAATGAACTGCACCAAACGTGAGATTAATTGCTCACCAAACTCGCCTCTCAATAGGTTCATGGTATCGTGTGCCGTGTGTCATCTTGTTGAAACCAAATATCAACTGAGTTTAATTCAATTCTATAGGATCATCTTACTGTACTTTGATTCATTGACTGTAACGTTGTGATTTTCATCGTCCTTGAAGAAGTACGGTCCAATGATGCCGCCGTCGAACACACTGCACCAAAACGAGCATCTTGCAGGGTGCATTGACAGCTCGTCACTTGCACTTCACACTAAATTCGCCATTCCGCTTGATGACATATCCATTGATCCAAAAATGATTGTCAAATGTTCATAATAAAATTCAATGATTTGCAAGCGTTGTTCGATTATTCATGGTGAATTGGCAAATATTACTATGCATTTATGTCATTGCCACATGTCACGAATCTTTTTTTACCTGAAAAAAAAAATAACCCTTAAAAACCAAATATCAAAAAAAAAATCACCCTTTAAAATAAGTGTATTTATGTCAGAAATTTTGGTCTTGTAAAATTGGGTAAGCCTACAGTTTTCCTCAAACTCAACTACAATCACATGTGAATTGTTTCCACAAACCTGACAATTTCGCACAATGCCCACAATCAAGCCTTAAAAATTTTTTCTTGGAAAAGTGTAACCTTGAATTGTGGTGCTACCTACCATTCATTATAAAAAAAAGGTATGAAAAGATTATTAAAAAAGGTATAAAAAGATTAAAAAAAGTGCCAACACTTCAAAAACTTTTGACTTGGCAGCATTTTTTTCAAGTATTATTAGGGATTTTTTTTTTGGAAATAAATTAATTTATTTTATAAAAAATGTGAATTTCCTTTTATAAACCAGAACAATTATAATTTAAAAAAAAAAACTGAAATAAATAAAAATTAAATTTAATTCATTAACCACAGTGTTTTTTTCGAATTGAATATTATAAATATTTTAAAATGTTGCTTTTTTTTAATTTTAAAAGGTGCGCTCACGTCACGTAGAATACATTTTTCCAAATTTGCAAAAATAAAATTTCTGACGTGAATACCTTTAATAAAAAAAAATTTTGTTCAGCATCAAACAAATAATTTACAGTCTATTGAATACGAGGGCAGATCAATAAGTCCGTGACTTTTCAAACTTTCCTCGTAGTTATGTGAAATGCAACACTGTTCCTATTAAGTAGACTGCTGTTAAACGCAAAGTAAATGACGGAACTTGCTCAAAATTTGACAGTAGTCTACTATCAAGTGGTACTTGATGGGAGCAGTGTTGCATTTCATATAACAACGAGGGAAGTTCGAAAAGTCACAGACTTATTGATCTGCCTTCGTATTATAAAAAAAATAAATTGAGTAAGTGCGAACTGGCTAAAAGCTGAGTGCGAACTGGCTAAATCAAATATACACTAAATTCAGATTTTAAAATTTTTTGAAATTTTAAAAAATGTTCAAATATTTTTCAAAAAATTTTAAACGCTTTTATCAATTTCTATTTAGTTAAGAATTTGTTAAGCCACCTCGCAAATATAAAAATATATAAATATATTATTTCGAATGCCAATATACTTTTTATTACATATTTATTTTCAAGGACCGTATTATAAAAAAAAGTTATTGTTGTTTTGGAATTAATATGCTAATATCATAAAAAATCGTACAAATAGTTACAAATTCTGTCAGGATAACAAAAAATGGTAATTATGTATTCAGAATTTTTATTAAGGTTGAAAATCCTGTTCTGCTTAAATTAGTTCATACTAGAGGCTAAAGCCAGAACTGGTCGACCGGTCTTTAAATCCAGTTTTTACGGTCTGCCCGGTATAGACCGATCGACCGGCCACCCGGGTAGACCGGTCTACCCGGTTAACCCGCTTTATAATTTAATATTTAGTTTAAATTATTAGTTTTTTTTTTCAAAATTAATAATAACATAGCTTTAGTTTATAAAGGCCTACATTTTTCGTATATTACACATTTATGTATTGTTTATGAAAAAACGGTATTTTTTGGTCCCATACCATTGCTCGCAATGGATTAAAATTTTGTAGAAATAATATAGACATAATTGTTACTTAAGATTGAACAAATTTATTTAAGTTGTGGAACAAAAATATTTCGAAACTGGCTCTTAAATTAAGAAAGTATTACGATTTTCATAAAATTATATAAAAAAGTCGATGTCACAATGTACTAGAACTTTGCAGAAATAATCTAGGCATAATTCTGACTTACAACTGGACCTTTTTTTAACTTGTGGAACAAAAATGTTTCGAAACAGTCTCTTGAATTCACAAAGTCCTTCACTTTTCATAAATTTTTATGGAAATACCACGGTCTTTTTCGGTCCCATGTCCGCCGTTTATATGACTTGCTTTACAATGAACTAAAGCTTTGCAAACATAATCTAGACATGTTGAACAAATGTATTTCGTTACTGGCTCCTGAATTCGGAAATTATTTCACTTTTCATACATTTATATGGAAGCACCATTGTCTTTTTCGGTCGCATGTCCCACGTTTTTATGACTTGCTTCACAATTATAAACTTGCAGAAATAATCTAGATAATCTTGGAAATTGTGGAACAAAAATATTCCGATACTGGCTCTTAAATTTGGAAAGTCCTGTACCTGTCCTACATTAATATGAAAATTCGAATGCCTTTTTGCAAAAATAATTTGCAAAATGCTGACATCAAAATTATATAAATTGTAGCAATTTTTCAATTATTTAATTCCAAGAAAGTATCAAAAACGTCTTTTTCAATGCGTTTTATGTATTTTAACCATCCTCTAATTCAACAGTCCTTGTACAAACTTAACATTTTTATTTTAAATTCGTTTTGTATAAATTTACTCTAGTGAAAGAAATAAAGTAAGTATTTCAGCATGTAAATTTTAAAAATCATAGTGTTTTACAATTTCGCACTTTATTAATTAACAAAATCATAGCAATTTTACATATTTCAATGGTTTTTATTTCAATTTTAATAATATCATTTTTGTTGCAAACTCCCTATTATTGAATTACAGAAAAGTTCATTATTTTCAGTATTAATTAATTTTTTTTCTTAAAATTAAAGCAGAAAGTTCAGTTTTTTTAATAAATTAAGTAACCTGTAACGTTTACCAAAAGTACACATTAAAATGTTGGACCATATTTTCCGTTTAGATTATTTATTAACGATATTGTGAAAAAGTGAAATTTTAACTTTAAATGCAAGCTTAAGCAATATTAGAGCACCTCTCGAAACGTGTAATATATAAAAAGCAGCAAAAACAGACATTACCAAGTAATTAATGGAGTAAGTGAAAAATTTTATTCTTGCAAATTTGGAAAACTGATTTATCTGTGAGGTGAGAGCATCTTTTTAAATTAAAATGAAGCAATATTTCCAAAAATGTACAATATTCAATTAAAAAACACTATAGTTAATGAATTAAGTTTAATTTTTATTTATTTCTGTTTTTTTAATACACTCACAATATTATTTCGTTAAAAACAACTTAAAATACATATTAAATTAATCGAAAATACAATCAAAAAGAGGATTACTGATTTTTCATTATATTCAGCCCATTTTGTAGTTTATTTTCAATCATTGTTTAATAATAAAAAACTAGTAAAAACAATAGAAAGTCGTTAAAAATAACCATAAATTTTTTACTGACAAAAAGTTAGAAAAAAATACTTTTGTGGTTTGTTTTTCAAATTGAAAGTTTTTTATTTGTATGTACTTACAAAACAGAACACAACACATACAGATGTATATATTTTTATTGGCTTTCTGTGTATGTATTTTTGAATAATTTCTTGTAATTTTTATTGAAATAATTTTGTATATATACAAACTATTTTGGTAAAAAAAACAAAAAAGAATTATATGAATTTAAATTTTTAGAAACAGAAAACATAAAATTTTACATTTAACAGAAAATATAAACTCCTGCTGAATGTCTGTAAATTTTTATAGTTTTTTTTTTTTTGAAAAATATATTCCTATGAATTTCAATTGATTCTTCATTTAAAAACAAACTATATGTTTTACTTTTTAAATAAACTACAATCGGTAACGGAAAATATATTGTGAGTGTAATAATTTTTTATTTTTTAAAAAAGATAATTCACTTTTTTTAAATAAATTTATTTGCAGGATTTAATTTGGTGAATGGTGGCAACTCTATTATTTTTTTAACATAAATACCCTTCATTTATTCAGGTATTACACCTGGTACACACAAAAAATCTTTTTTATATTTAGATTAGTTTCTTTGGAAATTAGATCCCCTGCATATGCAGTGTAATATAGTTTGCAAATTTGGAAAACTGCATTATTTATGACGTAAGTGCATCTTTTTAAATTGAAATGAAGTAACATTTCCAAAAATGTACAATATTCAAATAAAAAAACACTATAGTTAATGAATTAAGTTTAAATTTTATTTATATCTGTTTTTTAATTATAATTTTTCTTGTTTTAAAAAGATAATTCAATTTTTTTTAAATAAATTTATTTGCAGGATTTAATTTGGTGAATGATGGCAACTCTAATAATTTTATGACATAGATACCCTTAATATATTCAGGTATTACATCTGGTACGATATAACCTAAGGATGTTTTTTGTAAATCAAAATAAATCTTTTTCAAATCCTGAGCAGGTAAACATCATCTCCGCAACATTATTAAAAACGAATCTTAAGCTCTTACCAAAAATATACAATAATAAAATGGAGGCTTTAAAGGAAAATTCATAAAATACTCAAAACTGGTATAAAACTGAAATGCACGGACTTAAATGTAGTTACAAGTGGGGCATAAAAAGTTTTTCTTTGAGTCCTGAAAGAGTTAGCGAATTCTTAACATTTCCAACATTCTCAGCCCGCCACTTATGATAAATATAAATGGAGATTATGTCTTTATCTAAAAGGTGCATTAGGATTTAGAGATCATATGGCCTTGGGCCTAACTCACGTGTTGCCTTCGAGTGTTATGGTTAAATTTAGTTTTTTCTTATTAATTGATAAAAATAAAAATAAAACTTGGAATTGGGATTTGGGATACCAATTTTAACAAGGATACATATGCGACTTAAGTTTTATCTTGTACCGAAACCTTATATTTCACAAACCCATTGGTATTTTGCCCGAAGACACATTATCAATAATTTGCGATATTAAAATGATGCTTCATACGATTAATACTACTAATAAAGAAAATGTATTGGAGAAACCTGATTGTGAGTGTAAAATAATTCAAGATCTTGGTCATCTATTTGAAAATATGAAATTATTAGATGATTCTAAAATTAAAGCCCCTAAAAATATATAAGCTGCTCCCAGTGCTGTCTTTGAAGCCATGTTTGAACATGAAATGGAAGAATCCAAATTTAATCGTGTCTATATAACAGATATTAGTTATGAAGCTGTCCGAGAAATGAGAGGTATGATTTAAAGGATTTAAAGAAATTGCGTGAAATGGAATTGTGCGATAAACTCTCTGTTGAGGAAGCAGTTGATATGTTAATATTAGCCGACTTGAATAGAGCGGATGATTTAAAAGCAAAAACAATAGAGTTTATAAGTGCTCATATAATCGATGTTTTAAAAACTGAAGGCTGGCAAAATATGATCGCTTCGCATACACATTTAGCAACGGAGAGAGTTGAAGCGTTTGCCAAATGGAATGGGCCACCCAGAAAATGTACCTATGTTCGAAATAAATCAAATACTTGCAATCAATCCATCAACTCAACAATAATAATTTAAAGAATCTAGATATTTTTTACACAAACGAATTTAAAAATATACGTTTTTATTTTGTCTTTTTCTATTAGTTATCCGATTCTGGGGACTTGTTCTCATTTAAAAAATTATTATTAATTATTATTATATACCCAGCAAAAAAAAAGTAGCAGTGATTTTGATTCCGCTGTTGTGAAAATTTGGATCGGAACTAATGATTTGTACATAGGGATGTAATAGGGTGGAAGTTTTCTTTTCTTGAATCTAATGCTCTTCTTATGGTTTAGTGAAAAATTAGATCTTTTGATCTTCCCAAATTAATTTTGAATTTGTAATTTAGATTTCAACAGGACATCTGTAATCGGGCCTTAGCCTCATTTTCACAAACTCTTGTTAACTTCTTTGGAATTTAAGAAATTTGTTGTTGTTTCCCATAAATTTGAGTTTGACTGTTGGTTAAATTATAAAATCTGGTAAATTGTAAGTAAAATATGAAAACAAATCACTTAAACTTAAAGCATAGTTATAAATGTCAAATTTATATAGAAATGTCTAAGATTAATATTTAACTTTGGTTGTTTTTTAAAATAAGTTACCCGGCATAGATTTCAAAATGTTAAATTTCATTAAATTTTTTGGAAGTTGCGAAAAAGAACTGCCTTAGAAGAGGAAAATCAGGACTAAACGATACTTTGGAATCAATGAAAAATTAATTCCTTAAGAATCACTTCCATTTATTTTTGCTGGGTAGTAAAAGGGTATATTTGTATTTATATAAAAACTAATTTTTTTTAAATTTTCTATGATAATTTAAAAGATTAATTATACAATATTAATTAATTTATAAGATAATTATTTTAAAATCTTCTGCATATGAAAAATATTTTCTATTTTATCTATATTTTGTTTAATAAAGAATATAAAAAAGAATGAAAATATTGAATTGGCTACTAAATTAATTTAGATTGAATTTGGCATTCGCAATATAAAGTACAGTGGAATCTTTTTAAAGTGGACACCGAAGGGGCCATTAAAATGTGTCCTTTCAAGAAAGATGTCATCTTAATAGAAAACTAGAAATTTATATCAGTAAAATTTGTCTTAGATTTTATTTTAAAATCTTTTATTCAAAATAAATAAAAAATAAAAACAAACAAATAAATAATTCAATTGGTTTTAATACCAAAAACAAATCATCAATTCATACATATTGTTCCTGATTGCGGTTGAAAAATACGCCTGCATACAAACACATATTGTTTATTTGCAAAATTCCTTACTCTACTCAGCAACACTGTAAAATGTTTTATAAGTATTATTTCATTTCATTAAGTATTTCTCCATCCTAGTTTTGTGTGTTTTGGTCTCGAAGGCAACATCTTGAAAATCAAAGTCAAGCGTCAAAGGTATATTCACAGTTTCTGTAGAACCTTGTCATTTTACTAAAGTTAAATGTTAAGATGCTGTTGAAGATCTACAGGCACAATTTCATCTAGTGAGTCAGCAGAGATTTCTTGAACTTTATAAATTTGTTCGGGTAATGGTAACTGTAAGTCTAAAGGTGATCTTTCGACTGTTATATTATAATATCCAGAGGTTTTCTTTGATTTTTTTTACAGAATTTTCTAAAATATGTAAGACAGTAATGATTAAAATAAGTAGTTAATTTGGTCCCTATAAGTAACTACTTATTTCTATACCTACAAGTTGGTAATTATATAAGATTTCATTTGTAATGAGTTTAAAGTATTTACTGGCGAGTTAGCTAATTTTTAAGAAATAATAACTTTAGGTATTAAATTTTTTGTTGGAAAACTTTTAACTTATTTTCAATATTCTTTTCAAAAAAAAAAAAAAACAATAAATTGAAAACAAACTAGTGAGTTTTCCTAATTTTAAGAAAAAAAAATGATCGTGCATGATTGTAATTTTTAGTCCGTAATCATGCACGAGCGTTAGCCAAAAATTGCTCTTATGGTAACAGTTTTAAATATTGAACTTTTAGTTGCTTAAAATATATTTTTAAATTTTGTTAGCAGTATTAGTAAAATAGGTACAGCGGTTAAAAAGTTAAGAGTGAAAATGAGAAGGTACCTCTAAGTTTTCCATACAAATTTGTGTATCTTACTGCAATTTCATAGAAGCGATTGTTACATAATATATTTTTCATGGTTGGCATTCAATACCTTTTCATAATAACGGTAGTTGGCTACCACAGCTACTTTAAAACTGATATAAAAATTTAAAATGGCGATTTCATTAAAGAAAAGTTTCTTTTTGTATAACCGGGTTTATTCCACTATTTTACTGGTTCAATTTTTAAATATCTTAAACTACCGTTATAATAACGCTAAGCTACCGAAACACCGATTTATAAAGATTTTTTGCAGATATAACAAAATGTAACAGGTATTATTAAGAAATAAACCCCGCAATATTAAAAGACACATATCACTATTGCAATCGCAGTTTTGAAATTTTCCTGGCGGTATTAATTAGAGCGTGATAGAAAACTATCGTTATAATAAAAAGGTATTGCTTGCCAACCATGATATTTTCTCATATTTTTTCACCATTCGCTTAGAAGTGAATACGATTTTGTATTCACCTGAAATGTTTTTATTTCAAAATTTTTTTTTCAACACTAAATTGTTTTTCACCACAAATAATTTTTTTCACCTCAAGAAATTTTTTTCACCTCAAAATCCTTTTTCCAACAAAAAATGTGTTTCCACATCAACAAAAAATTTTTATCCTCAAAAAACTTAATTCTTTTTAATTTAAGAAGACAATTTCCTTAAATTATTTAATTTAAGAAGACGATTTCCTTAAATTAGTTAATTTAAGAAGACAAAGGACCCGCAGTGTTCTTTAGCCAAAGATGCGTCAATTAGGACGTCCCTTTTTGTATTTCTCTCAAGTAGAACCATTTATTAACAACAAAAAGCATCTGACTTTATTACAATTTATTACGCTTCAGGATATCCTGCAGTACATATTTTACATTTGTTTGCATTTTTCCTAATGAAATATAATTTTTATTTTAAATACATGAGTTTAGTATAATTCATTTTATTTAAACACAAAAATGTATAGCAAAAAGCTTGTTGAAAACTGTGCCGTCATAAGGCGGAAGCTCTCCGAAAGTGGGAAAATACTTACTTTAAAATATGTGATTAACTTTATCATGAAACAGTTTCATATTTATTAGGAAATTTTTATCAAATTTAAGCATAATTTTTACTATTGATGTTAGAAAATAATTAATTATTTTTGGGGAGTTAAGTTTTAGTTTTTGTGAAAAAAAAGCTTTTAATGAACTTAAATTAAAATTGTCCTTAAAACCAAGGAAACATTTCCTTACTAACAGGAGGAAAATTTATTGTTTCCTTTAGTTCTCAGTAGTAAAATTTTTCTATAATTTAGAAATTTTTGACCAAATTTTATGTAAAATTTGTTTTTTAATTTCAAAGAAAATTTTATTAAATATTGGTAAAAAAAAAGTATCTTTGGCGCCGTTTTAATTAAATTTTTCCTCCAAATAAGGTGATTTTTCTAAATTCTAGTTAATTTTTTTTGGATAAATAACGACTTATTTTAGCAAGTATGTACTTTTTTTAGCCCCCATTGCTAAATAGTGCTTTCTTTGTTACAAGTAACTACTTACTTCAGTTCTTTCTTGGTAAGAACTTACTTATGCCTATACTCGTAAGCTTTGGATAACCATTTAGCTTCAATGACACCAAATTGTAAATTCATAAACAATATTGTTCTGATCAAATAACAAGAAATGGCGACGTATCACTCTTTGTAGTTTCTCAATGTATTTTCCATACTAATAATCAGAGTGCTTTTTAGAATACGAACCAGTCTAATGTATGTACATGCAAATACTTTATAATTCTTTCCTTCTCCTTTTTTTTTTTTTTTGGTAATTGTGCATTATCTCGTATATGCTTGTAGGAATGTCCCTAGGTAAAATAGCATGAAGATACAGAAGTAGTGAAAAATATTACGCTATTTTTCATTATTTATATGGCAAATAATTTCCTTCTTGTCGAAAAGAAGAAGTAAAAAACTTTTTTAATACAATATACTGGAAGTACGTAACATTTAAATAAGGCAATGATAGATAACATAACGATCAGCGACAAAAAAATGTAATAGCCTTATTTAAATTTCATAAAGTGTACGGATGTATAGTGTGTGTAAAAATTTTTTGTTTGTCAAGTTTTACATTAAAAATGAATATGTAAAAAAAATTAAATGTCTGCTATTTTCATATTTAAATAAGATAAATGTTAGTTTTGTAGACTGTATGAAGTTTAAGAGACTAAAAGAAAGATGGATTTGTGTAATAAATAAAATTCATTTAAAATGTTTTTTATTTCTCCTTTTTGTGGGAGTGAGCGATTTATTTAACATGAAGTGTTTCGAGTCAGCCCTTAGTTAATGTTGATATTTATGCATTAAACTTTTACCAAAATGGGCGTGCATTTTTAATTGGATACAAATATAAAAAGCTTCAGATCCTAGAGCAAATGTAAAATCTAGCACAATTTTCTAGTGCATTCATAAATTTGATGTTTTAGCAGCGTTTATATATACATAAGGATATGTATATATTAATGGTGGAAAATATGACGTCGATCAATACAAAAAGATATCTACAATTTTGTGAGTATACCATTTAAGTTCAACTTAGAATGAACCTTTTTATGAAAGAGTGGTCTGCACATGGGCCAAAAGAAACTTATATTGATTAATGATCATTAAAGTAAATAAGGGGAAGATGCGTTTGATTTGGGGCGAGGTCAGAGGTGTTATTTGTAATACCACATAACTTTGGAACCGAAATATCAACCAGATATCTAAACACCATATAACCCCAATTCCGTAAGGATTATAGTCAAATTGAACAGGGTTTGACCTCGTGCAAATAGAAAATTATCCAACAAATTTCATACCAATATCTTAATATATGCGATTGGTAGTTTGATGAAAAGTTAACATAAGCCCACGAACGAACTGACATCGTTAAATTAATTAAAAAAGTGATTTAGTGTCCACTGAGCCCTCTTATATTACATGGGCCTAATATTACACTCAGAATATAATGTAGTTTACTGTTTGTAGATTAATAAAAAAGTTTTCCATTCCATTTAAAAATAAAGGATCATATATTTAATTTTCAAATAAATATCTATTTTAACTTTTTTCTACATTTATTCGAAATAATTTAATATCATTTACCGATTTTTTCAGTTTCATTAATGTTTTTTATTTGTTTGAAATTTATTAAATATCTACCCACAATAGGGAAATTTGTGGTTTGTTTGTGTCCGTTGCAGTTGTTTAAATATAAATTTTGTTTGCTGTATTTTTGAAAAAAAATATATTGAAAAAATTCGGATTTGTTTTTTATATAAAATGGTTGCAAAATTATTTGAATTTAAATTACAATTACTTTATAAACACACATACATACATAAACACATTCCCACAAAAAGTGTCTATAGCCATGCATACATTCATTTTGTAGATTTAAAAAAAAAAAAACAAAAAATACAAAAACAGTAACAGTTTCAAATATATGATAAAATCAGTTATTTTTTAGGGTAGGTAAAATTTTACATATTTTTTATTAATTATATCATTTCTTTGTTACGGATGTTTAAGTCGTTTAAACAATATTTAAAAATAAATAACAAAAGCCATTTGGTTCAAATTAAAATTAAGTAAACCGGTTTTTAAATGAAATATCATTTCTTGTAAATGGCATTTTCTCTTTTATTTTAACTTACAAACTATTTTAAGAGTATAAAATTAGCAGTACGGAGAAGTTTTAGGGAACTAGTTTTTCTTGGCAAATCTACTATTAATCAGAGACCATGGAAATTAAAAAAAAAAAAAAACAAAACTTGACAAAGATTAAATTTGGTCATGCCGACTATATATATTGCCATCACCTTGGGTAAAATTTCGGGGAGAGGTCCAAATTCTGAGAAGGGTCTTGCTTTTTTTTTCTGTAAATAGGATGGAAAATATAAAAAATTCTAAACAAAATAAGTAAAAAAATTAGTTTCAGCATACACCCAGAAAACAGTATCAGTTGTGGCCACTGAATTTGTTGCCAATCGAATTCCGGCGGTTACGACAACTATCTTCATATTAAATTATATTTTTAGTTGTGAACCTTGGTAATCAGATTCATAGTTCATAGTTCTGCTTACAGCACCAGATCTAATTTTAGTTTTCTTTGATGTACTGAGCTACCTCTCTACCCACCACACCACAAACACTTATAAATTTCGATGGCTAATTTTAAATTTGAACAATTTGTTAAGAAAACAAGTATTATTACAAAATTTGTATATCAAAACCAATCATTATTGACGTATACGAGGGTGGTGCCAATAAGCCTGTGACTTTTTGAATGAAACACAGATATTTTTTGAAAAAAAAAAAAAAACATTTTCAACTTAATCTCCTTTTGGCTCAATCCACTTAGTCCAACTTTTCTCCAATTTTTGTATCCCTTCCATAAGATAGGCACTTGTTTGATCAATAATTTTATCGTTGGAGCTAAATATATTTATACCGAGCCATTTCTTTAGGTTTGGAAATAGGAAATAGTCACTGGGGGCTAAACCCGGAGAATAAGGCGAATGAGGCGGCAATTCGTAGTCTACTTCATTGATTTTTGCAATGGAAACTAAGCTGTCACACGATTTTGTTGGTCGATTGTGAGCAAACGCGGCAGCCATCTTGTGGAAAGCTTTCTCATACCCAAGTGATCGTTCTAATTTGAAACCACTGAGCCATGTGAGATGCCTATGTCTTCCACAATCTATCGCACATTCAATCTCCGATCGGCCAAAACCATATCGTGAATTTATTCAATTGTTTTGGGTGTAGAGACCTTAACTGGGCGTCCAGAACGTTCGGCATCTTCTGTGCTTGTAAGGCCACAACGAAAGTCAGTAAACCACTTTTTACAATTGAAATCGATGGGGCAGATTCCCCATAGTATTTATCAAGATTTTCCTTGGTTTGATTGACGGTTTTTTCGCAAAAAATTATTTTTAATGAGCGTGCGAAATTCAGTTTTTTCCATTTTTAAAAAAATACACGAGGGTGTATGTTTTGAACAGCTGTTAAACGCAAAGTAAATGACAGAACTTGCTCAAAATTTGACAGTAGTCTATTACCAGGTGGTACTTGATTGGAGCAGTGTTGCATTTCATATAACTACGAGGGAAATTCGAAAAGTCACGTATTTATTGATCCGCCCTCGTATTATTAACACAATCCACAATTCAGTTGCTTCTGCTGAAACCCTAATTAAATGATGTAGTTAATCAGAATGACCGTACTTGTAGTTACCACTTTTGATATCGACAATTTTTTAATAAAGTTTTCTTTCACCGCACAAAAATACTAAACAAATTTTATTTCAAAAGATGATTAGAAATACCAATTATTGAATAATAGGATTGATTTTTAATTTCTTTTCCCTTTTTTAATCCGCAATACAATATTTTTGCTTTGTTGAAGTTTTTTAGGTTATTCCATTTAAAATTATATCCTCACAAATAAATATTAATGGTTTTGATCGAATTGCAACCAATCTTTTATCTGTAGCATACCGGAAAGGTCGGTTCACATGAGGATCAAGTCCAGATATGATTATGATTATGCATATAAAACATTAATAATACAGAAAGTATGTCAAAATGACACACAAAAAGCCCGGGACACGTAACCTTTAAACTTTTTAAAATAATCTAGAAGGTAAAGAGTTATCATTATACCTCAATACTTCAATATTGATTCTACACTGGAATATGTTCAATTCGAATTAAGATAAACTAAATTTATTCGTTGTCGCAACTAAAATATACTTTTAAATTCGGTTGGCAATCTATTTTTCTGTGTATAGCAAATGAATCATAGAAAATTAAAATTAGGTTTGGTACAGTAAGCAATAGTGCGATCTATGAATCCGTTGTGGAACGTAATAATATTTATGTGGAATATAAATATTAAACTGAATAAATAGACTACTAAATGTTGTTTTTCAAAACTAACAATATAATTTTACTTTGGATGGCAATTTATTTTTTTGTGTATACGGTTTTGTGGATCTAAAGAACTATAAAAGAACTTTTCTATAGGATGTAGGTCCGAATATAGACCGCCTCCAACCAAATTTTGATTCTGAGTCGATTGGTATACTTAAGGTGATTCTTAGACCGGTATTTTTGGTAGTTGAAAACATCGCTACAAACTTTTTATACTCTAATAAAAATTTAAAAATAAATAACAAAAACAATTAAGTAGACTAGAAATTACCTTTTAAAATGCATTTTAATTTAATTTACTCTAGTAATTTTGACTACACTCTAAAAAATGTTTGTAAATGTATTACAATAAAATGGGTAAAGTTTTATGTAATATTACAAAAATTAGGTAAATATATACAAAAAATGCCTAAAAATGTTTTGTACACAATAATGCACACAAGACGTGTTTTTAGACATAATGTGCCTAAAATTAAACACCTTGTGCCTAAAATTAGTATTATTTTGTTAAATTAAAATTTTACGCACAAGGTTTGTAAATATACTAACTTTGAATGGTAATAAATATTTTGACATTTGGAAATTGTAAGATATTAAAAAATAAAAAAAGATAAAAACCAAAATTAATTATTCAAAAATATACAAATATATTATTTGTGAATTTCACGATGACTATCATGACAGCACATACCCATTCAGAATATATTATGTGTTATATTTATAATTCATTATTATTAAAACAGACATCAAATAAATCATATTTTAAAAAAAAAAAATTTTCCACAATTTAATTTAAACCATGCGTTGGTAAATATACGCATTTTTTATATAATTACGCATATAGAAATGCATTTTTAGGCATTTAATGCGTATATTGGCTCTTCAAATAATTTTTTAAGCACAATTTCAGTAAATTTTCGAATAACTTTTTAAATTTCATTTATTCAATGTGAAATAACCAATTATGTGTGTACCAACTTACGCATAATGTGTATACTTTTTTTCGTTTACGCACACAGACTAAATTTACCTAACTTATAGTAGGAAAACAGTTTCCTACACTATGTTGGGTAAATTTTAACAGAAATTTATTAGAGTGTACTTATAAAAAAAACTTCGTCCAATGTATATAGAATTATGGCATCATAAGTCCAAATTGGCTTTAACAAAATATTGTAAAAGAGTACTCAGACGAAATGTGGAGTTCATAAGTTAGTGCAGACTAGAAGCCTTCAATTGAGTTTGCTTACTTTCAATATGCTTCGCCAAGCGAATACGACGATATAAAATAATTGTAAAGTACACTCTAAAAAATGTTTGTAAATGTACTACAATCAAATGGGTAAAGTTTTATGTAATATTACGTAAATTCGGTAAATATAAACACAAAGTGCCTAAAAATGTTTTGTACACACTTTCATATACAATAATACACACACGCAGTATTTTTAGACACTATTTGTTTACAAGGAACACATTATGCCTAAAATTAGTATTGTTTTGTTAAAAAAAAATTTTACGCACAAAGATTGTAAATATACTAACTTATAATGTGTGCACTTTTTTCGTTTACGCACACAAAGTAAATTTACCTAATTTATAGTAGGAGTACAGTTTCCTACTATAAGTTGGGTAGTTTCAACAGAAATTTATTAGAGTGTAAACTATATCGTTAGACTTGGGTATTTCTATGTTATTTATAGAAAAGCTGGGAGAGTTATCTTGAACTTTATTCGAATAGTTTTTTCCGTCATATTTTTCTCCACCTTGATATCTTAACAAATTAGTGCGCAGAGTCCCTTATAACGGACGCTCGAGTTTACTACTGTAGCACTTTTAAAAATTTGAGTTTTTAAATAATAAGTAGACTATGCCGTTACTGACATTCCAACGAATCATGTTTCATTTCATTTGTTTCAACTTTTGTGATTTGTGTGTTGTATTTTGTGCAAAGTATGGAAAACCAATTTGTAAAAATACAAAAATCTCGAGCTGGGTAAGAAAAATTGGAATATATTAAATATTAAGTGAATATTAATTAATTTTTATGTGCCGTCATTTGTAAATAATGATTCAATTGATTTAAAAAAGTTATGACAAGTTCTTATGCCACGTACATATAATGACATTGAATGCAACGTCCCCTAAAAGGGACACCGCGTCCGTAGTACAATTGTGATACGATGATTGAATAAATATTTCTTTTCATTTATAGTCTTCCAGTCTCTGAAATATTAAAATTGAATGAACTGGATACCCTTGACGACAATTTACACAATTCCACGATTAGATGGAGCCAGTACTGATCAAGAAACCAATGAAAGTGATGATGAGCATGAGGCAAATCTTAATCATCTGTGTCCAAAATAATTATCTGCAGAATGTGAAGTAGTACAGAGAGAAAATAAATGGAATGACAGTGATTATGAACCCCTAGAGAAATTAATATTGTCGCAATTGCAACAAATTTTTATGTCAATGAAATAGGATTTTGCAAACGATTTACTAAAAGTGTTTTATCGATATAATATGGGAATGGGAGGCGTTGATAAGATGAATCAATTAGTTGCAGTCTATCGCTAGCGAACCAGACAAAGGAAATGGTGGTGGCCAATATTTGCATATCTCATTGATGCCCCAGGTATTAATACATGGTTGCTGATGAAGAAGTTACATCCCAATGCTCCGACAAGTGTGTATTTTCTCAATATTCGCCGAAATC
Organism: Eustalomyia histrio; assembly: GCA_949748255.1. Lineage (NCBI taxonomy): Eukaryota > Metazoa > Arthropoda > Insecta > Diptera > Anthomyiidae > Eustalomyia > Eustalomyia histrio. The sequence continues at coordinate 64,770,578 of OX456526.1, forward strand.
TTGCTACACCATATTTTGAAACGTATGGTATTCCATCCATAAGAGGTTCGCGCACTTACAAAGTGATGAGAGATACATGATATGATGGCAGAACCTCCTTATTGAATATTATAAAACTTATAAACGATGTGGACATTGCAGAAACAAACAAACTTTATTTCCACAAATGTGTACCTACTGCGCAGTTTCCCTTATAAGGGACGGTCCATAACTCCAAAACTATATGTTTTGTTGAACAAAATGTTTCTTAAACGAATTAATTAGATCATTTTTATTAATAATTGGTAAAAATTATTTAAGGAAAGTGGTCATGGAACTTCGTCCACTAATGCGTTAAGCTGATAAATTTAAACTTTAAACTGTAAAGTTAAACTTTTAATTGTAAAAAAATATGTATGTAAAAGAAAAAGAAGATTGGTTTTGCAATATAGAAGAGCTATGACCCGATTTTTTATAATTTGCAGCAAATGTCAAAACTATGATATCTTTTGTGTAGACCAATCGATATCGTTTGCATCTACTGGCCGCCAGAAGGGTATGTCGCAATATTTCTATGGCAATATTCGTTAGCAATATCCAGAAAATAAATTTATGCCGACAACCAAATTTGTTGCCAATCGAATGGTTCTGTAGAAGCAACCAAATTTTTGGGATCTGACTAATAAATTGTTATTGCGTCAACATAAATTATGTTGGCACAATCACATTAATCTTGCTTCAGTTGGTTTTCTGTTGCCATAACAGAAATATTTTACCATAACAGAACAATTCAAACGGCGACAAAATTAGTTGTTAGAACGAATCATTTTTGTCTGTGAATTATTGCTACGATAAAATGTTAAACACAGTTGCCATTTTCGTTTGGGATTTATAAAAAAACACGCCACCAAAAAGAAATAGTAACAAACAAAACAAAATCATTAAATTCAGAAGAATTAAATAAAATTAATAACAAAATATGTATATGGATTATTTACAAATTAAAAATACGACAGAAAGTGAAAGTTTCACATTTGGTTGCAAATAAAAAAGAAAAATCAAAAATAAATGCCTTATTTAGGCAAAAGACTTTAAGCATACAATATAAAATTTTCTTTTACAATTTGGTGGAAATAAGTGACAATGATATTAAAAAATATAGCGTTATTTTTTAATAATATTACATATTTGTCTTAATTTTAAAGTTCAAAATATTTTCATCCGATAAGATTTTTGGGTCACATTTTATATAAACTTACCCAATATGGTAAAAATATGTTTTTATTTGGTCATAAATAGTTCAAAAAAATTATTTTTGTAAAGGTTATTGTACCCCCACATTGTTTTATTGTATAGTTATGTTATACTAACGGCCAACTATTAACAGTTTTGTTTATATTAGCAAAAACGTTTTCTTTTTTTTTTCTTCTTCTTATGATTTACACACAATACCTTATATTTTATCTCTCTCTTTTGGCCAATTTTCTAAACTAAAATTGAAGTGTATACAAATAGAAAAAAAAATTGTCTTCATGTGAATGTATGTATGTGTATGTTTGAAAAAGTGCAAATAAAAACCCTTAAATCTCTGATGATAGATGTGACACACTGTGTAACGCCATTTGTCAGCAGGTGTGCCCAAACAAACTCAAACGTAAAGGTAAAGACAGAAAGGGATTTTTTTTTTCTAACAATTTTTCTACATTTTTTTTTTGCTGCTTACCCTAGTTTAGCTTTTATTTCTTATTTTGTATAACAAAAATAAAAAATAAAAATCAAGCAGAAAAGAAAAAACTTTGACATTTGCACGTACCTTTATAAACCAGCATCTTAGCAGTCGTTGTAGTAGAAAGAAAAATAAACTTTAAAAACCATTTTCAAGCTTTAGTAAACACATTTACACTAGCGTATACACAAACACGCATACATATAAAAGACACGCATTTATAACGAAAAAGTACATACAAAGTTATGGTGGCAAAGATGGTTACAAAGTACTATTGCTGGAGCATTTTAAACAATAACACTTCCATGGCTTTTTTGTTAAAGGACAATGTTTTTTAAATTTGAAAAATACACAAAAATCGAAGTAGATTTTTATTTTAGCGGTTCATCTTTAACTTATTCATAGTAATTGTTACGTAAACGCAACGGGTAAAAACTAAAGATGGATGTTAAGTTTTTTAAAGTGTCACGTAAGGTAGAATGCATTTAATGCCTACCAACAGCAATTGAATTAGTTTACAGGATTAAGAAAAACATAATACTGTTACTATTAAGATTGGCAGGGTAGACCAACTTGGAGTTAGCCCTATGACATCTATTGGCTTTTGTTCGTCTGCACGGTAGGTATCTAAGCACTAGTAGGTATCTCTTGCGGGCGTGACTGATCTAAATTACATATAACTTTTATAATTTTAGTATTTAATTTCCATAAGCAAAAAAAAACTTCCAAAACACTCGAGAATAGAAGAATATACCGTTAAAACTAAAAAATAAAACAACAAAATTTGGAAAATATAAAATTTGTCAACATAAACTTATTAGAAAGAAAATTTGTATTAATTTGTCACAACATTCCTTGGAACTTGGGCAGTCCAAAAAATGTGCAACAAAATTCAATTCAGTTTTTAATAAGTATGGTCGTAAATATTTAAATTCAAAATCAGTCATCAAAATTAATAAGTATTTGTGGTGTAGTGGGTAGAGAGGTATTCTCATACGCCGAATTTCCAAGTTCAACTACCGGAAAAATATTTATTTATTTATAGTGAATTTTTTTATTTTATAGTGGATATTTTTATACTTGTACGTATGAAATGGTATTTTTTGACTGGTGCCTAAATAACCTTTTCTGTTTATTCTCCATGAAAATTTTTTCAGTTGAAAAAAAAAAATTTTATGATGTCGAACCAGACTAAAAATACCTTTCCATACATATAAGTACAAAAAGATCAACTATGAAACAAATAACCAAATACTACTTGGTACGGTAAAAAGAAAATTTAACACATGTCTTAAATATTGCTAATTGCTAATTTGGACATACAGTAATAAAAGGGAGAATGTAAACTCAATAAAAAGTCAACTGAATGTTAGCATAAATAGCATTTTCCGTTGATTTGTAAGTTAAATAGAGATATTTACAATTATTACTTTCAAGGGCACGAAGAATGTTGATGAAGGGTGTAGCAGACTACAAAACGCATTCCATTCGGCTGGTGTTTAAATAACTTTTTGTGTGTATTCTCCATCATTACTAAATCCAGACTAAAAATATTTATTTTTTAATTAAAAATATTCAAAAATATTTTTTAATTAGAAATATTCAAAACAAAGAAAAATTAATTGCAGTGTAATGCGTTAGGAATAAAATTTTGTGGAACTTAAGAATATTATTGTGGAATATAATATTAACTTACACAACTGAATATTGGCTTTCACAACTAAAAATATATTTAAATTTGAAGATAGTTGTTGTAGCCGCCAGAATTCGATTGTCAACAAATTCGGTGGCCACAACTGATACTGTTTTCTGGGTGCTTACAAATAAATGTTAATGGTTTTCATAAAATTACAACCAATCATTTCTCTGAGTGTATGTAAACTTTCCAATGATTTATATACCTGGCACAAACAGATTCATTGTTACCAGCGAATTCTTTGCCACTTGAATCGTTTGGTTTTCGGAACTAAATGTTTTTCTGATCCAATTTCAACCAAAATTCTGTTGTATTAGCCGCTTGGCAAGAATATCAACCGATTGCCATGAATAAAATATTTAAACTGTGGATTTTTAAATATAGTTTTATTAAATTTGCACTAAAAAAGAATTTTAACGCATTGCGCTATTTTAATATTTTTGCTCATCTGTTACCTTATTCATATTTCCTTCGCAAAATTAATAATAAATTTCAAAGCTAGCGATTTTAACGAAAATAGTTGGTAGATAAAAATTCGATTTTAATGAAAAGTATAATAATTATCAAATTTTGACAGTTAAGCTACCGATATTTGTCGCTAAAAGGTTAGATAATCGCCTGCATATTGGATTAAGATTATTAGAGATTAAGATTAGGATTTCAAAAATTTATGAGATTGGTGCAGCTGCGGTCGCTACATATGTTTTCTTTCTCGTAATTTGCTGTTTAAACCGAATAAATCTTGAAATATTTAAAAATCATAGTTGCACGGTACAACAGAAAAGCATTGTTATGCCAAAACGCTTCACGTCTCTCATTGTTGGAATTGTGGCTTCCCTTTGTTATCAAAGTATGCAGTGAGCTCTTCTTCTCTAAAAGCCACACAAATATATTTTCTGAAGATTTGTTTTAAACGCACTTTTTATGTACGAAATACAAACATAGATATATTATTTATCTCCCTTATATTTTAGTTCGCAGTCCTGCAACTTTCTAGTATTTCATACAAGGTGGCGCAAAAGTAATTCTCCTATCAGAAAATGCTATAAATTTTTCGATTGGCCCCTAATGTCAGTTCTGTTTTGAGATTTGTGTAGTAAACACATGCGAAATACACGCTAATAAACAATGTTACGCTACACTGCTCCAGAACGCGGAATATTGGGGACTATTTATTTGAGCAATAATGAAGATGATTTTTCATCAAAAATAATCATGAGTGATGAGGCCCATTTCCATCTTAGCGGGTACGTAAATAAGCAAAATTTACGCTTCTGGGGCACTGAAAAACCGCGTGTAACCCACGAAGAGCCATTACACCCGCTCAAAGTCACTGTATGTTGTGCTGTTTTCGCTGGAGGAGTCATCGGACCTTTTTTCTTCGAAGACGTCGCGGGCCAAACGGTTACTGTGAATGGTGAGCGCTACAGAGCAATGATCAACGAGTTCTTTTTGCCGCAACTTGATGAATTGGGATTGGAAAACATGTGGTTCCAACAGGATGGTGCAACGCCACACACTGCACGTGCCACAACCGATATGCTGAAGGATGCATTTCGCGGACGCCTAATCTCCCGTTTAGGCGATTTGCACTGGCCAGCAAGATCGCCTGATTTGACAGCTCCAGACTTCTTTTTGTGGGGCTTTTTGAAGTCGCGGGTTTATGTCAACAAGCCTCAGACTCTTGCAGCTCTTAAAGACAATATCCGTCAAGAATGTGACCTATCGCCGGAAGTTTTGGCCAAAGTGATGGAAAATGCCATAAAAAGGGCTCAAATGACAATCAACTGTGGCGGCGGCCATTTACATGACATCATATTCTCGACTTGATGTAAAAAAAATTGAAAGACCAAATCAAAATAATCCACAAGAAGAATCAAAGTTTTTCATTTTTTTTTAAATTACAGCCAAAAAACATCGGAAGGTTATTTTTGCGCCACCCTGTGCTTAGCCTTGCCTTTCTATTTAGCATTCCTACAAATTATTGATTGAATTGTTTGCTGCATTAAAACAAAAAATGTTTCAATAATACTTAAATTCTTGGTATTTGGATTAGGATTAGAACCAAGAAAACGGCTCTTACGAAATATGTTTTGTTGCCGTATCCGTTGCAATTGCTTAATTTTGATCCATTTTTAGTAATAAAATAGGTTACATCCTCACTCCAAGGAACTTCTACTTCATCCTCTATCTGCAATTTATTTTTTGAGTCACCTCCATATCCTAACTATTTTAAATATATGAATACTTTAATATCAGAGACACTACCATCCATTTCGTGAACTGATAATGATGTACCATCTATATCAGTTGAAACACTCGTAGATAAATCTGCTATTATTTCCTCATCATCAGAGTGAATATATTATAAACAAGATTTTCAAAATATGTAATTTGCATATCAAAAGGGAGCCTAAGATGTTTGAAGTATTATAAACATCAGACTTCAACAATTTTATAATAATATTCTTACCGGGCTACTGAAGATGCGCTCAAAATTTGAAATTTGTTAGTATTAGTTTACATTATTACTGAACACTGAACATTTCAAAATCAATATAAAAAGAATATTTGTAAAAATTATATACCTTTAATAAATCGCTCAGTACAAAAATTTTGCCTTCAATATAAATTATATCCAATCTTCAATTATGTTACTTTTTTCAATAACGAATTCGATAAGGGGTTGTCAACCCTATACCCAATTATACAATTAAATATAGGTTACATTTAAATGTTTTACTTCCTATATACATAGTATTGTAGGTCAAAGCTCAAAATAAATTTTGTGAATTATAGGTTTAAGGTCACTGAGGCGTATGAGTATTATATTTAGAAGTAATGAATGAAATCAATATAAAGTATACGCTACGTAGTAGAAAAAAAGTAATATTTATCTGAACGCCATTTACAACATAAAAAATATTTGATTTAAATGTGGTTTACATAGAAGCAAAATAGAATACTTTTTTCAAACTTTAAAACCAACATATTGGAAATCAAAAAATATAGTATATATAGAGCCCATATTCAATAGGGGATATCTACGAATGTAAAGTTGTTTAGCCAAAAAACCGTTTAGTTCATGTATTATAACTCCTCTAAAATATTTATGGACAAATTTTGCTAATCCTTCCTCATACAAAATTTTAAAAATTTTGCGAAAAAAATTAAAATTTTTATCTTTTATTTTACCTATTTCTTTTATTAATAACTAATTTCATTTTGTTTATAATTTGTCATTATTATAATTTTCTGAAGATGCTACAGAATGGAGTAGCGAAGTATTGAAAAATAAATAATATTTTTTTTTTAAATGAACCTTAAGCTAAAAGAATAAATTAGTTATTCAAAAAATTTTTGACTATTTATTTTTTAATTATTTATTTATAAAGCATTTTTCTGTATTCCGCTAGAGTTGTGTGGTAAATGGACTAACTTGATTAATTGAAAGATTCACTCAAGTGGACAATATACACTAGTCTACCATTATTCAGTCTATTCGTTTTCCCTTTTAAAACAAAATGTGCTAATTGGTTTTAAATGTTTCCACTGATGAATTGACTTATTCATAATACGTGGAATATGATTGTTACGACCACTTCTAACTCTACGTAAATGTGTTAATTTTTCTTAAATTAATATTGGCAAATCTGCCTCGATTTAGATGTGTTTATTATTTTTTATTGATTTGTAAATGTCAAATTGCCCTTCACGAGTCGATTTCATTCCGCCATTTTTTAATATTATAACACTGGTACTTGGCTCGACGTGGTGACTGTCGCTAATCTTGAAGATTTTTTAATTACTTTTATAAATTAAAGTTTTTATGTTATATTATTATTATTTAAAAAAAAGTTTTATACATATTTATAAGTTTTAATTGTTCAACAAATTAAATTATTTCCTTGAAGGAGTCACCCAATTTGGAGGCGAAATATTGGAAAATAAATAACCATTATTATTTTTATACAAACAAGATCTCAAGCTCAATTTAAAAGAATAATATAATATAATATTCAAGATCAAATAAAATAAAATTAAAGTTTTTATATTAATAACATTTCTAGTGGTTTCGATACTGAAAAGCAGCATAGTTACATTTGTAATGTATGACAACGGGTTCGATTCCTACAGCGAACGGGTTGTTAAAAAAAATTATCATATAACATAGAGGCAATCTGACAATTATAACACACAAAAATAATTAATACTATCATATATATTTCAATTAATGTTATATTTAATAGAAATATAATACCAAACCATCGATTTGGTTTCCGAGAAAAACACTCAACGATTGAACAAATACATCGTATAACCCACTCGATCGAGATTGCATTAGAAAAAAAGGAAATATGCTCAGCTGTATTTTTGAATGTGTCAAAAGCCTTTGACGATATATGGCACAAGGGCTTGTTATACAAAATAAATCTACTTCTTCCGAAGCAATATTGTCAACTGTTAGAATCCTACTTATCAAACAGATACTTTAGAGTCAAACAGGAAGATAATTACTCGAACCTCTACCCCATAAATTCAGGAGTTCCCCAAAGTAGCATTTTAGGACCTTTACTATATTTGTTATATACATATGATCTACCAGTGAAAGAATACTGTATTGTAGGTACATTCGCTAACGACACCACACCGTTATTATGTCAATTGGACAGAACATTACCACATCTATATCGAAACTCCAATCAGACCCTTTGGAATTAGAGCAATGGACTAAAAAATGGTGCATTAAATTAAACAGCTTGAAGTCTACCCACGTAGATTTCACAAAAATATTGATTACAAACCAATTTACATAGACCAAGAAATAATTCCATTTGCTAATACAGCGAAGTACCTTGGAATGACACTCGAAGAAGAAAAAAGAAGAACATGAAATAAAATATAGAAAATATAGATGGCTTATTGGCAGAAAATCGCCTTTATCGTTACATAATAAGATTATGATATATAAACAAATCATTAAACCAGTTTGGACCTATGGGATTCAGATCTGGGGATGTGCGAAGAATAGTGTAATAGAAATCATACAAAGATTTCAAAATAAAGTATTACGAAATTTAATAAAAGCTCCATGGTACGTAAGAAACACCGATATTCATCGTGATCTAAAAATATAAACAATTGCTTCTGAAATACAAATCAAAGCAAAAGCACATGAAATTAAACTTTTACAACACCAAAATAATGAAATTCCGGCTCTCTTGAATACTTCAGGATTGCCGAGAAGATTAAACCGCTACAAACCCCACGACCTTAAATGGCACTTCAACCAGTAAGAGGTTTTTGTCAAAAACTTCGACTGCTGTAATTAATTTGATATGTAGATAAATAAATATATTTTGTATTAAGAAATTTAAACTGCTAGTTAGTCAATATTGACTAGTTGTAGTCCTAAAGTAAAAATAAAAAAAGGAAAAAAAAACTATTTAATGGATAATCATTTATGACGCCTGTCCAAAAGAAAGTGTCAGAAACTAGTTAGTCTTATTGTAAATTAATAGTGTTTACAACTTTAAGAGAAAAACGTTTATTCTTCTTCTTAATCTTCTTAATTATAGGATTTTAAATATAAGAAACCTTGATGGAAATAAATTGTATTTTGAATTGAAATCAATTTTCTTTTAACATATAATCAAAATCCCACGGAATTCCTATCCAAACAAATGATCTATAAAAAATGTTTAAAAGTTCCCGTCTGTGTTTCAAAATTTCTATCAATAATATATGTCGAACTAGCTGTTACTGAAAAATATGTGTTTGGTTTTTCTGTTTCCCTTCGCTGTAAATGCACGTGGAAATGTCAATTAATAGTTTATTTGCGTAACTATTATGTTAGATGTAGTTTCTTCGGTACTAAATGATTTGAAAAAATATTTGCACTGTGTTGATTTCCCCAAGTGATAGATGGCCGGATGCCCGTAAGATAATGATTTATGTTTAACCCTTATGTTTACACCACGTTGTTTTGTCACATTCATAACACCAGGGTCTGGCCAGACCCGGTAAATAACTAGACGATTTTACATGAAAACGTATAAGTAAATATAAAGATTTTGTGTTGCCAAATTTATGTATTATTCTCAATTTTATAACTTAATTCATAAATTAACAAATAAGTTAAATAATAAGGGTTCAGGATTAAAATAATTTAAAAGCAAAACAGAAAATACTCAATTTAATCTTGTAGCTCCACATTTGTATATGAGAAACATGTATAGACCCATCTTGAGAGTTGCTGATATAAGGTCTGCAATCATTTGTCACTATAAAAGCATTACATAACTGACATTCTGTTGCTTCTCCATAGCGTTGGCTCTGCTTGAGGTATAGCAATTGTTGTAGTTGCCTGAAAAAAAAACTAAAAGAAATAAATTAATAATATGTACTACTACCAATAAAAGTCTGCCGAGGAAAGATTCCAGATCCCCATTTAGGATTTCCCAAATGTCACTAATTGGTGCAGTCTTATCAGTTTGGGCACGAAATGCACGCGTGCGGCTATCCTTAAATCGGATATAACGCAATAAAGAGATAAAGCGATGGCACGACATTGTTGGTCTTAAAATTGGTAGACTTTTAGTTTTCCAGAGGACAGATGCGTGCTGAATATTGTTTTGGCTTACATCAGAAGCTAAAAGTATACAAATGAAAGCTTGTAACTCAACCTCTGTGAATGTTTTCCACACTGGTATTGAATTTCTTCGAACAGCACCTTTAGCTACGGGTGGCACTTTGCTCCATTTGCAGCCATCACTTCCATAAAAATTCGACGTTTGATCTGATATATTTTCCTCTGACTGCACTTTATTACTGTCTGAATATCATTTTTAACTTCTCCTCTCTATCTCCAATTCTTGTTCTTTCTCGATATCCGAAGCTTTATTCTCCGGCCTATTGTTATCATTGACAACAATAGGTTCGTATCCATCTTCCGTTTCATTCTACCATTCGAGAGAATTGTCTAAGCAGCAACAACACGTTCATAAAATGTTGTGTGAATACGGGAATACGACTGATTGACCAAGTCAACTTCTGCAATCCCTTCATCAATTCTTTCCATTTTTATAAAAAAAAATCAACAAAACACAAAGTTTGTACAAACACTATTTTGAATTGCAATTTCGAATAAACTGATTATTTTCTTTGCAGCTCATACACATTTTTAGTTAAAAAATTTCTGAAATAATTGGCAATACCTGTTAAAATACAAAGAAAATGTTGCGGGTTTGGCCAGACCCAGGTGTTACGAATATGGATAGAATTTTCAAAACTCCAAAATTTACAACCCCTCGCACAATTAAATCTTTAAGTATGCACTAATCTATTCTAAAATGTATGCTTAAAGATATCATGGAATATCATAACGATATCTCCTCAGTATATATAAAAAATACACGAAGAGAAACAAGAAGAGACCGGTGTAAACAAGAGGGTTAAACTGCTTAGTGAGGTTGATATAGAAAAACTTTTATAGTTTCTTTATTTCATATTCTTTATGTTCAGAATCTGCTCAGATTAATCATGTGTGGAACCAAAAATTTAATTCTGTTGTACAGTGTTATATTTGCAAATAGTTTAAATATCTTTTATATACTTTTTCCACATTTAAAAATAAAATAAAAACAAAAATAGCATTTATTTAAAATACACAATATTTTATTTGTTGGATATTTACACGTTTTTGTATTTGATTTTATAGAATGTAATAAATTTTCATTTCAAATAAAGAAAAAAGACAAATATGTTAACCTTTTTTTTACTTTTCTGTCAGGTCATCTGCCTGTACTAACCCTAAATTTTGATAAACAAATACATTTTTCTTTTTTTGATATAAAGAGAAAGTTTTGCATTAATTTTAAAATTATTGGCATATATTTAGTTCTGAAAAAAATCATAATTATCCCAATTAACATTTACTATTGATACTGAATAAAAAACGATTTAGCATTGAGAATTTGTATTCTCAATTTAAAAATTATACCGTTCTCTACAAAAACGACAGCTAGAGCCCGAGTGTATTTATCAAATTGAGAAAAAGATTTGAGATTTCCCCGAAAACAACTGTATTTCTCAAATCGAGACGCACGCTATTATATTTCCACTGTATTTCTCATATAAACCTCAACATTATTTTTAGGAATTTTAAATGCTGCTATTTTAAATTTTTTATTTAAAAATATATACTTAAAAAATAACTTAACATAATTTGTAAATGTGAATTGAAAATAATAAAAATATATTTTATTTGAAATTTGCAATATTGTTCTTCGGTCCTTGATTATGTTTAGTTTTTGTTACCAATTGAGTTCAAAATTAAATTTTTAAGCTGGAAAGAGAAAAGATACATTTATGTGAAAAAAAATTTCATGATTTTCGTAAAATTAACTTGCCTTTTATTTCAGTTTGATTCTGATATATAAAGGTTTCATCGTCTGAATATTTGGATAATAAATTTCTAAATATTTATTTTCTTCTCAAACACTCTTCAAATTTTTAACTGAAAAATAAATGAAAGTTAAAAATAAATATTTTTAATTCATGTTTATTTTAAGATATGTTAATGAAAATTGGTCAAGACAGTCAATATAATCCGCACACCAGTCAGAGTAAAAATCCACAAATGCTTAATGGGTCGAATTGGCCCCAAATATGTCTATGAAGTCTGAATAATAGAAATTTTTTGAATTATTATTTATGAGAAAATCCGGAGAGATTTTAACTAAAAGCAATACAGTTTGTTTAATTATTTTATTTGTATATGCGATGGTTTGTGTACAAAAAAGCATAAAATCCCATTCCCATGGGGCATTTGTAGGGGCAGTTATCAAGGGCCTGATTACAAACCAAAATCGATTCGCCCTTGGACTAAATGAGCCAGTGCGAACAAGAATTCATTGTAGAAGGTAAATTGTGAATCAATATGGGTCTCTATGACCTATATTTTTGGTTATAACGTAGTGGTCTAGGGTATAATTAATATGATATTGTAATATGGAAATGACAAGTTAACGAGCATGTCGCAAAAACCTTGAGAAAGAAAATTCTAACAGTTTTTATGGAATGGTCAACCATCTGGAATTTTGAAATAGAAATTCTAAAATTTGGAAGTCTTTTAAGTCGAAAAATTTTCTAAAAATTAAAAGAGACTATAGCCAAGATATATTCAAATGTAAAATATGTATGCGTTAAATCACAAAATAAGCAATATAATGTGTTAAAGTGAAAAATTCTTGCCAGCATTACTCACCTAAAGATGCTAATTTGATCATGAGATTTAACACCATGTCTTGATGATTTTCTTGAAATGAACTTGCACAAAAAATATTAATTAAGGTTTATTTAAAATTTTCTATTAACATATTATAATTTTTATTAAAATACTTAAAATTTATTTTCTTTACAATTTTAACGCGGAAATTAGCTGTTTTCCATGTAGTTTTGACTGAAATACAAATTATTTATTTTTCATATTTGTTTATTGTTATTAAAATAAAGTTAGAGAAATAAAATTATCTCATATCATCCTCAAAGCTTGTTATCAAATAACTTTTCACTTAGATAAACATTCAATAACAACTTTTAATATTGAATTTTCTCAAAGTTAAAAAACAATTTATTCATTTATAGAACATATATAATATACGATTCTAAATAGATTTCAGATCAATGCCAAATCTCGAACCATTAATTTTAATTAAAAAATTATTTGAGAAATACATACTAAAGCAAAAATTGAAAACTTTTACAAATAATTCCAAATGTATTTCTCAAGTTGATGTCGAATATTTCTCAAATATGATGCAAGGGCTAAATTATTTGAATCTATGTTTATTGGGATTTGACTTATATTACCATAAGGCAAATAATCATGAATTATTAATTTTTTTTATATAAATTAAAAAAAAACTACCTTAAATATGCTCCGAAATATTTTTTCTTTCCCACAAAAATAACCACAACAAAATTTTTTCACAAAAATAAATTATCTGTTAGAAATCTCTTAATCGAATAGAAAATTCCCTAAACAAGGATCACTGATTTAATATACCATCTCAAATATACTTAAATTTAGGTAGTAAGTTTGTGTGTGTGTATTTTTTTTTGCATTTGTGCGTCTAAGCCCACCCTCACATACTTTATTTTACAAGTCAAGATTTTGATGTAATGCAACTCTCTATAACATATAAAGGGTGGTTAAATTTTAAGGGCCGATGTTGATTTTGAATAAAGCACAAATTATTTAGGAAATTATTGTCATTTCTTTTAATTATGATAATATGCTTTGTTTCAATTATGTATGGAACAAAATATCGGCCAAATGGCCCCCGCGACCTCGGCGGCACACCTCCATCCGATGGTCCAAATTTTCGATGACGCTGAGGCATAATTGAGGTTCTATGCCGTTAATGTTCCGAATTAACTTATCGACGTACACCTTTTCTTTCAAATAACCCCAAGGAAAGAAGTCCAACGGTGTCAAATCAGATGATCTTGGCGGCCAATTGACATCGCCACCACGTGAGATAACACGGCCATTGAATTTGTTGCGCAAAAGAGCCATCGTTTCGTTAGCTGTGTGGCAAGTGGCACCGTCCTGTTGAAACCACATATCTTCCAGGGTCATATCCTCAATTCCAACAGCAATGTTCTCCGCAGAACGAACTGGGCGAGCATGCACAGGTGCTTTCGCAGACCCGATTTTATGAAATTTGCCCACAATTCTCGCGATTGTGGACACATTTGGTCGATTATGCTGACCAAAAAAAAAATCACGAAGTGCACGATATGCATTTTGATTTGAACGCTCATTTTCATAATAAGCCTGAATAACTTTAACGCTCGATTGTGTATCTTTCCATGGTTCAAATTGAGTTAGTCTGAAATTGAGAAATGTCAAATGAAGTGCAGAAAAAAACTTGACATTTAGGTGTGGTTCACATTCAATATCGGCACTTAAAATTTAACCACCCTTTATATCATGTCTAAAGGGTATATAGAGCATACACTAGATTAGCTGAAAATATCATAGTTTTATTCTTCATATTTTATTTTCTCTGTTTTTTTTATTATTATTATTGCTGTTGATATTAGTTTATGAAAAACTTTATGGTTTAATATTTTTTCCACATGTTTTATTGGCCATTTTTGTGCAGGGGAAACAAGTAAAAAAATAAGTTTTAATTTAAAATATAAGAAAAACTTTTGATATTTTTTAAAACTTTCTTTGCTAACACCGTTAGTTGATGTAAAATGTATTTTATTTAAAAATTGCTCACGTATTTATATAAACCAGGCTAATGGTAACATAAATTATACAATAAGGTCCAGGAGAACAATGTTTATCATCTATACCGGGAAATATATTTAATTTTCAAAATAATTTAATGTATTAAATAAATATTTGTTTGAGCCATTAATAGTGCCCGAAAGGCATTTCAAAAAATGCCAATAAAATAAAGGTATAGGTGTTTAAAGTTAACTAAAATCCACTGAATATTTTTGTAACCCCCCTGCCACAACTTATTTACGGTATCTCTTACCAATTTCTCCAATACAGTTCGTTTGAACTTAAATAAAATATATATCTTACTTTCGCATTGCTTTTAACCTTATCATTTATTTTAGCGTAAATATTCTTTCCCCCTTTTTATATAAAACTTCCATAGATTATTTTATTACAGCATAATTGACAACATGACTCAATCATGCTTATATTAGGTATTTAAAATGTGTTCAGAACAAAAAATGATTCTAAATCAATCACACCACCCCTTTTTGGTTGTCGTTTGCAAAATATAAAACTGTTAATATTTTGGTCACTAATATGAATGGTAGAACAGATATGTCGATAATGTGGCACGCAAAAAAAATTTAAAAAAATCTTAATAATTTATGCAACTGTATTATTTTACTTAATATCTAACTAGTATTTTTTGTATTTATAACGAGCTTTCCAGCTCCATATATTTAGAAAAATAAAGCACATATTTATTTTTAATGTTTTTAATAGGTCAGGCATCAATACTTCCATCAGGTCAGGTATCAATGCTTCCATCTCATCCAAACTTAATGTCTTGAAACACCTAAAGCCTCGCATTTAATACGAACAGAAAAAATATTGAAAAAATAAGGTTACATCGCTTAATTAAAGATAACATATAAAAAAGGATAACATTAAAAAAAACATATAAAAAATGTCTGCAGAATTTATATTCCAACTTATGAGAGTTTCCTTGTAAGGTCTTCTTTAATGCGTTTTCCAATTTAGGCAGTTTCTAAACATTTTTTAACTTTTCATCCCAGCTTAAATACTTCAAAAATATATAAGTATTGTGAACTCATGCAAAAAAAAAAACCTTGGCAGTGCATTTTAATTGCTTTCTTAGGGTTTAGTAAAAGTACTGGTCAGCAACTATATTTAACTAGTTTGCTGCTTCGACAATCCCAACTCATCTATGAAATTATCAGAAAAAAAGTGAATCGTTTGCCATACCTAAAAAAAATAGTGCTGCTACAAAAGATGGTTCAATCAATGGTTTTAGCATTGGCTTGTCATGTGATGAAAGTATTCCTTATCAATCAGAAAAAAGTTTTTCTGTTTAAAACATATTGTTCTCTTTTAAAATTTCACCTTCTTTGGGCTTATCTGCATAAAATTAATATCGTAAAGACTTTTAGGAAAATACTCTAAGGCTGTCTGCAGGACTTCGGTAAAAAATGTTAAAGTTTATTCGCCAGACCTCGCAGAGTACTTGCTGCATGTCAAAGGATAATCGCAGGGGCTCGAAAGATATTCGTTTATGACCTAAATTTAAAAAAAAACTTTAATAGCAAAAATTTAAAGTAATTTACCCAAATTTTTGTAGATGTATTAAAGCACTATTTATTTAAGCACCAATTCTTAATTTTAATCGATTTGATACGTTTTGCGCCTTCGGAAAACTCTTACCACTTTTTGGCTTAATACTACGTTGTGATCAGAGAAGAAAAATTTGATTGTTTTGCTTTTTTTCTCACATTTCCTTATATTGGATTTTCCGACCCCCTCTTGAATTAAAAAGAAAATGTTTTTCTACCTTCCGTTTTCTGAGGCCTGGGCTTTAAGAAGCGGTACGTGTGATACTCAAATCAAAGCAATTTCCTCAGAATCTCACAAGGTCATTTTTTCCGATCCATGATATGTGGCTCCCTTTAGATCCATTTAACCCTCTATTATTCATGAGCTGCGATTTATTTGATATTTTGAATAGGAGATGATAACAAATAAATAAAATTCAAGTATTTTTATTATTTTTTCTTATTTTTAATATTTGAAAACAAAATTACATAAATGGGGAATGTTGCTTATAGGCAACACTGAGGTAAATGATCAAAACTTATATTACTGTAGCACATGTTACATAAGATGGATGTTTCTAAAGCAATTTTTGGTTTTTGTGTAGCACTATATCGCATTTCTCACATTTATTATGGGTAAATCCCACACACTTCGGAAACTTGCATCCGTTTTTTTTTCAGACCATTGCGGCCAGTGCCCAATTTGGTCTTTCTGAGCAGGTCCTTTGTGCTTTTAGACTTCAACGAACGCCGACTAGATAAATTTTGTTTTATACCCAATTTTCAAAGGGTCACAACAACCTCCAAACGAAATTCTGCTGATGATAAGCGATTTGATTAAAAACTTTTGAACTCAGCAACCCTTTTGTAAAGAATCCATTCATTGGCCATTGTGAGATCCAAATAATGATAAAACAATCGCATGGGCTACCTTTTGCTTTGCAAACGTATTTTATATAAATACATTCATGATGCTGTCAAGGAGATCAACGCCACCCATATGGCGATTGTAATCTGCGACCACATTGGGTCGCTTTATGTGCACATACCTTGAATTCTGTTTATCCCATCTTCGAACATCAGTTTTAGGTTTTTGCCCAACAAAGGTGGAATCCAAATTGACAATTCTGTTATCCTTCCATTCAATAGTTGAGACATCTATTCCCTTGATGTCAGATATGTATTCTTCTGAATAGCCTAGTTCCTTTTTCATCAGTATCTTTTCTGATGACAGCTTACAACCCGGTATTCTATTTCTTCTTATAGTACCGAGACTAAGAAAGCCTTCTTTAAACAGGTATTCCATTAGACGAAGAGAAGTAAAATAGTTGTCAAAATAGAGTCTGAAGTTCTGGTGCCTTGGAATCATACGCGATAACCTCATGACGACGTTATATGAGGCACCTAAATATGGCTCCCCTTTTAAGACGACATTTTCTTTGTCTGTTTCGATTTTATTTTATCTATCTCTGGAGCCTTATCTTCGAAAGCTTCTTATTCAGGTATAAAATCAAGATCGGCAATGCTGTCGTCATCAAAATCTAAGCCATCTTCACTATCTGCGAGATCATTTCAAGCAGCAATAATTTTTTCGTTACTAAGGGGCCGCTTACGAGACATCCTGACACATAAAAACAAACAACAATCTGCATAAGAGGTGTCAAACTAAATTTCACCCTTTTTGACTGATGTAATCTACGGGCAATAATCTTTATTTGCCAACAAAAACAAAACATAAAAACTGTTACCTCTCCAATTTACCAAGATCACATACAAAATACAAGTAAAACAATTTTTCTTTATTTTTTGAAATAACAGTCAACCAGCGTCTTTCGTAAATACTGACAGTCAAAAAACAAATGTAAATTTACAGCAAGTGATGCCACTAAATTTGTTTTTTTTTGAACGAGGTGGTCAGATAAGTCTGTAAACCACGTGATACAGTGCGCGATTACGTTAAAAATATTATTTCCATAAATTTTGAGGCAATTGAAGGCACAGTCTACACTATGATACAGAGGGTTAAGATCACTTTGTGGTCGCGATAAAATCTACTTTATTAAGAAACTAAATTTTTCATGGGGCCCATAAACAAAAAAAGTTTTTTTTAAAAAGCTCAGTTTGTACGGGCAGTCATACACTAACTATGAAAAAGGAATTTCGCATAGTCATATTCTTTAGGGTGTGTGATATATAAGCCTGTTGAGTTGTTTGTGGGTTGGGTGGTTCTTAAAGAGGCTGATGATGACCTGGTCGCTAAGATCAAAAGTGTGCACTCCTTCTAGCGCTCATCCTCACAATCTTTTTCATTTAATAAAAAAATTGGTGTTTACTATTCGTTATTAACATTAAATTATGATCTTGAGACTGATAAAAATTAAAAAATATAACAAAAAAAGTTTTCTCTAAAAAAAGGAGAAGATTTCTCAGAAAAATTTAAATTTGTTTGCCATTGGTGCACAGTGCTTTGTTCCCATATAACAGGAGTTACACACATTTGGTACGCGATTTAAGCTTTAGTAAATTTGAATACAAACGAAATTTAAGGGAAATTGGTACACGCCTACAAATTCGGTCAGAAAATAACGAAAATTGATAATTATTATTAGAACAAAGTTATTAACTTGCCTGCCAATTTTCTTTTCAATCGAAGCAGGGACTCGCTTACCTGTCATATATAATTTTGTAGAAAATGCTATAAAACGTTTAAAGGTTAACTGATTGCATTCGAACTTACCAAATTTATTTAAATAAATATAACAAAAATGTATTTATTTATTTGTCTATGGAATTTTAATCATTACAGACATTTTAAAAAATAATTTAATATTATATAACAATATTGTTACGATTTTACCCTTTATAAAATCGTTGATTTATTTACCTTTTAAATAAATCGAGTTCTTTCTATATTGCAAATAATAAACACCATTTGAAATTATTTATAGCTCTATTTATTTATAACAGTCATCAAAAATTACAGAAATACACTTTAAAAGCACACTTTATTTACACGATTTAGACAGACTAAACGTTAGCCACATTTTAGTTCTTCACACTCTGCGTTTTACTTATAAACTGAACTACTGCGTCACTGAGAACCAGTATTTATATGAGTAGTCAGGTATTCTAGTTATTTCCAGTTTATTACGACACTAGAATCTTCCAGCTGTCAAAATTTTGTGTAAAGAAATTTCTAGTGATAGAAATTTCTTGTAACAATATCATGAGTTCAAAATAATGTAGGATTATTTAACTAAGTGTTCAGAAAAATAATAATACCCTAGAATTAAGTAAAATAATTTATAAATCTTTATAATTGGTTAAATGCTTAATTTCATTAATCATAAATCCAGAACAGATAACACCATTAACTTTTTTTTAAATAAATAACACATTCAGCATTGTTTTCCAACTTTTAAAATTAATTTTGGTAAACTAAAGAAAATAAGTCAACAGTAACACTATTTAGTTTTTTGCGTTAATCCTTTCAAGTTGTGAAAGAATGTCAATATTATTAGATCTTGATCATTCTTTATAAATGTATTCACGAACCAAAGTATTATCAGTCCAGAAGTTTGAATCAAGAACATTTTTAAAAAAATTCATCAGAAACAGCAATTTTAAAAGATGCAAGAGATCTCGGTTGAGAAAATTGAAATATATGTATTCAAACATCAGCATTTGGGTCAATCTTAGATTTTGTGTAAAAATCTACAGCATCTGGAAAAGTACCACTTGCCAAACGAGTTATGAAAACAGTTTTATTAGGTGCTATGCAATGGGTTATGAACAATTCAATTATTGCCTTTACCAGGATTAGAAATTTGATTATTTGTAGACATTTTCGGTGATAAAATTGCGTTAGGGGACCTATTTGATTAATGTAATTGATCAGTGATAGCTTGTAGTTGTGATCACACTATAATTCTTTGATTTAGTTTTTGTAACTAAAAAGTCATTAGTATATCCTTTTTTATCACAAAAAAATACCCTTAAAATATTGTAATAAATTTAAATCGTGTTATCCTTTGCAGTCATTGAAAATCATTTATAACATTTAAGTTGAATGAATATGCTTCTTGTTATCCTGAAAATAAATAAATTATCGAAAAATTCCTTGTATTTTTGATATCCTGAGGATATTTGATTTCATTTGAATACCCATACTTTTGTTACTATGCGTACCGGTTTTCGGGGCATGAGGGACCTCACAGGGCCTGTGAAAATTTATTTTTTTATTCCAGAGGGGGTTATATTTTTTTATTCTATTTTTAGTGCACTTTTGCCGATATTTCATTTCTATAGCACGCTTAATTGTTTTGCCCATATAACCAGGATCAGATCCTTTTCCGAGATTCTGTTCTGTGGTGTAGGGTAACTCTTGGTTGGGCCTAATTGACTACAACTTTTTTTTACTTGATTCGTAATTGATTAGAAACGACCATCTGCCCGATGATATGATAGGGTATTGATTATATTTAGACATTTTTACAAGTAATTAAATTTTACCATTCTGCTTATAATATTTTTTATTTAAAAATAAAAAAATATAAATCACTATAACAAATTTTATTAAAAATCCAACAAATTTATTTCTTGTATTTAAATCTACTTTAAAAATCAATTGGACGTCTCTGTATTTTTATATACTAAACATTTGTGGTGGTTGGTAGTCATTGAATAACACATCAACAATAATTGCCAATATTTCCGGGATTTAAGCATACTAAATAACAAACACAAGCACATGTATAAATCAATATATATTATAAATGTTATACACAGTCTATCATTTGGTTATCATATGAAACTAAACATGTTTAATACTTGATATTGTAATAGAATTTTGATTTTTTTTGTTTTAGTTTTAGTTTCCCCCTACTAATTTATATGAATCACTGTATCGTACGGAAATATTGCAGGTATAATTTATCAATTGTTAAGCGATTGCAAATTGGTGTGTTAAATTTCAACCAGCTTTTTTTGATAATTACATTTGAGCTTTTATACTCCCCAAAATGTTTAATATATTGAATATTTAAATTGTTTGCAAAATTTAATTTTACTTTATTCTTCTAAAAGGAAAATTGTGAGATTAAAATTATAATCTAAATGAGAAATTATTTATGATCACCAATATGAATCTAATGGCAATTAGGATAATCAAATGATGTAGAAGTTTGTAAAATTGTAAAAAATTAATAATGTGCCTAATGGTCATACAATACAATTATAATTTATAATCTACTACTTATTCAATACACCATACCCAGTATTGAATGTTTAATAAATAAGAGGTAGTATTTTTCTCTTATACGTCCATTAAGAAAAAGCTTTTTTATTTCACCACAATATACATTTTAAAGCTCTTATATTTACTTAACATATTCAGCATTTTAAAAAAGCTTTTTGGGTTATATTTACGTTTTACTGAATGAAATTAGTACAATTATAATAGAGAATATATATTTGTAAGCTTCTGGTTATACACACATGAATATTGAAATGTTTGTTTATTGTTTTAATTTAAAAGAATACTAAAACAACAAACAAATTTTTGCCATTCAAATACAACAACAAAAAAATGGTAATAGGATAATGTTGAACAAATCGCAATAAATTTACCAGCTTTTATAAAATGTGGCTTTTAGTTTTCAAAAATCAGTACCACCTCTCTTGACGCAGCCCGCGATTAAACAAAAGTCATTAAAGAAAAAAGTTCCAATAAAATAAGTTTTTTTGCCTAAAAATTTTGATTTAGATTTTAAAAGCTTTTTATTAAGCAACTTCATAACTTATGTAGACATGACTATTAAAACAGTCTACTAATCACATTTTTCGAATGCTAATCCATACACTTCATTATAAAATCAGCATAATTTAAATTCGGTTTTTACAATTACCGCATTTTCAGCAACTAGCTGTATTTCCATTAGTTACGCCACGTCAGGTCGCACTTTAGTTGGATTTTTTTAAGCAATCTGTCGGCAGGGATATTCTCCCATCTCTCCCTAGCATGCTACAACCAAATACTTAAGCAGCATTTTCAAAATCCAACCATGCAAAATTATTTCAGGGTTACTTTTAATGTTTTTGGGGTCATTGAACTCTCTATAAATCAAACAAGTTTGCAATGTTGTTTTATGTTTCTGACCTCCACAAGTATAAAAAAATTGTTTTTAAAAATTCTGTGTCATTTATATTTTAAAACACAGTGGAATACAGCTATTGCCGGCTTTTTGCCTGTTAAATTTTGTGACATGATAAAGTATTTTTAAGTTTATTTTTTTGATTTATTGGCAAACAGTTAAGCTAAAACTTTTTTTCTTTGTGAAGGTGTGGAGGAGAAGAACAAAATATATTTCTTAAAATCATAACTATGGTGTAAAATATACCAGATTGCCTGTCAATTTCAGATATTAAGCCTACAACTGTGGAATTTGCTCAGCTGCTGTCTGTTACCACATACACATATACTACACTTTTAGCATGACCGTTTAGTAATTTAAACCAAAGCAAGGACGAATTTTGCTGTGACTAAGAAAAGAGTTTTTTTTTTTCAAATACATTCACAATATATTTTCCGCTACCGACTGTAGTTTATTTAAAAATTAATACGTAAAATTTGTTTTTAAATAAAGAATCAATTGAAATTCATATAAATATATTTTTTAACTATTTGAATCAGTCATTCAAGCAAGAAACTACAAAAATTTACAGACATTCGGTAGATGTTTATATTTTCTGTTAAATGTAAAATTTAATGTTTTCTGTTTCTAAAAATAGAAATTCATATTATTCCTTATTGTTTTTTACCAAAATAATTTGTTTATATACAAAATTATTTCAATAAAAATTACAAGAAATTATTTAAACATAGATAAACACATGGATAATAAAAATATATACATCTGTGTGTATTATGTTTTGTAAAATTATGCACAAATAAAAGAAATCAATTTGAAAAAACAAACCACATAAATCGTTTTTTCTTCATTTTGTCAGTTAAAAATTTATAGTAATTTTAAACTACTTTCGATTGCTTTTGCTACTAATATCGATTACTAAACAATGATTGAAAATAAACAACAAAATGGGCGCTAAATATAATAAAAACAGTAGTCCTCTATTTGATTGTATTTTCGATTAGTTTTATACACTTAAAAAAGTTTGTAAGTTAAAATAACTGAAAATCATTCATTTAAAAACCGTTCTACTTAATTTTCATTTAAATTAAATGCCATTTGTCATTTATTTTTAAATGTTGATTAATCAACTGGCAGATCCGTAAGAAACAAATGATAGTATCAGTTAAAATAAATGTCAAAATTTTACCTACCAATCCTTAAAAAATAAATGTTTTTTTTTCATTTATTTGAAATTATTTCCGTTTTTGTACAATACATAATATATGTATGCATATGAAGCTATAATCACTTTTTGTGTGAATGTGTTTGTATATGTATGTGTGGTTATGAAGTTCTTGTAATTTAAATTGAAAAATTTTGTATATATACAACCATAAAAAAACAAATTGAATTTTTTTGAATATTTTTTTTTGAAACAGCAAACAAAATTTAAATTTGTAATAACTGTTACGAACAGAAATAAACCACAAGTTTCCGTTTTGTGGGTATATTTTTATTAAATTTCAAACAAATGAAAAACATAAATGAAACTGAAAAAAATGGTAAATGATAGTAAATTATTTCAAATAAATGTATAAAAAAGTTAATATAGATATTTCTTTGAAAAATAAATGTATGTTCCTTTATTTTTAAATGAAACGGAAAACTTTTTTATTAAACTACAAACAGTTAACTACATAATATTCTTATGTCCTTTAGAGATTTTCGTACGACTTATTCAACACATATTTATTGATGGAATTTTAGGTGCTCCAATAAATTTTGTTTATCACCATTTAACTAATTTAGTTTATAGAAAATTGCTAAAAAATACACATTAGGGAATAGAATACAGAGCAACATAACTGATTAATGGGAAAAGGAAATATCGATCCTAAATAAAATTTCCAAAAGAAGAAGAAACCCTACATGTAACAGATGAATAAGAAAATTTTCAGAATTATTTTTTTTTTAATTTGTGGTATCAAAATTTCATAACGAACTTTGAAATTTCAGTCGAATTATCCCTTAAATAAAGCTTTTCCAGCAATAAAGTACAAAAGTAGCCAACATTCATTATATTTCCATACAAATCCCTCTAAATATTAAATGCTTTACAATCTATCAAATTTATTAGGGTTTCAGTGAAGGTAACCGAATTTTGGATTGCATTGATTACACAAATTTACAAACTCCAATCGACTTTTGCATCAGAGCCGCTGAGAACAAATCTTAGCGTTTTTTGAGGCGCTAATTTCTAATCCAAATGTCATTTTTAAGGATTGGTTCTAGTTTTTGAGTTCTCGCATGTTGGCAGCACTGTTATAATGAAGCTGTTGGCATCGCTAGAACATCATCTCAATTTATTCTCAATTTTTTTTTATGTTAAAAAAACCTGTAAAAATGTAAAGAAAAACATGCAAAGTCGATTCCAAGTATTTTTGTTATATTTGCGGAAAAAAAATTACAAATATGATGAGAGATGCATGTTTTCAATATTTTGGTTTTTCTGTAGCAAACACTTACTGTAAAAGTGCTCAAGAAGCATACTCTCCATTTTTAATGCCAATGTTATGGAGAGAACAAAAAAAATCATTGAAGATGATTGCTAGTTTTGCTTAATGTATGTGATCGTTCCAAATGCAAAAAAACTAGCAAAGTATAAATATCCTGACGTGTCAGCTGTGTCCAAGCCAGTTCCTCGTTCGAGAAATGACCTTTTGATCATTTCTCCAGCTATGAGCTTTCAGTTCATCACCGATTATAATGGACTAAAGATTTTACCATAGAAGAAAAACATTTAATTTCGCAAATTCAACTAAATCACTTGATTCGTGATTTGGATTTATGGGAACAAAAAGCAGAATTTCTCGCATCACGGTCACAGGAGGACAAACAAAAGTCACTGTTTACAAAACCAGAACATATGTTTCTGCGAATGAATACACCTACGATGTTAATAAATGGGGTTTAAAATACAGCATCAAGGCTGGTCTGATACACAATGGAAATATATCTAAAACCATATATTCTGGTTGCTGATGCAATATAAACGAAGGAATGCTACCAAACAATATGTAAAATTTTGACCAAGATTAAAAAAAAACGGTCATCAATGGAAAATTTTTTGATTATATTTTAATGAAAAGACTTCAAAAACTCTCTGCAATTACTATTGTGTTTGTTTTTCCTTATTTACTATTTTTACTATTATTAATATTATAATCAAGTATGTATGGGAAACATTGCGTATACACAATATTAAATTAAAAAATTACGTATACGCTATGGTTTCAAATCTTGTTCTTTTTAGTTAAGACTAAATAGTGACACAAACTGAAAAAATTGAATTGTATCCACCTGAAAATAGACGACTATCATT
Source organism: Eustalomyia histrio (assembly GCA_949748255.1). Lineage (NCBI taxonomy): Eukaryota > Metazoa > Arthropoda > Insecta > Diptera > Anthomyiidae > Eustalomyia > Eustalomyia histrio. The sequence goes on from OX456526.1 coordinate 64,796,350, forward strand.
GTTAGAGCTAAGTATCGACAAATAATCATTAAATAATTTTATTTCAAAAAATCTTGCGAACCCTTTTGACATGCATAACATAAAAAGGCTTGGGAGACAATACAAAATTAAAAATGCAATATCTCTGATGTTGACCTGATCTTTTAAGACGGATAATACCACTGTGTTCTACGGCCCAAAATTAAGTGGGGGTGTCTCGGCGTTTTTTGTCTCATTCTAACGTACTTACAGTGTTATTGGTTCTAATAGGGATGCTGTTTTTTCCTGTGGGATAGTTGTGCAACTGACCCATATTATATGAAAAAAGGTTGTCAAAGTCTTACTAGTTATGAACCAGGAAAACTTAATGTTTCTTATACGTCACTTGGGAACCCACAGAATATTTTCCTGCTACCTGCCACCTCTCCACAAAAAACATGGCCTTATTAAAAACTTCGTTAACCCTAAAGGCCAGCTTTTAAATACTTAACTAAGTTGTTTCCCAAATTGTTATACGCCGAATATCGTATCTGATATTCGAAAATGAATGGCCGATGGAAATTTATTAAAATGTTTAACGCCAAATGAAGAAGCAGCATGGCCATAATTTCAAGACTTTGATCACAGCTTTCCCGAAAATCCCCGAATTTCCAGAAAATAATCGATAGATTGTTGTAAAATTATCGCAAGATTGGAGCAAGAATGTGCCTCGAAGTACACTTTCTTTATTAGCATCTTGATTTTCTTTCCTGAAAACTTAGGTGATACTAGCGACGAGCTAGAAATCGGCAGACAATATCAAGGATTTTGGAACGAGAGCATGATGAAAGACTACTGTCGCAGTTCCTAATGTATGCTGACGATCTTAAGATTTTTAAGCCAATTATATTCATAAAGACATTTCTGATCTACGGGATGACTTAGATAGGGTAATTGTGTAGTCAGAAGCCAATGGTTTACCTTTAAATATTGGTAAATATTTCTGTACGACGTACTATAGATGGCGTCACATATTATTTTTGAGTACAGAATGAAAAGCCATGTTTTATCTTCAGTGGATGAAATGTTAGATTTTGGTGTTGTTTTTGATCAAAAACTTTCTTTTTGCAGTCAATTGAATTTTATTATTCTTAAGGCTTAATTGCTATCTACTTTTATACGTACATTTGACCATTTCACCAAAAGAGTTTTATTTTTGTCCTTTGTTAAATCAAGATTAGACTATGCCTCCTTTATCTGGAGCCCCAATGATAATATTTATATTAATCGCGTTGTGAGAATACAAAATAAATTTATTAAGTTCACTCTTCCTTTTTTAAATGTCTCATATACTAGTTATTTTCCTAATATTCCTACATTTTCTCATCCAACATATAAGATATATGTAAATACATATTTTTGAAAGCTTTGAAAGCCGGAAGAAATATTTTTTCTTTTATTTTCTTACACGGCGTTATTTGTGGTGAAATTGATTTTCCTGAATTATTAAAATTAATTCCTATTTAGGTACCTCCGAGTGTTTTTAGAACTAATGATAAGTTCTTTTATATAGATTTGCATATTACTGATTATTCTTTAAATGAACCTCTTACCAAATCTATTAAATTATTTAATTATTATTGTAATCAATTAGATATAAGTCTTCTTTTTTTGAATTCTAAATCTCTTGTAAATAATTTACTTTAACTAATTTAATAGTTTTAAAATGCTAGCGTGTAAGAATAATATTGTTTCCATAGACTTAAATAAATAAATAGTGTGTGAAACAGATCCCAAACAATACAAACGACTCAGTAAGACTGCTCTTCATTTCTATATTTTCACTTTTTATTGAATAAAATTGACATAAAATGTCCAAAATAGAACTAAGAAAAGTAGAATTAGTCTTAAAAAACAGAGTACATATTTTAATTCAGCGCCAACTAAACTCAGAAATAAATTTTAGTTCATCTAATCCAAAACTGTGTATACTTGTGTTATAAATTCAGATAATGATTGATATTGGTAAAAGAATTTTATACTGTATTTGTTTTCCTAACAAATTATTTAATTTAAAGTTAGCCATGAAAATTTATTAGTGTTTGTGGTGCAGTGAGTAGAAGAGTCGCCTAGTATTCCGATTTTCCTGTTTCAAATCCCGGAAAAAAACATTACAAAAAAATTATGTTTGATATTTAAATACCAAATAAATTAATGAAAATTAAAATTAGTAATGCTGCAGTAAACAATAGTGTGAACTATAAAGTTGATTGCCCAAAAAATTAATTTTTGCATAACGTAATAATATGTATGTACGTGGAATCCAAATATTTAATTAGACAACTAAACATTGGTATTCAATTGAAAATTACTACACGTTGCTTAAAAATAAATACACTTAAAAAACTTTGTAAGTTAAAATAACTGAAAATATCATTTAAAAGAAATGAAATTTCATTTAAAATACGGCCTACTTAATTTTCATTTAAATTAAATGCCATTTGTTATTTATTTTTAAATGTTGATTAATCAACTGACACATCCGTAAGAAAAAAATGATATAATCAGTTAAAATAAATGTCAAAATTTTACCTACCAATCCTTAAAAAATAAATGTTTTTTTTCATTTATTTGAAATTGTTTCCGTTTTTGTATTTTTTTTTAATATACTCGTACAATACAAAATGTTTGTATGCATATGTATGTATGTTTGTTTATGAAGTTTTTGTAATTTGTATTAAAAAATTTTGTATATATACAACCAATTTAAATAAAAAAACAAATTGAAATTTTTTGAATATTTTTTTTTTTGAAACAGAGAGCAAACAAAATTTTAATTTGTAATAACTGTTACGTACACAAATAATCCACAAGTTTCTGTTTTGTGGGTAAATTTTTATTAAATTTGAAACAAATGAAAGAAATAAATGAAACTGAAAAAATGGTAAAGATAGTAAATTATTTCGAATAAATGTATAAAAAAGTTAACAAGATCTTTCTTTGAAAAATAAATGTATGTTCCTTTATTTTTAAATGAAACGGAAAACTTTTTTATTAAACTACAAACAGTAAACTACATAATATTCTGAGTGTATTAAAATTCTTTAAGAAAAAAAAAAAAAACATAAACAACCCTCCCTTTACCCAGCCCTTTCGATTACCAAGAAAAACTTCGCCTACATTAATGTTATCTTTTCTATCATAAAGGGTGTCCCAAGAAGAACGCAATTTTTAAATTTTAGATAAAACACAGATATTTAAAAAAAATCGTGAAACTTTATTATATCGTAAAGTAGACAGAATGAGGTTATGTATGGAACAATATATCGTGCAAATGGCCGCCGCGGCTTTGCTGGCATGCACGCATTCTTTTAATGAAATTTTCAATGACCTTTTTGCATGAATGCTGCGGTATTTTATTAATGCAGCGTCCCATTTCCTCTTTTAAGGCTTGAGTCGTCGTCGGCTTATTCGCGTAAACCATCGACTTCAAAAAACCCCAAAGAAAAAATCTAATGGTGTTAAATCGCACGATCTAGGCGGCCAATTCTGATCTCCAAAACGCGAAATAACACGACCGGGAAATGACTGATGCAGCAATTGAATTGTTTCTCTGGCTGTATGACATGTGGCGCCGTCTTGTTGGAACCACATGCCCTCCACATTCATTTCTTCAATTCTATGCAAGAAAAACTGGTTATCATTTCACGATACCGAACACCATTGACTGTTTGCGCTTGACCTGCAACATTTTCATAAAAAAAAGGTCCAATGATTCCTCCAGCCCAAAAACCACACCACACAGTGACACGTTGAGGATGCATTTGCTTCTCGTGAATCACTCGAGGATTTTCCTCACCCCAAATGCGACAATTCTGCCTATTGACGAAGCCATCAAGATGAAAATGGGCCTCGTCACTGAAGATGATTTTATCGGCAAAATCAGCATTTTCATATTGTCTCTCCAATACCCAATTAACGAACTCCCTTCGCTGTCCATGGTCAACTGGCTTCAGTTCCTGAGTCAATTGAACTTTGTATGCATGAAGATGCAAATCTTTCGTCAAAATTCGCTGCAAAGTGGATTTGGAGACACCAATTTGCTGAGCTCGGTGACGAATTGAGGTGGATGGAGTTTGAGCGACATCATCACGTACAGCTGCGACATTTTCGGTCGATCGACCTGGTCGATGGCGCGTTGTTGTCTTTACATCACTAACAGACCCAGTTTCGGCAAATTTATCCATTAATCTCTTTACAGTTGACTCTTTTGGAGCATTATTGTGACCACAAATTGATCGCAATTTGCGAACTGTAGCCGCAAAACTTTCACCATTTTGGTAGAACAATTTCACAATGAGAATGCGTTGTTCATTCGTGTAGCGCTCCATTTTTACTAACCTCGTACCTTCTACTAGCAAACAATAACAATTGTTCAAATGTCAAACAATGACACTTCGAATGTTGCCAAATTTAAAAATTGCGTTCTTCTTGGGACACCCTTTATATTCAAATTTCAGAGAAAAAATGGATGCAAAATTTAACTGCATAAATAAATGTTTTATATTATTTTTCATTAAACTACAAACAGTTAACTACATAATATACTTTTGAGTGTATATCTTGGAAAATAGTCAAGCTATTATTGGACAAAAAGGAGGAGGTTTTGCCATTAGGATACAAATGTCACCTTCGACTTTCACGCTACTCAAGAGAGTTTTTAAATTGTTTAATTTGATAACGCAGTAAGCTACAAAGTTTGAATTTGATATGAGACCCATTAATTAAGGTAGTCGAGGCTGTTGATCACAAATGTGTTTACCAAATTTAAAAGTTAGCTCGATTTTTTGAAATATTTGCAAATTTATGTTTTACCGAAAAACAAGTTTTTTTTGTTTAACATTTCTTATTATAAAATTCATAAGCCTGAGTAAGCTATTCAAACAAAATTGTTCAAAATCAAAAATTGATTTAAAATTTTCTTAAAAAAAATCTAAAGTATTATATACAAACATACATTCTGCATAAACACACCTTACGCGTCTTTCTAGCTCAATCATGTCTTGCTTATAGTTAAGCATAATTTTTTGCTGGGTTGCCTAAGTTGATAGAACTTTTTTCTTAAATTAATTTTAAACAAAAATCTAAAGATAACCTGCACTAATAAAATTGTTATTTATAACAAAACATATTTTGTAGTATTTATAAAATTAAATATAATGCCAACAAATACAGTCCTTTTCCACTGCGTTATGAATTATATATATATTTTTTTGCAATTAATTGATTAGGATTTTAGTTCAGAAATCTTATTTGAAAAGTATCAGGAATATTCTAAAATTACTCGTTTTTCATATAGCAAGAGTACCTACTTTACAAAACTAAATAAAGTTGTTTTTAAAAATTGCTGTAATGCTTTACTAAATTCAAGTTTCCAAATTTTAATGAAATTTTAAAATTTTTTTTAAATGTCTTTGAAAGAAATTTCAAAACATTTTGTCAATATCTATTAAGTTTAGAATTTATTTAGCCACCTCGCACAGGGCCTTAATAAAGGGTAGTCCAACCATAGTGCACGGTGTTAATTGTAGATAAAACAAATAGTTTTCAGAGATTTATCTTAATATTTTTTTATTATGATAGAAGGATCTATGACAATTATGTGTAAAACCAAATATCGGCCAAATGCTCGCCTCAGCTTCAGTGGCATACCTCTATCCGATGGTCTATATTTTCAATGAATCTGAGACATAACAGAGGTTCAATGTTTTTAATGTGCCGAATTACCTCATCCTTTAGCTCTTGAATTGTTCTTGGCTTATTGAGGTACACTTTTTCTTCTAAATACCCCCAATGAAAGAAATTCCCCATTGAAAGAAATTCAAATCACATGATCGTATCAGTCAATTAACATTGCCATGACGTAAGATAACACGGCCATTAAATTTCTTGCGCAAAAGAGGCATTGTTTCGTTGGCTAAGTGGCAATTGGCACTATCCTGTTAAAAGCACATATCGTTCAGGTCTATATCTTCAATTTCTGGCCACAATAAGTTCATTATCATCTCACGATATCGAACACCGACGACGTGTCGAGGTTAATGGCTCTTCTGTCACACTATCGCCAACAACAGCAATGTTTTCCCCAGCATGCACAGTTGTTTTCATATATCCTACAGAACCGGTTTGCTGAAATTTGCGCACAATTCTCCTGATTGTGGGCAATATGGTCGATTATGCTGACCAAACAAATTATGAAGTTTACGAAATGCATTTTGATTTGAACGCCCATTTTCGTAAAAGGCTTCAACAATCTTAAGGCGATGTTCAATTGTATACCTCTCCATGGTTGAATTTGTCAAACACTGAAACATGGAAATGTCAAATTAAGTTGGGAAAAAATCTTGACGTTAAGGTGTGACTCACAAATTACATCGTACATTATGGTTGGACCATCCTTTATTACATTTTGTAAAAAAAAAAACATTTCCAAACATATTTTCAAGAGATCTGTTTGTATATTCCTATAAAAAATCTGTAATTCGTATTGTGAGTGTATTCCTCTTGTGTTTTTTGTTGCAAAAGACACAGAAATTTTATTTATTCGATTTATTTTTACTATTTTTTAAATTTCAAAAATTTTAGTCCAGACATCTCAGACATAATCACAAAATTGGCAAGAATTTTAATTTTTTGAAATTGTAGGAATAGTTGTGATACAAAGTCTTAAAATTTGCATCATGATAATCATAACTTTTCACATGTAGGAATACGTACAACCGTTATAAATATGGTGGTCTTACTAAAGTCAAATTATTTGTTATTACCCAGCAAAACCATGGTATCAACTACTTACCAGCCTATTTACGCGATTAATTACTTTTGTTCGCGATGACTAAAAAGAAATGGGTACTCATTATTTTTGTCTGTTCGTAAGTAAGAGGGTAATGACCACCCATTTCTTTGTGTTTTTTGTAAGTGAGAAAGTAATAACCACTCATTACTTTTGGGGTCATCGCGAACAAGAGTAATTAAGCGAGTAAGTAGTTGAAACCCTGCTTTTGCTGGGTCCTTTTTACTTATTGTTAGCTATCATTACGAATATTATGGCAAACAAAAAACAACCATTTACTATCTATCGTTCCTAATAGAGTGGCCAGAGGCCGTATTATATACGAAAGATGAAAATACTTGTACCTAAGAGGCAAATTAGGGTAATAACTTTTTATGTTTTTCTGCAAATATCAGAATTTACCTATCCTAGACCGAAAGATCATAAAACATACAAACAAGGAAAATACTCCAAGGTAAACACCGATATTGATGAAATTTGGATTTCTTATAAAACAAGGAAACTTAAGAACAAACTATCTCATTTTTTAAGGTCACTTTCTGGATACAGCAGCATGTCAGAAACGCTAGAAATTATATTCCGAAACCTTTTTGAAATAATACGTTCGGAATACATGAGGAAGTTTGATGTACATAATTCTTATGTTTTAGTATAGGGTTGTCAAGTTGTTCCAAAAAATACCAAAAAAGGGATAAAATGTGTAAATTTGGCAGCATTAGCAATATTTTTTTCAGATAAAGTAAACAATATTTTTGAAATTTTTACAACAGCAAATTCAAAAAAAAAAAGCTAAAAGTAACAAAAAGTTACCAGTGAATATCCCTCCTCAATGATACCACACTTTCATAAGGTTTCTTCAATTTAAATACCTTTAAATTTTAAAAACGTTATAAAAAAAATTTATTTACCCTTTTGTGACTATTAATATTTCGAGGTGGCCCTAGTAAGAAAGATGCTATTACTTTTTTGCGGTTTTCAAAAAAGATCTCACATAAACCCCTTTTCGAAGTTATGTACATATTTTTGTATCTAGTTAAATTTAAAATATACATTCAATATAATTTTAGAGTAAACGACAGTACATAATTTAAAAAGTTTTCGGTACATTTGTTTTTAAATGATTAAATAGTTAAAATACAAAGAAATATATTTTTTAACCCTTTTTCACACTTCTATAAGGAATTACATATCAATACGGGTACAGTAAATATTTTCATTTGTTTAAAAAATTGTTTTTATTCTCTCCTAGTTAATTTTATGAAAGTTGAAATAAACAAAATAAATTAAAAGTTGTTTATTTTAACAGACGAAATAAACGAAATTGCATTTATTTTTACAGATTTTGTAGTTAATTTCATGAAAGTCCAAAAAACGATATAAATGAAAAATCATTTTGTAGTAAATTAGTTAAAATAAATAAATAAAGCAAACATTATTTGCTTATATGGATTTGTGATAAGTTTGTTTTAATAAATTAAAAATAATTTAGTACTCATAATTATTTTAAGTTAATTTATTTACATTTAAAATAAAATATTTTTTTTGAATTGAATGAAAAGTTAGTAGACCAGTTTTTAATTAGTTTTTCATTTATTTTTAAATTAAATTTTCAGTTAATTTTAACTACAGATTATTATGAGTGTATATTTCAACAATATTGTAAAATGCTTACTTAAACTTAAAGTGTACTTTCTGAGGTTTAGATTCTAACATGTTATAACCCTGATGAACATTGGTTTATGAATGACTTCTGGCATGTGCAAACACAATTAGATTGTGCCTATAAACAAATACTCATGCATGCCTATAGACACAATACTATAATAAAAAACAAGAGAAATTTTTAAAGTCCAACATACCATTCATTGAATACCCTACACCAGATTGGTTGAACGTAAGTAATTATTTGGGTCCTAAATTTTAATGTAAAAATAATTGTCTATAAATTAATAAAAAAAAAAACAAAACAATTATAAATTGATTTTGCCAGATTTTACACTTAAATATAAAGTTAGTACAAGTATTAGTAAAACGTTTTTTACCGCGCTTTTCGGTTTTTGTGTCAATTATTAGTAAATAATTTTTTTTTGTTTTTAGTAAAAATTTTTACTCTTCTCTGTTTACAAATTACAAAATTGCTTTACTAATATTCTTTGGTGATATTATCAAAAAATATTCAACACATTTTTAAAAACCGAGCTGATAAAATTTGCAAAAAGTCTTAATCCCTAAAAAAAATATATATACACTCAGAATATTATGTAGTTAACTGTTTGTAGTTTAAAAAAAAAGTTTTCCGTTCCATTTAAAAATAAATACATTTATTTTTCAAAGAAACATCTATATTAACTTTTTTATACATTTATTCGAAATAATTTACTATCATTTACCGATTTTTTTCAGTTTCATTTATTTTTTTCATTTGTTTGAAATTTAATGAAAATTTACCCACAAAACGGAAACTTGTGGTTTATTTGTGTCCGTAACAGTTATTACAAATTTAAATTTTTGTTGCTGTCTGTATCAAAAAAAAAAATATTCAAAAAATTTCAATTTGGTTTTTTATTTAAATTAATTGTATATATACAAAATTTTTCAATACAATTTGCAAGAACTTCATAAACACACATACATTTACAAATACATTCACACAAAAAGTGTTTATAGCTTCATATGCATACATACATTTTGTATTGTACGAGTATATTAAAAAAAAAAACAAAAAAAAAAAAAATTTGACATTTATTTTAACTGATTATATCAGTTGTTTCTTACGGATGTGTCAGTTGATTAATCAACATTTAAAAATAAATAACAAATGGCATTTAATTTAAATGAAAATTAAGTAGACCGGTTTTTAAATAAAATATCATTTCTTTTAAATGATATTTTCAGTTATTTTAACTTACAAACTTTTTTAAGTGTATTATTCAAATGGCACTGCGCACTGCGACGACAATAGGTCTTTTGTGATGCCTTTTGTGAAGCCAAGAACCTTACCGGGTGAAGTGTTCCAAATTTCGGAAGGTGACAAGCAACGGTCACCCAAAAACTTGATCCTTCTGACACAAAGCCCAGGACAATCGCAGAGGACATGCTCTGCCGTCTCCGATTTCAACCCGAAAAACCTGCACAACTCAGTGTCCGATTGACACTTCTTAGATCCCTTTGACTAAGGGCTAATAGACGCCCAGACCCACCACTGGGCATAGATATAAATCTCTTGGCCTGTCGTAGGCCACGAGATGTTTGCCAATAGAAAAATAAAAAAATGCATTCCTTTTACTTTTTTTCCGCTGCCTGTGAGTCGATCACTATACTAAGAGCATGACTTAGGTCCAATATTTTTTGTTGTTACAAACATCAGCACAAACTTATTATACCATGTCCACTTATTGGTATAGGGCATAAAAAATCATCATGTTGAAGTATTGTATACTTTATTCTAACTTTCCTGAAAGCCAATGCAATTTGGGATTTGTAGGTATGTGTGCACCCATGTGAAATGTTAAAATATTTAAAACTGCTCGATTAAAAAGGGGAGACTACACTTAAAAAAGTTTGTAAGTTAAAATAACTGAAAATATCATTTAAAAGAAATGATATTTCATTTAAAAACCGGTCTACTTAATTTTCATTTAAATTAAATGTCATTTGTTATTTATTTTTAAATGTTAATTAATCAACTGACACATCCGTAAGAAACAACTGATATAATCAGTTAAAATAAATGTCAAAATTTTACCCACCAATCCTTAAAAAATAAATGTTTTTTTCATTTATTTGAAATTATTTCCGTTTTTGTATTTTTTGTTTTTTTTTAATATACTCGTACAATACAAAATGTATGTATGCATATGAAGCTATGAACACTTTTTGTGGGAATGTATTTGTATATGTATGTGTGTTTATGGAGTTCTTGTAAATTGTATTGAAAAATTTTGTATATATACAACCAATTTAAATAAAAAAACAAATTGAAATTTTTTGAATATTTTTTTTTGAAACAGACAGCAAACAAAATTTAAATTTGTAATAACTGTTACGGACACAAATAAACCACAAGTTTCCGTTTTGTGGGTAAATTTCAAACAAATGAAAAAAATAAATGAAACTGAAAAAAATCGGTAAATGATAGTAAATTATTTCAAATAAATGTATAAAAAAGTTAATATAGATGTTTCTTTGAAAAATAAATGTATCTTCCTTTATTTTTAAATGGAACGGAAAACTTTTTTATTAAACTACAAACAGTTAACTACATATTATTCTGAGTGTAGAAATAGAGATTTATACAATGCAATCTACTGAAAATTCATCTATGTAGTTTATATATGCAATGTTAAATAGTGTAATTAGTGTTGATTACTAAACATAGTGTTGATTACTAAACATATACATACAAATACGAACAGGAATACAACCTGCAATACATGTAAATAAACTATTTAAGGTGAAAATTAGAAAGGAAACTTTTGGAACTTGAAGTTAGAATTATAGAAGAAGCTGATTTAAATTGTAGATTATTTGAAAATGTGTAGTTTGTTTGTATGCAAATAGGCCTTGTTTTTAATGTGACCAACTGGTTTTGATCAAATAGTAGGATTTGACAGACAACAAAGCTTGATTTTGCTGCAAAACATACAAAATATTTATTATTATTCTTTAAATCCGGATTTGCTCAAATTATCAATTATGTTTTGTAAATCGCTCAAAAAAAAACTAGGACTGATAAATAAATAAAACATTTTTACTTATTAACTTTGAAACTTATACTTAGAATAAGACAGCGCAAAAAACATTTTATAAAAAAATATAACGTCTTAAAAATATGTCGCTACCGGAAGGAACAACATTAATGTTATAAAAAATATAGCTTTAAAATAAATTATGAATTTAAGATTTTTTTTTATTAATATTAATATAATTAAACATTATCCACCCCACCTTGGTTCTAAGATTTCCACAGTGAATCAAGTAGATAGGAAAGAAAGAACTATTGCTGGAGAATCGAATAATGTTCATTAGGAAAAAGAGAAGAAAATCTAGGAGACTTCTAATCACGTATCTAAAATCACAAATTAAAATTTTGTAACGGCGGATCAAAAATGACGGTCGTAAATTTGAAAAATTTTATATTTTGGATCTAATAGACCCATATCTAAATAATTTGATTTCAGTGATTACGAATCTGCAGCCAAAAATCTCAAATAAAAAATGGTTGATTAACTACAGCAGTGAACATTTAAAATTTCATTGTAAAATATTCACCTCCATATTGAATCTGCCATTTTAGTTTTTTTACAGATGTGCGTTTTAGATTTAAAATATAAATTTTTAAGAAATTTGCCTATCAATTTTGTATCCGTCACTTTTATTTTTTCAGATTCAATAACAGCAGCCCCCAAGACTTTCTATGTAATAATTTCTTTTTTTATAAGATCCTAATCGCTCCTGCACCGCGAACAAAAGAAGTTCACCTTTTGTGCAGCTGAAAAGCTATACATATATTTAAAATAGTTTTAAGTTTTGATTAATTGAAAATGCAATTTCAAATAAATTAAAAATCACTTACAAATTGGTCTACTGAAATTCAATCAAAAAAATTTTAAAATTTAAATCAAAAAAAAGTTAAATGTAAAAAAAATAGCTTACAATATCCGAAAAATTTATGTTTTTTTATTTATTTTATTTGTGAACAAATTAACCGTACGTAAAAACAAATGATATTTCCTTTATTTGCTTCTTTTAACTATCAACTAATTAACTAGAATATCCGGAAAAATCATGATTTTTCCTTTATATCGTTTTTTTAACTGTCCATTGATTTAAAACTCATATAGAACATACACAAATAGCATTTTGAATCGACAAAGCGATTTTCATTAAAAAAATTATTCTAATAACTTTATATCAATTAAAAACCCCTTAATATCTGGGACCTAAACACTAGATCGATACATACCTATTTCAACATAATTTACTATTTGTTTATGAAAAATTTACTTAGAAGTTCATATATATTAAAAGCGAGATTATTGTTTAAAAGACGATATAAACACTTATGAAGAGTTTAGCCTTTAAAATCAGGACAATCCCACTAAAAGCAGTGTGATTGGTTGGGTTACATTAGGGAAGGTAGTTTTATTTTGATATTATTGTCCACCAAAAACCAATTAGGTCAGAATAAATACCAGTAACATTCGAATGTGTACATTTATTAAAGAAATTTACCCAAATTTGAAAACAAATTAAATACCAAAATTAATGTGTCCCACTGTAAGAAATATCCAATACCTAAAGTCCATCTCTCTACTTATAAATACCAATTTAAAATAAATTCTTCTGGGTGTTAAACCACCAACTCTTTAAATTGAAAATTTTTATAAAAAAAACTGCAATTTTAGTTTGAATTAAACGCGCTTTCAGAATATATTAAATAGATTGTTGCAATTAGAAGTCGCTAAAGTTAAACAAAATATGAAAAACAGATTTAATTCAAAATGTTTGATATATTTGGAAAGCCTAACATTGTTTCTTACTTTGGTTCTTTCTCTCTTTCTTGTATTATTTCTTTCTTCGGGTTTAATATCAGCATTTCTTCAATGTGAGTATTTGTTCTAAGCATTTTTAAAACATTCATAAAGAACATACAATATGAGATTTGGTAATACAATTTTCACAAAGTGTTTGCAAAAGTTTCAATTTCATAAGATTTTGTCACATCATATTTTACCGTTACCTAAAAGATGTTTTTGTATTGCTAAATCCTCAATTAAAAATATAAATATTGATGTTTACAGTTTAGTTCTAAGGCAAATGATGTTGTTGTTGCTTCAAAAAATGGAAAAAGATGGAAAAAGTGTAAGGACCAGCGGCAAAGGAAGTGCCACTCTGTCGAGCTGAGTGACCATATCATCGTCAGCCCCATGCTGAAACACTACCCACAAAAACAAATGGTTTTAATAGTCCTATATACCAACCACTCCAATAAAAAAGGATATGATTCAAATAAAGGTGTTGCCAGAATTAAACGAAAAATTAACAAATTGTTATTTCATGATTATTCATGAAATTATGTTATAAAAGTCAATTAGGAATAATGTGTACTTTAAAAAATAGCTGTATCGAATTAGCAAGGAGTTAATATAATTGACATACATATTCTTTTTTAGTTTTTTTTTTTTTGAATGGCCGATGTATTTATACACACAAATACTTTTTACATTTCATTTATTTTTGCATTATTTTCATATAAAATACCAGGGATTTGACAGGTGACATGTACGCGCATTCCCCACATGGATAAGGCTCACTCAGATATATACAGTGACTTAATCGCCTAATCGTACAAGCATTCGTCTGATATGTATGTCGTCTAAACTAAAACAAGTTGTGCCAAATCTATGAGTTTTTTAACAACAATTTCCGCTTTTCTTTTAAATTTGGCTACCTTAATATTTTTTTTTTCAAAGCTTTGGTTGATCTATAACAGTTCCAAATTTATAGAAACTCTAGCCCAGACATTAATGTAATTGAACTTGTTTAAGAGCAACTAGCTAGAAGAGTGTACCAATAAAAATTTAGTACATTAAATCTGCTTAAGAAGAATTTACTAGAAACATGGAACTACGGAGAACCTGAGTATGCCAATATTTGGTAAAATCAATTTAAAACTATTTTTGGATGTTGAGTGTAAATAAAAAGCAAAATATATACACTCAGAATATTACGTAGTTAACTGTTTGTAGTTTAATAAAAAAGTTTTCCGTTCCATTTAAAACTAAAGGAAGATACATTTATTTTTCAAAGAAACATCTATATTAACTTTTTTATACATTTATTCGAAATAATTTACTATCATTTACCGATTTTTTTCAGTTTCATTTATTTTTTTCATTTGTTTGAAATTTAATAAAAATTTACCCACAAAACGGAAACTTGTGGTTTATTTGTGTCCGTAACAGTTATTACAAATTTAAATTTTGTTTGCTGTCTGTTTCAAAAAATAATATTCAAAAAATTTCAATTTGTTTTTTTATTTAAATTGGTTGTATATATACAAAATTTTTCAATACAAATTACAAGAACTTCATAAACACACATACATACACAAATACATTCACACAAAAAGTGTTTATAGCTTCATATGCATACATACATTTTGTATTGTACGAGTATATAAAAAAAAAAAAAATAACAAAAACGGAAATAATTTCAAATAAATGAAAAAAACATTTATTTTTTAAGGATTGGTAGGTAAAATTTTGACATTCATTTTGTTTCTTACGGATGTGTCAGTTGATTTATCAGCATTTAAAAATAAATAACAAATGGCATTTAATTTAAATGAAAATTAAGTTGACCGGTTTTTAAATGAAACATCATTTCTTTTAAATGATATTTTCAGTTATTTTAACTTACAAACTTTTTTAAGTGTATATTTAGTAATTTTTATTTAGTTTAGAGCACATACACATACATACAAATACTTGTCCGATTATGCGATGAAGTCACTGTAAACAGTTACGTGTAAAATTTCAACTTTTAGAAGCAAATTGTGGGTCTATCCAGCATCCTTACCAGAAGTATTTTACAGTTATGATTTCAATAATAGTGGCATTTTATTTATAATCTATATAATTATATTTCGAGTATGCCAAATTTTGTAGTTTTTGCCAATATTTTGGTAAAATCTTATTAACAGATATTTGAATTTGAAAATACCTACATTTCCAAAGGTAGCGATTTTTTTAAATTGGTCCAATTTGTTTGTTATTATTCTTAGTGAAAATAATAATTTTTAAATCAGCAAAATTTGCGAAATTTGAATTTTTTGGATATTTAAGAAAACATAAACTAAATATGTCTATACTTAATTATAATTGTATTCAATATTGATAATCGTTATCAAATCCGTGGTCGCTCTGTTAGTGTTTCTTTTTTGAATACTAAAATTAAATTTAAAAGATCACTTTGAACTTCTCTTATGTGGCGCTAATGCTAACAACGCAATCAGCGACAAGGCTTCGAAGAGCCGACCTACCACCCTGCTAAGGAGTATATACCTTAAATTTTAGTTCTAAGATTCAAATACTTATTGTGAGGCCCTATGGGGCAGATTCAATAAAGAAAAGGAAAGTTATAAAAAAAAAAACTTTGAACTTTAACTGCACCATTTTGACAACATAATTAATATCAGTAGACTTAGTTTTATTTAAAATCCAATGTTCTCGAATCGTATTGTATTCACTTGTAATCACTCCGATTTGTATGAAAGTTATAACAAGTCATGGCAAAGGGAGGATATACACTCACAATATTATTTCGTTAAAAACAACTTAAAATACATATCAAATTAATCGAAAATACAATCAAAAAGAGGACTACTGATTTTTCATTATATTTAACCCATTTTGTTGTTAATTTTTAATCATTGTTAATAATCGACAAAAGTAAAAACAATAGAAAGTCGTTTAAAATAACCATCAAATTTTTACTGACAAAAACGTAGAAAAAACTACTTTTGTGGTTTGTTTTTTAAATTGAAAGTTTTTTTATATGTATTTAATTACAAAACAGAACACAATATATGTATATATTTTTATTGGCTTTGTGTGTATGCATATTTGAATAATTTCTTGTAATTTTTATTGAAATAATTTTATATATATACAAACTATTTTGGTAAAAAAACAAAAAAGAATTATATGAATTTATATTTTTTGAAACAGAAAACATAAAATTTTACATTTAACTGAAAATATCAACTCCTACTGAATGTCTGTAAATTTTTATAGTTTGTTTTTGAATGACTGATTTTAAAAGTTAAAAAAATATATTTCTATGAATTTCAATTGATTCTTCATTTGAAAACAAACTTTACGTATTACTTTTTAAATAAACTACAGTCGGTAACGGAAAATATATTGTGAGTGTACCAATTTTTTTTAACTTTTTATATGTCTTCCAAAGTAACAACATCTGATTTGATATCAAATGAAAGGTATTTAGAAGATTAAGAACATTTTATACACAAATATATTTTTGAAGTTTTTGCTTGGGAATATAGAAGGTGGCCCGAAATGAATCATCCTATCGATTTTTTCCTGTTTTACTGTTAAAAGTTAACCAACATTTTAAGTTGTATAGTAAAGACCACAGTTTATTTTCGTAATAAATAAAAATCCTTACTTTCTATTTTTAAAGTTACAATTCAAGAAAAATTAAATAAAAGTGAAAATAATTGTATACCTCCAAAATACAAAATCTGTAATAAAAATGTATAGATAAAATTTAGATAAGAACGCAGTCGGTATAATTTTAAGTTAGAATGCAATTACTTCTTTGTATTGAACAAATCATTTACCTTGCGTATCTCAAAATGTAACAAAAAAAATTAATTAGAACAATTTTAATAATCTTAAATCGAACAATATTTATACAGATCACCAACAGACTTCATTAGGAAAGCACACAAATGATACTATGGAAAATTGTTTTATATGTTATAATTTGTATTTTCAATTAGGTCATTATTCGAAAAATGAAGAAAAATTATTAATCGGGTCTATTAATCGCAAAATTTGCTATTAATCAAATTAATCAATTATTCTTACAACAATAAGAATACAAAGAGCTGCTTTTTGTTGAAATATCAAGTTAAGGGCAATTCAGAGCATCCTAAAATTTTTTAAAGAATCATGCCTTACTACAATAGTTTTTTCAGAGGAATCTGACAACTCTTTTAAAAGTAAATGTCAGATAGTGTTTTGCCGAAGTGGGACATTTTATCGATAAAGTTAGTTTTTATTTTCTTTATATGACACTGTGCCGAATAACACAAAAAAATTCAAAATAAACAAAAAAAATAGTTTTGGCGAAATTCACAGTTTGATAGAACTACCACTGTTCCCTGACTCTTTCGCTTTAGGAATTAGAGTTAAAGAGGTTATCTATAAGAAAAAATATAAAATCACGCATATTCCTCACCGATTTTTCGGTGTTTGTGCAATCAAGAATTCAAATAAGCGAATTCTTAAATTTTTTGACTAAACAACCTCATTCTGCTGAAGTTCCTGCTTCATAAAAATTTGTTGATAATTCAAATTAAAAACAAAATTCCATTTTATTTTTAAATTTTTGTATATTTTTTCATACAGAGAGAAAACAGATTAATTGTAACAACCGAATTTCTAGCCAACCGAATGGTTTGGTTTGAGCGGCCGATATATTTGTTTGTCGAAACGAATTTCAGTTGAAACGAAATATTTCAATTGTATCCGGAAAATATTTGGTTGGGACAAAAAAGTAATGTGGTTATTGCAACCAAAATATTCAGTTGTCAAGAACTTCTGTTTTTCACGATGAATCTGTTTTCTCTGTGTAGAATTTTAAACGAAATTGTTTTTTAGAAAATACAGCTTTCGAATTTAATGCAATTTTTTTTATAAAACTGTACTCCTACAATAAGTTGGGTAAATTTACTCTGTGTGCGTAAACAAGAAAAAGTACACACATTATGCGTAAGTTGGTGCACACAAAATGGGTAATTTTACATCGAAAGTGCGTAAAAAATAAATGAAATTTTAAAAATAATTCCCAAATTTAGTAAAATTGTGCGTAAAAACTCTATTTGAAGTATAAATATACGAATAAATGCCTAAAAATGAATTTTTAAATGCACAAAATTACCAAAAAATTTACATATATTGACCAACGCAACGCTTTAAATTAAACTGCACTTTGATTTATAAAATTTATTTTTATTTCATACATTTATGATTTATCTACAATTAATTAAAAATATAATTCAAATTGCGTTTAGCTATATTTACATGATTTAACACAGCTTTCGAATGGGCAGTTGCAATAATGGTCACCTTTAGTTTAAAGTTTGCGGCATGATTTGTATTCTTCGATTTTAAAGAGCAACCTTTGTTGTCTTGAAAATGTGTGGACCAGGTATTTGAAAATTGTATTTCAGTTTCTTTTGATGTATGGGAGTAGTATAAATGAATTTGATATTTATAAGTTTTTTGCTTTTTTTAATTTTTTATATTTTCCAATTTTAAAATGTCAAAATATTTATTACCATTCTAATGTAGTATAATTACAAAATTTATAAGTGAAATTTTAATTTAATAAAATAATACAAATTTTAGGCACAAAGTGTTTATTTGTAGACATATTATGTCTAAAAATACTTTTTGTGTGTATTATTGTATATGAAAGTGTTCACAAAATATATTTTCGCATTTTGTGTTTGTATTTACAGAATTTTCGTAATATTACATACAACTTTACCCATTTTATTGTAGTAAATTTAAAAACATTTTTTAGAGTGTATTACATCCTAAGTAACTGCATAGTGCTTGTTATTTATATACCTAGTCACGTGTTTCATTGCTAAGGAGAAAAAATATATTTTAATCGGGTTTTTGTTAAAGCTTTGCTTAGAGGCTCTAGGTTTACTCAAACTTCGCGTTATGTTGAGATCTTTCATCAGCTCGAAATACATGTATGCCGAGGCTAAAACTTCTATTTAAATTTTATGGCCATTATATTATTTCAAATTTATCTTTTAAAGGAATTGAAATAAAAATTGTCTCTCATATTTCCTAAAGCCCATATAACATTTGCTTTGATTCAGTCGATTTAAAAGGTTGTGATTGTATATTAGTTGAAAGTTAAGAAAATTAGGAAGTTTTAAGAAAAAAAAACAGAAAAAATTCATATTAAAAATGAAACCAGTTTATCGATCTATATTACTCGATAATTCGGGTCGAATAATCATTTGATTTT
This sequence comes from Eustalomyia histrio, assembly GCA_949748255.1. Taxonomy (NCBI): domain Eukaryota; kingdom Metazoa; phylum Arthropoda; class Insecta; order Diptera; family Anthomyiidae; genus Eustalomyia; species Eustalomyia histrio. Next base: position 64,815,965 of record OX456526.1, read on the forward strand.
TAAATTATTTGTTTTGACATTAACTGAAATAGAGGCGATTCATCGAAAAATCGGTTAATCAATTTAACAAATTAGAAACACTAATTATAATCAAAATTATCAATAAGAAATTGTTTGACTTAATCGAAAATGCTTAGAAGATCGAAACGAGATAGAAGTACATCGAGGGTTTATGTATGCAACCTCATATCTCAAAAACTACTACTTATGAATGAACAACGTACAATAGACCAAGTTAGAATATTCGTTTTTAAATTATTATTGAAATAATATCTTTTTAATATAAAAACTAAAAAAAAAAATTGGATAAAAATACTGGAATGATAAGAATTTCTCCATTCCCAACGTACTTCATTATTTTGGACTCATTTTTGCTCACAGCAACAATCGTTGTAAGTCGCATTCTGAGCCGACACTAACTTTTAAACTTAATAAAACGAATAAGTATGGTAAATGTTTATTATACACGAAAATTATAAGTTTTTGAAATACGAGGTTGCGTTAGTATACCCTAGATATGTCAACCATTCGGTTTTACGTTTACAATAAATCAATGTGGATTATTTCTTTAAGTTGTGAGTTAAATTATAAATATGTACACTTAACACTATAAGACGCGAGGAATGTTAATGAATGTCGTAGCTGAATAGAAAATTCACTCCATTCGGTTGGTGCCTGATAACTTTTTTTGTATACTTTCTATGATTACAAAAATATATAATTTTTCATGAACTTAAACGGAGAACATCTCACAAAACGCTTTTAATAAATATTACTATAAATATTACAAGGCCTTTTCTATTTTTTTGAGCACTACTACATTAGAAAGTAGCAATACAAATAACAGTTCTGGCAACTAAATCCCGTTTCTTTTTTTTAGTTTTTCTCTTGTTGTTTACTTTTTTTCGAAAAAAAACCATGAAACAACGACGGTAGTAGCATTTTAAACATAATATTTCAAGCGCACAAAATGGATTTATTAACTGTAAAGCATATGCAGTCTTTTGGTAAACAAACTCAGTACAATAAAAAAAAAAATACATATAAAGCAATACAAACTGCAAAAAATAGAAATTGTTATGCTTAAGTAAGCTGTGAAAGAAAAAAAAAAATAAAAGAAAATAGAAAAAAAATTAAAAAACCTCTTACCAAAAACGCTTTAACGATAACGACAATGTCATGTGGTTGTACGCACAAAAAACTCGGTTTATTATAAATGCAGAAAAAGGGAAGACAAATTATGCAGAAATTACTTAAATTTAAGAAAAGAACATAAAGAATTTTTCAACAAAAAAGTTATAAAAAAGCAGCATATTAACAGAAAAATAGTGACAAGAATAGAATATTTTAACTAGTTAAAAAAAAATACAGAACCGTTGTTAAAAGACACCGATAATTAAAATTATACCGCAAAATATCAAAAAAAAAAAAAAAACAAATTAGATTTTTATTGTGGGACACACTGATATTTTATGTATGCTACAGTTTTTTCGCAAAACAACATAAAAATTTGTTACATTTTGATTCAGTTATTCCTATTCAAGAACTTTCGACTGCAATAAATCTAATTTATTAATGCAATGTAAGGTCGTACTCTTTTTGGTATTTCCTTAATTTTCAAACTTTGAAATTTAACGCACTGTTTAGCGATTTTTATAATTTTTTGCGGTTTTCAGGAATGTAACGCTAAATCACACTGTGCAACATATTTTTGTGTGGGCACCTTGAAAATGGTGGAGTGGAGATTTTAGAGGTGGCTTCACATTTTGACTAACAGCCGAAATTGATCATTTTTAAGATTTAACTACCAAAGGGAATAACAAACACACTGGGTAAAAAATTACAACAAATTATTCGTAATCGCACAGTTGTCGCCATCAAAACAATAACATATTTCAAAAAGCCATAAAATAAAAATACAGCAGATTAATTACTTTTACTTCAAAATGGAATCATTGAGATTAAAATTTCATATTTCACTGTGTTATCAATTAATTTAATGAAATGTTTGTGCCGTGGAAAATGAAAATAATTATTAGGTATATGAATAAGAAAACAATTATTTGCATATGGCATTTCATATTCAAAATGCGGTAGTTGTCAAAAATACTATAGTCAAACATTTAATATGATATATGAAATCCTTTAAAAGTCCATCTGCAGAATTTGTATTCTATTGGCTCCAAAATACTCAGAAAAGAAATACTCGTATATTTCAGTTAATGTTTTGCTTTCGTTGGTTAAATTAATGCCAAAAATGTCAAAAGTTTTAAAGACTGTTATCAAATCACTAATTTTAAAACATTAAATTAAAAAAAAAAAATTCAAGAAATCAATGATTGGGTTATAGCGTTTTATTTAATAAGAACAAAATAAGAACAACAATGGTTGCTGTGAGAGAAAATGCGTCCAAAATAACGACGTACGACGGTGACTGCACAAACTGTCATATTTGTTTTAGTGTAAAAAGTTTGTTTATTCCTCAGTATCTCCTCTCCTCACTAAAGACCCTATTTTTTATTTTTCCATTTTAGTTTTATAAAAACAATGAAAAGAAATAATTATTTAAAAAAAAAATTAGAAACAAACATCCTTTTTTTAAAGAAATATCTTAACAGAATAAAATTACAAAATTCTGTTTGTAATATTAAACATCTTTTATAGAATATATTTTTTAAACAGGCACCAACAATGGAGTTTGTTAATACCAAAAAACTTTTTGTTATTTTTTGTAACTTCGTTTTCTATTTTCCAAGAATTTTTATATGAAAAATAACACTTTACACACAAAAATTTTTTAGAAATTGAATTTTTTATTACTTAAAATTTTGTGATACTCTTATCTGTCTATATAAACTTTTTTATACATTTGTTTAAAATCATTTACCGATCATTTACCAATTTTTTTCAGTTCCATTAATTTTTTTCATTTATTTGAAATTTAATACAAATTTACCCACTAAACGGAAATTTGTGGTTTATTTGTGTCCGTAACAGATATTACAAAATTAAGTTTTAATTGCTGTCCGTTTCAAAAAAAAAAAATATTCAAAAATTTCTATTTTGTTTTTATTTTAATTGTTTGCTTATACACAAAATTAATTCAATTGAAATTACAAGAACTTCCTAAAAACACATACATATAGAAACACATTCACACAAAAAGTGTGTCCTAAATAAAAGGTAGTCCTAAATAAAAAAAATCGAAATCATGAGCTTCACAAATATGCCATTATGGAAAAAAATATGGTCTGCCAAAGAAATTTAAATAAAAAGTTTTATTTAGAGGTAGGACATCGCCATTGAAGTTTCAAAGTTCTACACTCAGAATATTATGTAGTTAACTGTTTGTAGTTTAATAAAAAAGTGTTCCGTTCCATTTAAAAATAAAGGAACATACATTAATTTTTCAAAGAAATATCTATATTAACTGTTTTATACATTTATTCGAAATAATTTACTATCATTTACCATTTTTTTCAGTTTCATTTTTGTTTTAATTTGTTTGGAATTTAATAAAAATTTACCCACAAAACGGAAACTTGTAGTTTATTTGTGTCCGTAACAGTTATTACAAATTTAAATTTTGTTGCTGTCTGTTTCAAAAAAAAATATTCAAAAAATTTCAATTTGTTTTTTTATATAAATTGGTTGTATACATATACAAATTTTCAATACAAATTACAAGAACTTCATAAACACACATACATATACAAGCACATTCACACAAAAAGTCTCTATAGCTTCGTATGCATACATACATTTTGTATTGTACGAGTATATTAAAAAAAAAACAAAAAATACAAAAACGGAAACAATTTCAAATAAATGAAAAGAAAAACTTTTATTTTTTAAGAATTGGTAGGTAAAATTTTGACATTTATTTTAACCGATTACATCTTTTGTTTCTTACGAATGTGTTAATAGATAAATCAACATAAAAAAATAAATAACAAATGGCATTTAATTTAAATGAAAATTAAGTAGACCGGTTTTTAAATGAAATATCATTTCTTTTAAATGATATTTTCAGTTATTTTAATTTACAAACTTTTTTAAGTGTACTTTTTCTATTATTTAAAATAAATTAAAAATTGAGAAAAATTAAATATAATAACTAGGATGGCGACTCATCAAATCTAATATATATTTGGGTGTATATTACGAATATGAAATAAAAAATTAAATTCGGATTCGCGTATTTCGCGAAAATTTGATACACAAAATTTGCTTATATTTGCCTCTGCGCAAATTTAATTTTTGAATGATTATATCGGAATATATTCTTATGTGGTTTTTGTTAACAATTTAATTTTTATACTAAAAATGTCAAATTTTAGGGATAAGGTTCAGTTACAAGGAAAGTTAGATTTTCCGAATAAAACGTTTTTTGATAAATAAGAATATAACACAAATAATTCGAATTTTGTTTAATTTTCCAAAACTGTGGGTAATATAAAAACGACAAATTTAGTTTGAAATTTGATTGCAGAATTTTTACTTACAACTTTTCAGAAAATTTTGATATTTTGACAAAAATATGAATTTTTATGAATTTTTTAAAATTTTGATCTCATCCCCCATCGTATTCCTTTAATGAACATTAATTTAGACTGTATTGGATAATTTTCATAAATTATAGCGTATAGTTTAAAAAATAATTCCATTTAAAGTACCCCGCTTTTTGTGTAAATTGCTCTAAAACAAATTACTAATCCTTAAAAGGTAACATTTTGTGCTACCTCTAAATATAAACGAATTTTGTTGAAACTTGACACAGAGAATAGGGGCAGCATTGTGGAGATTGTAAATTCAAACTCTGATATTTTTTTGGACCACTCTAATAGCCATGCATACATACACTTTGTAGATTAAAAAAAAAAATACAAGAACGAAAGGAACGGAATTTCAAATAACTGATAAAATCATAAGGGATTGGTAAGTAAAATTTTAAGAATTATTTTAACTGAATAATCATTTGTTTCTTGTGGATTTGTCAGTTGTTTAAACAATATTTAACGAAAAATAACAAAAGCCTTTTGCTTTTAATTAAAAGTAGGTAAACCAGTTTTTAAATGAAATATCATTTCTTGTAAATGGCGTTTTCTGTTATTCTAACTTACAAATTACATGCTTGTTGTTTACAAAAAACTTTTACACTGCGGGAACTATGTTAAGTAAATAAGAAAAAACATTAAAACAAGAATTTTTGTAATTTTTATATTCATAAAATATACAAATAATAATGTGCTACTGAATTGCTATAAAATATCATTTGCGCACATTAAAAAACTTTTCGTAATCCCAAAATAATTAAATTCATAAACTGAAACGTAGTTTTCATATATTTACGTATGAATTATTATGGGTTTAGGTATTTTGAAGTCATCTTTACGTAATTTTCAACTAGGATTAAATATGTTGCATTACCGGGTTAGGGTCTGGATATTTTATTATTTGTTTAATGCAAATCCATATTTTATACATTTTATATTACAGCATACAACTTGTTGTGTGTCGAGGTAGTGAGGCAAAGCAACAATAACAACAAAATGTTTATAACAAAGATGACAGGCGATAGCTAAACATATGTACGATGAAGAAAAATCTATAATAGAAAACCAAGCAGCAGTAATATGATATTGCAGTTGTTGTATCATCCACTTCAGAGAGAGATTTTAAAGTGAATTATTTGTGTGGTTAAACATGTAGGATTTGATAAATTGCAGCTTATGTGCTACAGACTAAGCGATAATATATATTTTGTGTATTTTTATGCTAGAACAACGTTAATGTTTCCAATATTTTTCTCTCTTCACTTTTTTGATACGTTAAAAATTTTGTAATAAGTTTTTAATTTTTTACTTTAAATTGGCTAAAAAAATAAAGGTTTTATGCACCACCAGTCATAAAATTCAATTAACGAAAATACCCTGTGTATGTATTTTGTATAAAAAAAAAAAAACATATTTAAACAGAAAAATAATATGGATCTTTTAGCCAAATTCATTGGTTAAGCAAACCAATTAGTGTTTATATCACATGTATGCATGGTACCAGTTAAATAGAAATTGCATACAATTTTTTGTTGCTACTGTTTTTAAACTATACATAATTGAACTCCGTCAAACTTAAATTTCCTGCAACATACAACAAGTATAAATATATATTGTATGTATATAAAGTAAGGTTCATTTAAAACTGGTATCGAAAATAAGATGCTTAAACCATTTATTATATACAACGGTCGTACTGCTATTTCATAAAAGTTTATACGTAATGATGAATGAGTATATAGAAAGCATTCTGGACAAATTAATCGAAAATCCGGCATGTTCTATGATTATAAAATTCTTAAAAATGGTAAAAATTATTGTTTGTGGATTTTTAGAAAAATACAAGAAAACCTAAAGTATTGGAAGAAAAATAAAAGTTGTGACAAACCTAGAAATATGTGATACAAAATTAAAGGCAAAAGTGTTGAGATCTATTCAAATCAATCTTCGGTTATCTGACCTTGATAGTGCTTAAGAATTTCAAACTAGTAAAAGTACGATTCGTCGAATTCCTTTCAATGCAAGTCTTAAGTCTTACCGAGTTATTTAATAACCAAATAGAACTAATAACACTGTCCAACAGCATTTTTGGAACAGAATAGCGACTCTATAATTCTGAAAGGGTATGTTGAGTAGATCATTTTTGTAGAACAAACTTATGGTTCAGCACGTCTGAGTATTTTTTTACAGTGGGTCAAAGTTTTCATTTTTTGGTCGAAGGGAGCATTATACTATATGAAAAAAATGCTGGAAGTTAATGTCTGAGAGAATTCTTATGGTCAGAGTTGTATTGTGGAATTGTATGAGGATTATTTTTGTGGAAGATCTTAACCCTCTAACTGGTCTCTTTATGGGTCAATTTGACCCTTTTTTCGTGAAAATCAAAAAATATCCTCTAAAAAAGCATATTTAAGGATTAAAATATTCTACGAAAATGTTTGCCGGAAAATTTCGGTGGGGTTACCAAAGACACCATTGTTGTAAATAAAGCTTTTTACGATTAATTGGAAAAATTACACGCCCACTTCTATAAAAGAATTATAATTTTGTTTTAATAGTGGTTTATTATAGTATGTACATATTTATTTTTTTGCTTCAAATTTTCGAGTAAAAGGGAATTGGGAAATAGCAGTAGTTTCAATTGTAGCAGCAATAAAATTTTTAAACAAAAACATTTAAATTTCGAAGCTGAAAAATATTGAAGTTGGAATTTGACTAAAGCAATGGCTTGCCAAAGGGAAGGCTAACGGTCCTAGCCCAGTCCGTAGTATAAATAACTTTTAATATTAAAATACATTTTGTGAACTAAGGGTCTGTTGGTGGTATATTGCAATCCATTAAAAGATAATCAATCAATTATTTCAATAAAAATAAGTTTCGGTTATTAATAACAAAAGCTACAAAAATTTGGTTGGAAAAAAATTTGAATTCGTTTTCTTTGTGTAAGAATTATGAGCTACAATCCTAAGATAAACTTAAAATCTGCAAATCAAAAACAAAATAAAAAAATTTATCATATTTTATAAAACTTTTCGGAGTGTACATAGAAAATAAAATTTTTACTTAAAGTGAAGTAGCAACAACCGATTTAAATTTTTTTTTTATATTTTCGTGAATACCAAAATGAAATGTCGCAAGATACTACATAGAAATTATTTTTATTTTTTGAAAATTTCAAAAACCCTGAAAACTTTGGATGCAATTCCTACATTTCGATTTTGCCATTGTTTTGTCAACACTGTAAATTTTGTTTCTTAGTGTATAAACCAAAGACGTCATCATTTAAGGATTTAGAAAAGAACTTTTAGCCAGCACACGGGCCAAACCAGAGATTTCTACTTCGTATTATTCTGACTACAGATTCATTGTGACGACAGAATTTTTTGCCAACCGAATGGTTTAGTTAAAAACATATATTTGAATTGCATCAGAAAATATTTGGTTGGGACTACCAAATAATTCGGTTACTGCATCCTAATAATTCAGTTGGGAGAAAATTCGGTTGCCACAATGAATTTGCTTTCTCTGTGTATATTTAAATTTTTCAACTATTTTTACGATTCATTTATTAAGTCAATAAAATATATAAAATTTCCTTACAGACTAGATACAACATATATTAGAGTTAAAAAAAGATTACAAATTAAAAAATTCAAAAATTAACAATTTAAAGGTTTCTTTCTAAGTGCAAAATTAAATAACATGGTTTGGATTTTTATTGAAAGCAATTTCATTAATATAATTACACGCGCGATTTAAAATACTATTTTGGGCATAGTTGGTGCGATGACAAGGAATGTTAAAAATAAAATGCTTATATCGAAGTATTTTACGTGGCACATCCCAGCAAAACCATTTAGTCTTTTAATTACTTTTGTTCGCGATGTCCCAAAAAACACAAAGTAATGGGTGGTCATTACACTCCCGCTTACAAATAGCCAAAAAATAATTAGTACCCATGATTTTTTGGACATCGCGAATAAAAGTAATTAAGAGAGTAAATAAGCTAGTAAGTAGTTGATACAAAGTTTTTGCGATAATATGCTCAGGACTATGTCATATATAAGTAATGCAGATTAAAATCTACGTCGATTTTCTAACGTTTCTAAACTTAAAAATAAACTCCTTGACCTATAAGAAGGCAAAGGGTTATCAAACGTAAACGATGAAAGTGCATGTTTAAGAAATATTTGCTGCACTCTTTCAATACGAGAGATATCAATTTCACAATATGGACTCCATACTACAGATGCATACTCCAATTTCGATCTAACATATGAAGTGTATACCAATCTTAACGTATTGGTATCGGAAAAATCGGAACAAATTCCCCTAATAAACGCAAGCATTGTATTAACTTTCGGAATTACGTAATTAATATGTGGAATAAAAGACAAGGTGGAATCAAAAACAACACCTAAATCAGTTATTGCAGACCATTCCTTACAACACCGAATATTATTGTCTTCAATTTGGCCCTGTGTTAAGAGAGATGGGTGTATTTTGTTTTTTAGTTTTTACAGACGTATACCTATAGCTACTTTTCATCCAACTATCCAATTTTAAATTTTAAGGTGTACATATATTCATTTTAAAACGTAGTAACTTAAGTTTGTGTAAGAGCATTTATTCGTAAAACATAGATAATTTTTAAGGAAGAAACAGAATTAGTTTAAGTGACTTTAGTTTGGTATCGGTATCAAAGGAAAATTTAAAACATTTGTATTTCTTAAAAGATTTGTATTTCTTAAATTTTGTTTTATACCAACACATAACTTAAGTCACTTAATCATTTATAGTTGAGCCTTTAAAGTTTGAAAATTCAATCAATTTTGTTTCTCTAGTTTTTCTGCAAAAGTAAATACTATTAAGAAATGAAGGGAAATCTGATAACACAATTAAATTCCTATATAAAAGGTGGTTAACATTTAAGTGCCGATGTTGATTTTGAATAAAACACCAAATTATTTAGGAAATTATTGTGATTTCTTTTTAATATGATAATATGGTATGGTTCAATAATGTATGGAGCAAAATATCGGCCAAATGGCCGCCGCGACTTCGATGGTCCAAATTTTCGATGACGCTGAGGCATAATTGAGGTTTTTTGCCGTTAATGTGCCGAATTATCTCATCCTTTAGCTCTTGAATTATTCGTTAACATCTCGCGATAGCGAACACCATTCACAGTAAATGCTTGACCGACCTCATGACATACTATCGCAAACAACAGCAATGTTTTTCGCAGAACGATCTGGGCGAACATGCACAGGTGTTTTCACAGACCCCGTTTGCTGAAATTCGCTCACGATTCTCCCGATTGTGGAAACATTTGGTTGATTATGCTGACCAAAAAAAAAATCACGAAGTGTACGAAATGCATTCTGATTTGAACGCCCATTTTCATAATAAGCCTGAATAACTTTAACGCGTTGCTCAATTGTGTATCTTTCCATGGTTCAAATTGAGTTAGTCTGAAATTGAGAAAAGTCAAAGGTAGAAAAAAACTTGACGTTTATGTAGGTGTGGTTCACATTCAACATCGGCCCTTAAAATTTAACCACACATATTTTACATATTTTATCTTTATATAAAGAGTTAAATTTTTTTTCAGGTGTACACTATTTATATAAATCAAAACTCATGAATTCAAATTTTTGTTTTATTTTAATTTAAAACTTATTCTTTTAAAGCGAATTCGAAAGATCAATTTTAAAACTTTATATTCGGCTAATTGTAACAGTCAAAAATGTATTTTTTTCACGATAATAATTTGAACTGACCTGATAATTTTTTGATAATAGAGAACATAGGGAAAAATTACTTGCACATAAAATTATTACTATGTGATATTTAATTCGTATTGAAAACGCGGGACAGTAGACAAAATTTCTGTATTTACAGTCTAAAAAACATACAAATTATTACTTCTTCTTATTAATTTGTCCATTTAAGGGGAAAAAAACAGTTTGTGAGTCAAAATAACAAAAAATACCGTTTAAAGGAAATGATATTTCATTTCAAATCCGGTCTACTTACTTTCATTTAAATCAAATGGTTTTTGTTATTGTTTTTTAAATGCTGCTGAAACAACTGACACATCGGTAAAACAAAAGGTTATTTAGTTGAAATAAAAAAACAGCATGTTTCTATTTCGTGTTTTATTGGCGTGAACTGCCGTAAGTTTGGCATTGGCACGATATATATTTTAACGTAGAGGGGCGGTGGCATGCAAAGCCACATAAGCAATGCCCACACAGAGAAAATAGATTTATTGTGGCAACCAAATTCCTTGCATTGGTTGCAGCAATTGAATGATTTGGTTATGGTAATCAAATGTATTCCTGACACAATTGAAATAATTTGCTTTAACCGAAATTTTGTTGTATTAACCGAATTTTAGTTGTATTAAACGAATTCCTGTTATCACAAACAAATTTATCATTATCTTTAACCAAATCATTCGGTTGGAAAAAATTGTAGATGTCACAATGAATCTGTTTTCTGTGTGTAACAATTAAATATCAATCATACGCATAGTAGTGCATTGAATTCATTTATTGAAATACTACATACATATATTTTATATAGTCTACTATAATAAATATAATTTATTTTTTGAACTTGACAACCATCACTCACCGAAAGCTAAAACCAACCCACAATTATAAGCCCATTTATTTGTGAGCTACTAAATAACAAAATTACCAATACCAAAATATAATTGCAATTATTTAAACCACCTGCACAAACCATAATTAAACAAAATTATCAGACAAAACAACATTTAAAACTAATAAAATTTTAACAAATAGAAAATAACTAAACATTTGTAAAGGCTTATTGTAGGCTAGGGTGACTTTTGTATACAAGCTTAAAATATTTGTTCTTAAGTTTTTATTGACTACTGTTTAAAATGTATTTTTACTACATGATTTTACAGCGTAACGATGAAGAGCAATAAGCTAAAAAAATTTTCTATTTAAAACTACAAATTTTTTGTTTTCTTTCGTATTTTTTTTTTAACTTATAGTTAGGATATGTTGCTGCCCGAGCAATAGGTTTTTATCCAATATCCGGTATTTTTATTATCTTAGAAATAAATATAGTATCCGTCCAATGGGTTTTATGGCCTATCTGTTGTGATTTTATGCAATATTTTATTTATTATTTTCCATTTATATTCTCCTATTAAAAAAGCTTAAGTTTGTCAAGCTCTTATCACCGAAGCTGGTATTGGACATTCCTTAAAGGATAAATCTCCTAAGTTTCAACGAATACCTTCAACCACCAAAAATAAATTTTCTACAAAAGTCTTTGGGACTAATTTATACTACACAATATAATTTATTTGGAATTGTTTCGAAAGAATACCATAGAAACAATATTGTTACAATTATATACGCTCAGAATATTATGTAGTCTACTGTTTGTAGTTTCATAAAATTTTTTTCGTTTCATTTTAAAATAAAGGAACATACATTTATTTTTCAAAGAAATATCTATTTTAACTTTTTTATACATTTGTTCGAAATAATTTTCTATTGATTTTTCTTCAGTTTCATTTATTTTTTTCATTTATTTGAAATTTTATTCAAATTTACCCACAAAAGGGAAATTTGTGTTTTATTTTTCTTCGTTACCGCTGTTTTAAATTTAAATTTTGTTTGCTGTCTGTTTCAAAAAAAAAAAACTAAATATTCAAAACATTCAAATTTGTTTTTATATAAATTGGTTGCTTATATACAAAATTATTTCAATTCAAATTACAAGAACTTCATAAACACACACAAATATGAATAGAAACACATTCATGCAAAAAGAATCTATATTACAAGAACTTCATAAACACACACAAATATGAATAGAAACACATTCATGCAAAAAGAATCTATAGCCATGCATACATACATTTTGTAGAATAATAAAAAAAAAAAAAAAATACAAAAACAGAAACAATTTCAAATAAATAATAAAATTATTTGTTTTTTAAGCAATTGCTAGGTAAAATTTTAACATTTATTTGATTAGTCATATACTTCTTACGGATGTGTCAGTTGTTTAAACAATATTTAAAAATAAATAACAAAAGAAATTTGGTTTGAATGGAAATTAAGTAGACCGGTTTTTATATGAAATATAATTTCTTGTAAATGACATTTTCTGTTATTTTAACTTACAAACTATTATAAGTGTATAACCACTCGTGTATAATTTTATAACATACACACAGAAAAATAAGTTGCCAACCGAATGGAAAGTGTGTTTTGGTGGTGACAACCAATTATTTTAGTTAGCACAAACGTATTCAAAAGTGATTGCTGCATATTTTGGGAGTTGCAACCAATATTCAGTTGTGTTAAACGAATTTTTGGGTGTTTTGCTTGCAGATGTACCAACCGATTTGAGTCTTAGTAACTAAATTTTTGACAAACTTTTTCTCTGTGTGTAAACAATGGCAACAACAAAAAACAACTAAATAGTATTCAAAAACATGTTAATAAAGTAACACTTGTACTAACTGCATAAACAATTTGGTATTCGCGGAAATATAAACAAATAACTTCAGATATTTTTTTGTATTATTTTCGCTAATAGCACAGGGAGACAGGTGGTTGTTTTACGCTGCACAATATTATATGTTGTCAATGAGGAATATGATAGATACAAGGATTGTGTGTAAAAATAAATTAATGTCGATAAGCAGGCAGTATATATAGTTAGTACTGTGTGATATATAAGTAAAGGGTGCTTACGAAAAAATAATATAATTTTAATAACGCTTACCAATTAACCAAAAGAATTTTTTTATTTAAAAGTTTTTTTTTATATATTTATAATTTTTTATCAGGCTCAAGATCATAATTTTTAATGTTACTAACGAATAGTAAACACTAATTTATTTTATTAAATGGAAAAAATTTTAAGGATCAGCGCTAGAGGGAGTGCACACTTTCGACCCGAACCACCAGGTCATCTTCAGCCTCCTTCTGAACCACCCAACGCAAATAACTCATGGTTTTTATTTAAAAGTCGATCGTAAAACTGGGTAATGGTGGCTTTTCTACATACCATAGTTAAAAAAATCTGAATTTTTTTATATCGCGCCTTTTCGATGTATACCCCAAAAATTTCAATAAAAAATTCTTAAACAGGAAAGAGTTGCATTATTAAATAAAACAAAATATATGAGTTTAGAGACAGCCTCGGTTGGTTAACCGATTGAGATACGTCTCTTTCTTAATTTGTAGCCAACTAAAACCTCTAGTTCTTATCTTGGAAATTTTATGAATTTTTGGGAAATTAATTTTTAATCCCTTAGCAGTTTTTTTGGTCCTAGCTATACGGAAATTTGGAGCAGGGATTCGCCTAGATCCCATATATTACTGAAATTAAAAAATAAAATAGTTTTAGCGACAAAACTAGTCAGAACAAAATAAAGATGACCTATTGTTATAAAGATCAATTTGCTAATATGTACACAAATTTGTATTTGAAAGGAAGTAGGACTCCTCCTCTAAAAATCGGTAAATTAATTCATATTTAAATTCGGTTCAGTAATTTAGAAGCAGCTACGATATCCTTTATTTATGCCTTAAATAGCTAAATATACTTTGCAGTAACAAAAAACTAAAAGTATTTTCGGCGTTTAAAGGAAAACAAATAAAACTGCATACGTATACATATTTATAAACAGGAAAATATTTTTAATTAATAATACATTTCTATTTTTTTTTTTTTTTTTGTTTTTAGACAATAAATATTTTTGGAGCTGCATATGGTTTAAATAATAAGCAAAATAAAATACTTAAATGTAATAAAATTAACTTAACTGAAAGGGCAACACTGCTCTTGTCAGTAAGCATCTGTCGGTTGACTCCTGTTTAAATTTAGTTTGTATTTAATAGCAGACAACCGCGTGATTTGAGCAGCAAATGGAAAGAAAATAAATTTCGTGTGTACATTAAGCATAATTTTTTTGGAAAAAGGCTAAGCTTTTTTAATTTCAATGGTAAAAAAGTGGTTTATTGAATTTTGTTGCTGCCGTACAAGCAACTTTCGGGATGCCCAGAAATCAGAAACAATTAAAAAAGTTCACGATATGGGTTTAGCCCATCGGATATTGAAAGCGCGAGAGATTGTGGAAGCTAGAGACATCTTTCATGAGTCAGTGGTTTTAATTTTGAATCATCACTTGGGCATGAGGGAGCTTTCCGCAAGATGGTTGCCGCGTTTGTTCACAATGGACCACAAACGAAGAGTGAACATATGGCAAAAATCTCTGAATTATGCTACAAATTACTTTCTTATCCTTCATATTCTTCATATTTAGCCCTCAGTGTATATTTCTTATTTCCAAACCTGAAGAAATGGCTCGGCGGAACGAGTTTTGACTCCAACGATGAAATCATCTTACAAACAATAACCTCGAGAAATTTTATTTTTTGGAAGGAATAAAAAAATTTGAGATACAATGGACAAAGGGTATGGACCTCAAAGGAGACTATGTCGAAAAATAAAATAAAACCTGTTTCATTCAAAAAGTCACGAACTAACTGAGCCGCACTCGTATCAACAGATTATTTGTCAATATGCATAAAATAGTGTGTAAGTTAAAATAACAAAAAATCCCATTTAAAGGAAATGATATATAATTTAAAATCCGGTTTACAACAGACAGCAAACAAAATTTATATTTGAAACAACTGTAACAGACACAAATAAACCACAAATTTCCATTTTGTGGGTGAATTTAAAATAAATGAAACTGAATAAAATCTATAACTGACAGTAAATTATTTCGAACAAATGTATAAAAAACTTAAAATAGAAATTTCTTTGAAAAATAAATGTATGTTCCTTTATTTTTGTATGGAATGGAAAACTTTTTTATTAAGCTTACATTAGCCTTTACTTGGATATCAACATGTTTTTTTAGTTGCGCTAAAGAATTATTCTTTATATTATGAATAAAAAAAATTTCATAGTGATTTTTCGCTATATACGAAGAGTTTTATGAGTTTCCTCATTAAAGTTAATAAATACAGTGACTCAAACAATTGACCACGTGTTTTTAATAAAGAGAGTTTGAGTCACTGTAAAAACAAAACTACTCATCAGAATTTGCTCATTTTTGCTGCCTACCTTTTGTTGTTTTGTTAGCAATGCAATAAGTCTCAGTTCGACGGGATAAGTGGTGCCGTTATCATTTTGTAACAAAATAAGTAAGAAATATGCATGTGGTCAATTATTTGTGTACACAAAGTTATAATGATAATATCAAATAAATTACAGTAAAAATGAGTGATTGAAATTTTTTGAATTGAAAGTGAATATTTTTCATCAGGTTAGTTCATAACACATATTTTCAAAATTATTAGTAATGATTTATTTATTTTCTATTAGTGTTAAAAAACAAAATATGATTCGGCCATTAAGTAAAGAGGTCGTTCGCCAGATTCACCAGCTTTACGGGAAGGTAAAAGCTGTCGTGCAATAGCAGCATCCCTGGAAGTGAGGAAGAGTGTGGTCATCAAAACTCGCAAAAATATGGCTTCACCTCCTCTAATTTGTCGCAGCGGGCGCACTAAAATTTCGAGCACGGATCTCGAATGGCGGATTCTTAAAGATCTCCGCACGCAGAAAGTGGAAAATCCTGTCCAAATTCATAGGAATCTGGTAGCGTATGACGTAGTCAACCTCACAGTGGAAACCGTCAGGAATACTTTGCGTGCGGCTGGGCTGCCCGTGCCCATTGGACTGCGGTCGATTGGTGTTGGAACAATGCAACGTATAGTTGGCAAGATAAATACCAGCTATTATGTTGACATTTTGTCAAGAAACCTCCCTGTTGCATCCGAAAAATTTAACAAACAAACCCAGGATATTGTATTTCAACATGACAATGATCCAAAACACACCGCCAAAAAGACACAAAAATGGCTTATCGACAGTAGATTCAAAGTACTGCCATGGCCACCCCAGTCACCTGATCTCAATCCGATTGAACACCTCCGGGGCGAACTAAAAAGAGGAGTGGTTGGAACCCCAACAAGTATTGAAGAGTTGTGGGCGCAGGTCGACGCAGCATGGGGGAGGATTCTAGCAAGTTGCTGTAAAAACTTGGTGGACAGTACGCCAAGAAGATTGAAAGCTGGTGTTGCAGCCAATGGTGGCTACACTAAATATTAACAGTAATTTTTATTTATTTTCTTATTGTTTAGATGTTTTTGTTTTTGGAAAATATTTTTTATTTAAAATCTACATATTATGTGCTGAATTTATCTTTTTTTTTAAACATCAGCAATTTTTCAGGATTATAATTTTCAGAAATATTTTTTGTTGACTACAAAATTTTGTTGAATTTACAGGAGTAAAAATTTCTTTCTTATTTTTGTTACAGAATAATTATAATTTTTTTTTATTTAGAATGATTTAAATGAAATCGTTTCATATATTAACATTTATAAAGCTACTAGTATTTGCAAAAATAATAAATACAAACGTAGATTTTCATTCATATTTTAATTGCTTTTTATCAATTTTTAAATTTCTAAAAAGGGTTTCATTAATTCTTTAAAATTTTTCATAGACTTTTACTTCAATTTAACTTGATTTAAAGATTCTCTGAAAAGTTTCAATGGCTGAGTTCGAGTGAAAACTTTTACTGAAAATGTAAAGGAATTAATTAGAGAAATGAAGATAATACTCTTAGTAATCGCAAATTGCTATAAGTTTTATTCATGTTGTGAAGAGTTTAATTAACTCTAATTTTACTGAAATATTTTTCATTGAATCTATGAACAGTTTCAATGGACAAGTTCCAGTAACAATTATTATTAAATATATAATGAAGTTCATTAATAAAGTAAAGATAAATTTCTCAGTGTATAGATCACAACGTCCTACAATGTATTTTTGTTTTTGCATATGTTTTGGTTTTGCGTGTAACACCTTTATACAAACTTTATACACAAACAAAAACCTCCTGTATATTTCTGTTTTTGATTTGCACTCATACTAACCACAGCAAAACTCTGTGTTTGAGTGGTTTTTATTTTATTTTATTTTATGTTTTTCTGTTTTATTTTTCCTGTGTTTAATTGTACAGAATCGTAAACCGTATTATACATACATTTGTTTATTTGTTTATGTTTGTATATGTTTTATATTAAGTCATACCTTTGTATATTTATTTTATAGACTTACAATAGAATCATGAAAATGTAAATTGTAAATACATTCAAATTTTATGTTTGTATACAATTTTAAATGCACTAATTCAATTAAAAGTGACACAACCATAAAGGTGAACAGGGTTCGGTGGAATGAAGTATAGAGCGGGAAGCAATATATATGAAATATATGCCGACTATATTACTTTAGTTTGATGCTAATATTATTAAAAATATAATTTTTAAAATATTTTATCGCACCTAAATCGCACCTAAACAACATTTCAACGAACTCAGTGGGTTTATAATAACACATACTGCATTATGCACCTCTTAACCAACAAACCATAAATTGGAAGTAGGGCAGATGTTATATTTAAAATTACAACTATCATGTTTTGATATTAACATGATATATAAAAATAAAATTACAAAGCAACAATATTATTTGTTTGAAAAGTTTTAACTATTTTAAAACTAATTAGAAGGCATATTAGCTTAAGTGTAGTTATATATGCAGATATAATTTTATTGAATGAAATATAATGAATATTTTCAGTAAACTCAGAAATTTTTTTTTAACAGAGTGAACTGAAAATTTCTTAAAATTAATGAAAAACTTTTTTAGTCTGGTTCGAGATTATACCTAGTACTTTCAATTATTCTGACACACGGTTTTTTTTTTTGATAAAAAGCAAACAACAAGAGGTTTTTTAATTTTTTCTTTTTATTTTGGTTTTTTAAATATTGTAGAATATAACAAAAAAAATTATTTAAAAAGGCCGCCTTCCAACACGACCGAAGTCTGACCGGCCAATCGTCTATTGCAGTGCACACGACCTCCATGGGGAAATTGTCCACTGCGCGGATAAGTGCACGCTTAAGCGATTCCAAATTTTTGTGGTGAGTAGTGCAGACCATGCCTTCTAAAACGGACACCAATTTAGAGTCTAAAGGATTCAGATCTGGACTACCCAATGGCCAATCATCCGTAGAAATAAAGTTTGGTAAATTGTTTTTTAACCAGTCTTGAGTGCTTTTTGCCTTATGGGCTGGGGCAGGGTCCTGTTGAAAGGTCCACGGCACGTTTTTAAACAATGTGCTATTTAATGGCTTCACAACCTTTTCTAAAACGTCAGATTGGTACACCTTTGCCGAAGTTTTAACACCGTTTTCGCAGAAATGAAGCTTGGAGACCCCATCATAGGCGACTCCCCACCATACCATAAAAAAGCAGGATGGTGACCTCTCTGAACTCTAGGAACTAATTCATTTGCTTGCAGAGATGACTGAGCATAGACTCTATCATTTTGTTTATTGAACGACTCCTCCACAGTAAAAATTTTCTCGTCAGTAAACATAATTTTTCTGTGGCGGTTTTTGGCGTACTGGCGAATCAATGCTTTTGATTTTTGCTTCCGTTTCTGCTTTAACGCCGCCGTAAGTAGATGCCCCGTGTGTCTTTTGTAAGCCCGAAGTCCCAAGTCATATTTAATGATGCGAGAAATGGACACCTTCGATATATTCATCTCCCGCGACATTATTTGCTGCTTTCGGAGTGGATTTTGATAAATTCGATTCTGTACAGCTTTAGCGGCTCTGGGAGTTCGCACAGAGCGCGGACGGCCAGATCTCGGACGGTCTGCTTCTCCACCAGTATCCCCAAACAGTTTCACAGCACGATAAACAAAACTACAACTAACCCCGAGCGGCTGCAATGTTCGATAAATGTCTCCAGTTTCCATTCCACATTTTTTTAGGCCAATTACGACAATACGGTTTTCAATATCTCCCCATTCCATAATTTAAAGTAACGCACGACAAAAACTTTTTACACAAAAATGAAGTTTAAATGCTAGTTGTCAAAAAACTGTCAACGTAACGAGAGTATGTTCAGTGGATTTCTTACAGTGGGGGCGACTAACAGTGTGTCAGTTATTATGAAAGTACTAGGTAGAATTTTTTTTTCTTATTTTTATTTAGTAATCATGGAGAATACACAGAAACAGTTATATGACACAAAATTAATGGAATGCATTGTATGATCTGCTACGACCTTCATCAACATTCTTCGTGACCCTTGAAAGTGTTATTTATTAATATTTAAATCACAAATTAACGGAAAAGGCTATTTATGCTAACATACTGTTGATTTTTTTTATTATTGAGTTTAGATAAAATTTCCTTACTATTTTTGTATTTTTTACATTCTCCTTTTATTACCTTTGTCCAAACAAGCTATTAGCTAATACTAAAAATATGCGTTTAAATTGGTAATAAAAGGAGAATGTAAATTTCACCTAAGCTCAATTATAAAAAATCAACTATATGTTTGCATAAATAGTTTTTCTGTTGATATGTGAGTTAAATAAAGATATTTATAATTTATACTTTCAAGGGCACGAAGAATGTTGATAAAGGTCGTAGGAGACCTGAAAATGCATTCCATTCAGTTTGGGTCGAATAGCTTTTTCTGAGTATTTTTCATGATTACTAAATATATAAAATTTTTTTTATTTTGGAAAAAAAATTTTCTAT
Source organism: Eustalomyia histrio (assembly GCA_949748255.1). NCBI lineage: Eukaryota > Metazoa > Arthropoda > Insecta > Diptera > Anthomyiidae > Eustalomyia > Eustalomyia histrio. The sequence goes on from OX456526.1 coordinate 64,836,234, forward strand.
TATCTTGAACCAGACAAAATATACATTTTCATACATATTAGTATTAAAAAGATCAACTATAAAATAAAAACTTAAATATAAATGAAAAACTCTATATATTTTAGTTTTTTAAGGTAACTTCTTCCTTGCGAATATGCAACTTTTAGTAAATAAAATGATATTTTTCATAAAATTATGTAAAACTTACAAGAATTTAATGAAATCTTTTAATGTACGCGGATTCCAGTCCAACTTGAATGCTTTAATGCAAAAATTTATATCACTGGCTTAACTTTTAGCTATATTAACTATCTGAGGCGTATACTTTATTTATATAAATGCATTATAAATCTATACATAAATATATTACTCATACGCTCAGTGTGCTTTTTGCAGCTCTTATAAAAAGTATTTTCAAAATTAGATAGTAAGAGAATTGGTGATCGTGATTTGTACACGATGCAAAAAAGTTCGGTCTATTATTTGCATTTTCTGAGCCTTATGTACGAGGGTAGTTTGAAATTTTCTTAGCCTGACACAGTGATGGCGGTATAAACGGAAAAGGTTAAGTGTATTGGTAACTTCCATCTGGAAACTCATTCGTATTGTAACAGGTGTTCAAATAAGACGCTTCAGTTTTTTCTTATAATGGAAGAATTAAAAATTCGTGGAGTCATTAAATATTTACATAAGCAGGTGTTGATTGAGGGGTGGGGGGGGGGGGGGGGGGGAGAGGGTGATATATCTCCGATAAAATAATTTAAAAGAAATAAAAAATTAATATAATATCCAACAGATATTGTGACGTGAAATATTTTTAAACTGAATTAGTTATTTAAAATATTAATTGCCATCTTAATGGTAATAGTGACAACTCTTAATAATCTCTTCTTCTAGTATTAATCTCTTACCATTTTCTAGTAGTGAAATTCTAAGTAGCAAAAATAATAAACATGTCAAAGCTTTTGGCTTGAGAACTTGCTATTGCGAGGAAAATATTTTCTTATTGAATATTTTTTCTAAATACAAATTGTCAGTGTTCTAATCGAAACACCTGCGGGTTTTTAGCAAATGTTCGGATAGTAAAAACACTGTTTTATTTTGTCCATTTAATAATATTATTATTATTATAATTATTATCCCGATATTATTAGACCATTAAATAACAGTACGCCATGAAAAGAACTTAAAATCTTTTGCCGTCTTGCAGTGGTACAAGAAGTTTAAAATAACTAAACATATGTTATTTTGCTGCGCACTTTTTTAAATGAATAAAACAAATATAATACACTTAAGTGTTTCCGTTCTTGAAATAATTTATAAGTTCTTACAATCACAAGAAAGTCATTATTTTGCAAAAAATTAATTAATAAATATGTATATTTTTTAAGAAAAAAAAAAATATTATTTTTTTTATTGATAAAATAAAAAAATGTAAAACCTTAATATAAATAGAACCTTTTTAACAATGAATTTTTTCGACAAAGAGTTGAAAGATATCTTCAAAAACCAATAAAAAAGCAATATCTTCCATTTATCTTTTGGAAGAAAAATATAAAAGTAATATTTTGTTTATATTTTCTTTTTATTAGAAAAATTGGCGATATATAAAAAAAGAAAGTTTTAATTTACTTTTATGTCATTTGTGAGTTATTATTTATCGCAGAAGTACCATTCTTTTTATCACCTAGGTGATTTTGAATATCTTTTTAATGTCAGTTGGAGGATATTTTAGCAATATTGAGAAATATCTGTCAACAATAAAAAAAAACGTTTAAAATTTTTTATTATTTAATATCGGGATATTTGAGCAGCCAAATTATCTAGACAGGTACAACAAATAAAACAGCATTTATTTGATTAAAGTTAAATAATAAGAAATAAGGAAACATAAGGAATGTTAATATCAAAACCCGAAAAATCTGGGTCCGTCCCAGGATCTCGATTTTTTCAAATCCATGTAATTTATTTTATTTATTGAGCAAGTTTTTTTTTCGATTTAATCGTGAGGAAGTATGTATTTTGTTTTTATTATTTTTAAAACATTTTTTTCAAAGCATTTTTCAAACTGTGTTTAACCCTGGTAATATGTGGTAAACCCTGGTAATATTATGCTGACATTAAAGAATGTTATGAAAGTATGTCATGCAAGGTGGTTATACAAAGTATCCTTACTATTTATGTGAATGGGACAGTCGAGCAACTGATAAACATTTTATTTAAAAAGATTGGATACCTCGTACAGCACTTGGGGTCGGTGAAAAGATTAGCATTAATATTCCTTTAGTAAATCCAACACATATTATTTTACCCCTTCACATTAGGTTGGGGTTGATTAAACAATTTGTTAAAGCACTTGACAAAAATGGATCTACTTTCAAATATCTTGAAAAAAAATTTTCGCGAATAACTTATGGGAAATTAGAAGAAGGTAGAAAGAACATTTTTACAAGATGTATTATAAAATTAAATAATTTTAACTACAGGTATCTTTTCGTACAATAAATAACATTGGTAGGAAAAAAAATGCGTGCACTCAGAATATCATGTAGTTAACTGTTTGTAGTTTAATAAAAAAGTTTTCCGTTTCATTTAAAAATAAAGGAACATACATTTATTTTTCAAAGAAATATCTATATTAACTTTTTTATACATTTATTCGAAATAATTTACTGTCATTTACCATTTTTTTTCAGTTTCATTTATTTTTTTCATTTGTTTGAAATTTAATAAAAATTTATCCACAAAACGGAAACTTGTGGTTTATTTGTGTCCGTAACAGTTATTACAAATTTAAATTTTGTTTGCTGTCTGTTTCAAAAAAAATATTCAAAAAATTTCAATTTGTTTTTTTATTTAAATTGGTTGTATATATACAAAATTTTTTAATACAAATTACAAGAACTTCATAAACACACATACATACACAAAAACATTCACACAAAAGGTGTTTATAGTTTCATATGCATACATACATTTTGTATTATACGAGTATATTAAAAAAAAAAACAAAAAATACAAAAACGGAAATAATTTCAAATAAATGAAAAAAAACAGTTATTTTTTAAGGATTGGTAGGTAAAATTTTGACATTTATTTTAACTGATTATATCAGTTGTTTCTTACGGATGTGTCAGTTAATTAATCAACATTTAAAAATAAATAACAAATGGCATTTAATTTAAATGAAAATAAAGTAGACCGGTTTTTAAATGAAATATCATTTCTTTTAAAGGATATTTTCAGTTATTTTAACTTACAAACTTTTTTAAGTGTGGAAAGGTATTGTTTTAGTATGTTGGCATTTTCTTGGCAACACAAAAAGTGTACATTATGAGAACATAGTAAACGAAATGCTGTCTGCCTACTATACTATGGGTGGCAGAATGTCCAAACATGCACCATCTGCATGCTCACTGGAATATGTTCCCATCAAATTTAGACCAAATGAGTGATGAATAAGGTGAGCTATATCATTAGGAAATTTTAAGAATTGAACAGCGCAACTATTGTTGGTCACTAAAGCGAGGTACTGACGTGATCTTTATCAAAAACGAAGAACACTAAAGTATTTCTAAGAAAGATATTTAAAAAGCCGAAAACCTTATATTTATATATGTGATATATTTAATAAAATTAATTACATGCATAAGACTTAGCATAACTCATTATAATTTCAAAAGATTTTAGTTTTCTTAAGTGTTTTGGAAAGAGGTCTTAATGTGTTTTAAACACACAAATACAAAAACAAATATTAACTCCCTCACTATCAAATGAAAACGTAACGATAACTAAAATTTGTTGCGAAAAGTGCATTTTTTTTAACTTAAACGATCGTAGCTCAACCATTTTCTAACCGATTATAAAAAAATATGTTTTCTTTGAAAAGTATTTATTTTTATTTATTTATTTTATTTATTAATCATATAATTACAAATTATATGTTAATACCCTAACGGAGCACTAGCAACAAAGGCCTTCGGCTCGTTGTATCGAAAACAGACCAAAGCCTCTGGTGGGACCCCCGCACTGATAAGCAAGCACGCTACCAACTAGCCTACCGGGGCGCTCTGTTTGAAAAGTGAAGCTCACATTTTTGAAACAAAAAAACAAAACAGAATTACAACATGAGAACCCCTGCATATTTTTTGTGTAGCACAGTGTAATTATGGTAGCGCCCATATTGATGGTTAGAACCAATTTATAAACCAAGAACTTGATTGTGACAACCAAACCCGATTGCAGCAAGCATAATATAGTAGTAAAGATCATGTTGCAACCATGCTTTTGTTCAGCGTATATATGGTTTATAGGGTCTAATAAAAACCTATGTGGTTTTTATATAAATTGAGTTTTAAAATAATAAATGTTTACAATTTTGTGTTTAATAGGAAAACACAACTCTTAACATACCCATAGTGAACAACCTATCTGAGTTGTTTTGCTCTATCAAAGTTAAAATATTTTTTAGAGATGTAGGTTCTGAAGTACCAAGTGCTGTTAAAGGGTTAAAGACTTCTTCCTATATGCGGACCTCAATGTCATTTATATAATCTATTTATTTATTTATCTAGTTAAGTTTTGTCTTCAAGTCTGTTTTAAACTTTCTTTAAATTTCATTTATCCTTTTCTTTCGAAAAATATTTTTTAACTAAAACTACTTTTACAACATTTCATCCTTTATTTTTTGTTTTTCGAAATGAAATGTTCTTGACACTTTTAATTGAATTTATTACTATCGATCTAATCGACAACCTTTTGCCAAAAAAAAATTGCATCTATACTAGAAAAGTACATATAAAAAAGTAATGTTGTAAATTTAATTTGTTAAAGTTATCGAAAAAAGTTTGTTCTTATAAATCCTTTTCTACACCCACTTTAAATTAGGGGAAGAATGCGATGTTACATAAATATTTTTGTTTTTTCGTAATGATATTGATAAGCTTCTTAGTAATTTTTTTTAAATTTCACAAATATTACACATACGTCATGTTGTACTTACAAGCCTATGATATTATTGCATAATCATTATAAGACTTTTGGATATGCTTCTTAATCTAGCTGAACTTGAAGGTAGGGCAGTTTTATAGATTATTTTAAAAATATGTATAGGAAAATTATTCTAAAATATATTTTAAAGTAATAAAAAATATCTTAGATACATAATAAATTAATAACAAAAAATATCATACACTCGTTGACTTGACTACTTTCCTTGATCAAATTTCAATTTTAGTCACATATTCTTTTCATTCTTTTTGTTTTGCTTTCTATTAGCAAACACTTGAATTTAACAGAAATGCCATTTTGATTTACAAATGTGAGTGGCAGTTTTAAAGAAAATCTAAAAAACTGAATTAAAAGCATATTTTTCAAACTTTTCATTTATTTTTCGTGCTTAACTTGAAATAGTTTTTAATAAAGTTAAATATGGAAAATTTAGCTGATTAAAAGTAGTTTAATAATTTATTATTATAAAAGTAAAAAAAAAACGTTATGAAATAATAATAGTTTATCCTGTAACCGAGAATAACTTTTCGTAAAAATTTTTACCCTATAATAAGTAAAAATGATACCCTACACTAAACATAATTTTGGCGAAATTTCGGGATGCAATCCTATTTTCAGAAAGTATCCAGACAAAAATATATAGATTAATCTAAAATAAATTTCCGCTATGGCTTTGTGTGGCATTTAAGGCCAAAATCCTTAACTACAATTGCACTTAAGCTTTGTTTTGGTATAACGCGATATGTAGCTTAAGTCACTTAAGACTGTAGTTGGTCCAAAAGTCTAATATTTTATGCAGTTACACACATCAGTATGGATGAATTACTTGCAAAGCATTTCGCATCACGCCATTTCGACGTTTTTAACAAAATATTTATAAATTTTCAAAAGAAAATAAAATAACTTTTTTCTGCGTTTTTGACTTGAATTCAAACAATAATATTTTGTTAAAAAAAAAAACCACGGAATAAATTAAACAATGCTGAACGAAATGTTTATTTAAGAGTAAAATTTCTTTATTCAAGTTGTTTTTAAAAGATTTTATTATGTGGAGCACAATTTATTCGTTTGTATAGGTTTCCATTGATTTTGTAAAACACAGACAGTTTTGTTATAGTTCTGGTTTACGTCACAAAATTCAGTTCTTATATCGTGCACTAATATTAGTATAAACTCATTATATATGAAAATGTGTGGCTTTTGTTAAAAGGTTTTTTAAATATCCGCAGGATACTGTTAGGGCCAAAAAAGTTAAGATCCTCCTTAGGAGAGCACCTAATACATCTACCGATAACCCCAATGTTTCGATTTGTAAAACGCGAAAGCCAATGTATAAAAGCATTTAAATTTCAACTACTCCACTGCAAGTATAATTTGGATTCTATTGCGGTTAACGATTAAAATTCCGGTAACAGTCTGATTCTAACTTAATAGTCAGAGCAGAAAACATTGAGAAAAATCTAAATAATATGAAATGAAAAATGCTTTTTGTATTTTTAATTTACAAAAAGTACACTCACACTATCTATAGATACATTTTGTGTGAATTATCATATGTGCGAGTGTTTATGAATATTTTAGTTTGAATTGAAATAATTTTGTATATAAACAAAATTGGAATTTTTTAAATATTTTTGGTTGGAACAGACAGGAAAAAAATTTAAATTTATAATAAATGTTACGGACAAAAATAAACCACGAATTTCCCTTTTGTGAATAAACTTTTGTTAAATTTCAAAGAAATAAAAAATATAAATGAAACTGAAAGTAATTATAATCGGTAAATGACAGTAAAGTAAAGTAAACCAATGTGTAAAGAAGTTAAAATAAATATTTCTTTGCAACATAAATATATTTCGCTTTATTTTTAACTGAACTGAATACTTTTATATTTAACCAGTGCTTTGTTCATATGTGCCTCTGCTGTGACAGGTCATGTGTCATCGACCGGACCAAGTAGTAGTCGGAAGCAGCGATGTCTGGAGAATACGTCAGTTGGAGTTGCACTTTTCCGACGAACGTCAAATAGAAATTCTTCGCTTGTAATCAACTCCAAGACAGGAAGGGTTTTTTTGAATCGCATTGAGAATGACGATGAAAAGTGTTTACAGGCGACGTTGCTTGGCTGCACCTTCTTTGGCACCCAGTTTCCTTGCTTTTAAATCAATCCTATGGCTTTTAGGCGTTTTTTGACTGTCCATTCCCAATGATGCTACCTTTTCGTGTTTCAAATTTTTCTTCTTGAAACTTTTTGGTTTGACCAGGCCATTCCTTGCCTAAGAGATTAAAATAACTACTTTTAAAATGATCCAACCACCTGTGACACGATTATTCATATAGAGCATGCCCGTCGTAATCTTTCACTAAGATTGGATGACCCTTGGCCGCACTTGTCTTTATATTAAAGTAATGACGAAGAATTTTTCGCCAAAACACTTTATATGGTTCGAAAGGCGACATGTTGGGGGCAATATTTAGTATTATCATTTACTTTTTAACAAGCTGCACCTTGCTCATTCGCAATAAGTTTGAGCAGCCAGGCATTGGAAACTGAATTATTTGTTTCATAAACTAGTGGTAAATTATTAAGTTTTTCAATATTATTTGTTTTTGTGCCAAAGCCAATATGGCACGAGCATTAGTTGTCAAATAAAAGTTCTTTAAGAGGTCTGCATACAATCTGTAAAAAAATAATATTAAAAATAATATTTAAAGTTAGTTATGACAGTTAAGAGAATCTTTACTTATATTAACTTTTTAGTCTCCCCTACAACGTATCCAAATTTCATTAAGATCTAACTGCACACCCTAAATATATTTTATTTCTTAAACCACTTTTATTAATTTAATTTGTTAACTTTGTTTAAGTTTGCAAACATCTAAATCATATACAAGTTGTTATAAACTAATATATTTTTACTGGAATTTCACTATAACTTTAATGATTTTCAATCATGCATAAGACGTTTAGCAAACAGATTTTAAAACAAAAACAAAACAGCTTTAAATTATCAGTTTATAAACATCGTAAATTTTGAAGTTTGGGTTAATTGGAATTTCAACAAACGAAAACAAACTTTAATATTCATATGCATAAATCAGAAGTACAATTAATTTTTCTCGCATATTTCGTTGAAGTTCTTCAGTTTGTGAGTTTCATCAAATTTATACATTTGTGTGTTAATGTATGTATGTGTTCATAAATTTCAAAGAAATTTTCTACAGATTATGCTTGCATGCCGTGGCGTGCCCAGGATATTATTTCGGGGGGTGGCCAAAAATATATTTTCAAATAATTTTTTTTTTTAAATCTGCTAACTTCTAAACCTAATATTTTTGGCTTTTTTAAAGCATTTAAATTCATAAACAATTTTTATTTGATACTTATTTATTACATTGACTGATATCTAATGTATACGTTTAATATTAAGTACATTTTGATTGTTTTTGTGTTGTAAAGCTTCTCTACACTTTCAGAACATTTTGATAAAAATCTATTATTCTACAAAATTCTTTTGACGAAATGTCAAAGACTCGGCTTGGTGCAACATGTTATAAATTATTAACCACATTATCCTGACCGGAAATCCTATTTGTCAGGCGAAATCGAGTGATTTTTGTTAAAAATTTTCATATTATTTTTCGTATATAAATAGTTGTAGAAATTGGCGCTACATGCGAAAATTTTGTTTTTCATACGTTAAGAACAAATATAATTTTTAACAAGTTTCAAAATTGCCAAACTCTAAGACTCAATGTCATAGAAAACCATTTGCACAAAAATTTTATAAGATCGTCGGATGCTGCAAGAACCGCATATCGGAAATCAATGGCTCTTCAATTTTTACCAGCAAATTTAATTAGAACTGAATGGGAAGACACACTCATGGACGGAGAGCAGAAATTTACTTAATTTTTTAACTATTTTAAAAGACAGTAATTGCGCATCACTTAAGTCTTTGTTTTTATAAAATGATTTTTATTCTTATATAAAATATTTCAATTTTGGTTGGCCCAAGTAACTTTAATGTTTATAAGGAGTACAGAGTATGGATTCCATGCAATATAAATGTGTATAATTATGCTGTGCATAAGCAACATTTCATTGCTTTGCATATTTTGGGGTAATTTTTTATTTCTTAAATTTGGTGTCTCAATCTAATTAATTAAAATATGCGCCAAATTTAATTTTGGCTAACTTTTATTTGGTTGGGGTAGTTTTTCATTATATTTTTAGTGTTAATTTTCATTATGAAATTTTCCCCCAAAATATGGGGCTTAACCCATTAAGGCCCGACCATATTAAGAGACTCGATAGACAAAAATAGATATTATATCTGAAGTCCCCATGGTCTAATTAAGAAAAAAAAATTTTTCCTTAAACTTCCAGGTGCGCAGGAGAGCCAGGGGGGGGGGGGTGATGCGCATCACTGGGCCTTAAGGATATATGAAAGAAACGTTGAAATAATTACAGGAAATATAAGAAAATAGGAAATACATTATGAAAACAAGAAAAATTATTTTTTATTTATGTCGAAAAATATACGATTTATTTAGTTGGTGTTTTCGAAACTGCTGTTTCATGAAATTCTATGAAAGGAACGTTGAAAACATTACAGGAAATATAAAAAAATTGAAATACATTGTGAAAACAAGAAAAATTATATTTTATTTTTGTCGAAAAATATACGATTTATTTACGTTTGTCAACATTCTTCGATTGAGGTGTTTTCGAAACTGCTGTTTCATGGAATCCTTTGAAACACTGTGGATGAAGCGCACGTCTGCATTTGGAACATTCGTAGATCGACTGACCTGTACAAGTCTCTAATGCACACCGTCTCCTTGTTTGGCCTTTTATAATGTTGTGGTCTAAACAGTCGTTTCGAATGCTGGCTGAAACACGATGTGCAGCTTGTACTTTAGTTTTATTTGAACGAATCAAGCATTCTGCCACGAAAACACGGAAGTCCACTTGGGGCATATGATTCTGTTTGGCAATTTTTGAGCATATGCAATGAATTTTCAAAGCATTCACCATTGCGGCATCCAGTAAATTAGTGACAAGTGCCCAGTACCACTTCTTGCCGCGAATGCCAATACGGTAATTATTCATTGCGTTGTCAAACAAATCGACACCTCCCATTGTTCGGTTGTAAGATTGGATAATTTGGGGAATATCGACTTGAATGTTTTTGCCAAGTTTTCTGTCGTATCGCTTTACTTTGCCAATTGGAGCGTGAGATTGAAAGTTTGAGAGCATTGAAACGATTGCATTATCGTTCCAACGAATGGCTAATACATTATTATTTGAATCGTAGCACGCATCGAAATGACCTTTTGGTTTCTTGCTTATAACATTCTTGGTCTGAAGACTTGATGTTGACGGAAGACTTTCCTCATCTGTTGCAGTTTTTTGTCTCTTTGCTTTTGATTGCGCCTTTGGTTGCGCTTTTTTCTCCGCTTCAAATCCCATACGGTTATCGCGAACTGTGCCAGTCGCAAAGAAGCTCAAGGTATCGAGACGAGCAATCAAACGATGGGATGTGAAAAAATTGTCGAAAGTGATTGTATGATTGCCGGGATGATCTAATTTTTCTAGCAGCTGCAGAACGACTGATTCACCCAGTCCAATATCTTTCTTACGTGAAGATGCTCCGGCATACGGTAGAAAATGATAGAGGTATCCTGTGATGAAGAGTCAAGAGATGTAGTCAAAAGAGTCTAAATCAGTCAGTTGAATAACTTACCTTCACTTGAGCATAGGTCCCAATATTTGAATCCGAATCGAATCGGTTTTCCTTTGATGAACATTTTACAGCTGTGCCTACCGAAATACGCTATCATTTGCTCATCAATTGATAAATGATGAAAAAATACGCCAAACTGCATGAACCGACTATTCATCATGTTGTTCAGTGGCGTGACCTTGGCAAATTTGTCAGTTGCATCCAGATTTTGGTTGTCACAAACGTGGAAATACTTTTTGATTCGCTTAAAACGTTCACGAGTCATGACCTCTTTGATGCATGGTACGCCGAGAGTTGGGCTGTCGGACCAATAGCTGCGTATTGAAGGCTTAGGAGAGTATCCAGATATGAACAAAATTCCAATAAATTGTAAAATTTCATCGTAGTCAGTACGAAATGTTGGATCGTTGCAATTGACGACTGCATACTTCATGGTACAATCCAACAAATATTCAATAATTTCGTCATCAATAAAAAGTTTGAATAGTAGATATGGATTGCAGTCTCCTAAACTCTCGAATAATTCCTGTTGTTTTGCAGCAGACACATCAACTGGACCTTTGTCGAAAACGAACTCTTTGTGACATGTCATGTTATTCCACTTGGGCTTTTGTGTTACAAAATTGGGTCCGTCCATGGCTGTAGTTTTTGCTTCCGATTGATTCGGAGTACTAGAAACAGCAGCACACCATTGAACCTCCACCTCACCAGCAATATCTAATGGTAGAGTGGTCACATTCGATGGCTGTGTTTCCTGAACTTCATCATCCACATCTTCATTATCACTTGTTTCGTCCACGGTGCTTGGTGGCAAAGCAACTATACCAATTTTCTCGGCGTTTCGTATTTCTTGTGCTAGTTCGTCGTCCGAATCTGAATCATTAATTATTTCCACAATTTGTTTTATGGTCAAAAATTGTTGATGAGGCATTTCGGCAAAAAAACACGTGTGGAAAACACTGAATTTACTTTTCGACTAACAAATATCAAAAACAGCATCAGTCTGAGCGATAATAATAATAACAGAAACAACGGATAACAACAAATATAAGAGAGAGAAATACCGTTAGAATAAATAAAACTGCATTGAATCACCAACTGTGCCAATTTGAGCGCCAATAGCAACAAATACAAAGTTTTAAAAGCTGTGTACTAGTTTTACCTCTAAGGCCCAGCGATGCGTTTTCGCATCACTCTCTTTGAAGACATGTGAATAAGATCTCAAACACATGGGTGCATTGGAACTAACCTTAAATGACGACAGAAGCAACTCAACTTATGATTCATAAGTAGTTTTGATATTTGGAAAATTTTTTCAGAAGTTGCAGAAATTTTACGAAATCGAAAAAAAAAATCGCAATGGCAACATTTTCCCATAATTTTTTCTCCAAGATACACTCGAGTTACAAACTGGCGCCTATGAGCAGTATTGTAGTATAAAATCTTAAGTTTTTGGAAACATGTTGATAATCGCTATAGTCCTAGCCGTTTTTTCTAGAGGTTTCCTACAAAATGCGATGCGTTTTCGCATCACTGGGCCTTAATGGGTTAACAACATTTTAAGATAGGGGTTATATTTCTTGGGGCCATTTTGCACAGCGCCACCACGATCTACATCAAATTTTTAAAAATAAAAACAGCACAGTTACCATGAAAACGTGGAATAGCCACGTGCAGATTTTTACTTAAATTCAAAGACCATTTCAAAAACGATTAGATTGTTTCAAAAACTTTTGGAATGACTCCAAATGTAATATATAAAGCATCAATTGAAATTCAACAACACCAAATTAAATAAAATAAATATTTGTTGAATTTCGATCATTTTTTTAATTGCTTTTGGTATTTTTGAATTTTAATTAATCTTTTTAAGTATCGATTACGAATTTTTGGATTTTATTTGTAATTTTTTGAATTTAAATTGTGTTCTTTCGAATTTTTTTTTAATTTAAATTGTGATATTTGGGCGATTTTGTCTATTTTTTTATTAAAAAGCTTTATTTTTATATCTCTATATATATACCCAGCAAAAATGAAGCTGCCAAAGAAGCAATAAAAGCATCACTACTATGGCAAAGGCATCACTTCTTTTCTAATGGTTTCATCGATGAATTTAACATTAGCGTGTCATAGAATGGAAGTATTCAAATGTAGCTACTAGCACTACTCATACTTTACTCTAAGGAAGCAATGATAATACAATGATTAGATATTCTGATGCATGAGTGGAAAATGTTCATACATTCTAGTATTTAAGCTTAGATGAAAATTTAATTCATAAGAATGCAGAAAAATAAGTTTAAAGAAGCGAGATTTATGCATTGATATACAAATACTCTTTATTAAAACAAATAAAAAATTCTGCATTAGTGAAAAAGCATTTTTTAAACATTTTTCAAAAAGTTTAATAAATTTTTAGACAAATTTTTAGACAATTTTAAAATATTTTTGAACAATTTAAATAATTTTTGCACAATTTTAAAACATTTTTGGGCAATTTGAAATAATTTTTACACAATTTTAAAATTATTTTGGTAGATTCTGAATTAAAACTGGGAATGATGTAGTGTTAAATATAATACATAATGCAAAAATGCACAGATTGCGTCGTCATAAATATTTGAGGCTGAAAAATGCAAAGGACAGGCCAGCTAGTTTCAATTAAATGTCAAAAAAAACTGTTTTTCTTGATTTTTTAAAACTTCTATAAAAATTTGCAAAACTGATAAATTCTAACCCTCATGAAATTTTAAACTAAAATATAAAAAAATTATTTAATAAAAAAATTAAAAAAATTCATCAGAACTATTTTCTCAATTTTAATAAATGCTTAAGATTCATAAAAAAATATACGATATACTATAACTTATGCTTTAGAAGTAATGAAGAGTGATATTTTAAGATATGAATCGGGCTTATATCCAGATCACTGCATTTGAAATATGAACACATGAATGCTTTTGGAAGTGCCTTAGAATAACACCAAAAATCATAAAAGAATGTCAACTGAAGTTTAGGAAGCAATGAAAGAAGTTATAGTCACAGAATGACTACCATTTTTTTTGCTGGGTAACTACATATTTTCATATAAGGACTTCAACGGAACACGAAATATAGCAATTTACTAACAAACGCATAATTTATTTGTTAGCTTTTGTTTTTTTTTTAATATTATATCAAATTACAACTAGAAATATTTCAATATTTTTATGACAAATATTTTTGTTTACATTTAAAAGAGAAAACCCAAGAATTGCCAAGACTTGGCATCATTTTTATAAAATCTCACTTTTCTACTATTATAACTACTTGGAAAGTCTGTATAAGTGTTGATAATTATATATAAAACTCATAAATCTAAAATTTTGGGGATTCCCGTTAAGACTTAATTAATTGAAAAAAGTAATACAATTGAAAACACGAATATTTTTGTTTTAAATGAACATGTACAAATTAAATAATTCCACTTAGGACCTGTGCGAGGAAGCTAAATAAATTATAAACTAAATACAAATTGAGAAAATGTTTTAAAATTTTTTTGACAAAATATTTGAACAAATTTTAAAATTTCATAGAAATTTGGATACCTAAATTTAGTTTTGATTTTATTTAGCCAGCTCACAACCACACAAAATACAACATTTAAAAATAATAAACTACACATATTTTTTTCTAACGTTTTTATTATTTTGTTGTTTTGCTAATTTTTAAACACAATACTCAGTAATAGCAGATAAAGATAGTCGACGTGTAAATCAATCATTTAAATTTAAAAAAAATGCGATTGATCGGCTTTTAAAAATTTAAGTGTATTTTTGGTTGTTTTTACCCAAATAATGTTACGAGTGTGCTAATAAATAATAATAGAGGAAGGATAAGTATAGAGATTTAATTGAAAGAAGCGGCCAAATAAAATTTTGTACATATTACAAGGTTAGATAACTGAGAAAAAATTGAGAAAATTTCGCAAATTTCAGATAAATTGAGCTTGCAAAGAAAATTAATGGGAAACAAAAAAATATATAAGCTATTTTGTATATATGTATACTAAATATTGTTAAAAAAAAATAATATTTCAGAAACAATTTCTGGAAGGGCGGCCCTCTGCCCCCCCCCCTGGGAAGGCCACTGGCTACATGTTTTAGTCTCTATTTTAAATAGCTTTCATACACAATCGGTTATATAGGTGTCTCGTTGTACGAATGTCTAATGATTTTAATACTAAATGCAATTATGGTGAAAAAAATGTATAAAATGTTTAACATAACGCTATTTATGTTACAATTATTTAAATATAACATTTTTTCTGAGGTAGTTTTCATAAGTCCTTAAGCACATGCTCGTTTAACGAGGGGGCCTTGGAAAACATAACATATATCAATATTAGGGTGACAATGAAATATAAAGAGAAATATTTTTTTCTAAATTTTAACAAAAACCCGTGTGGATTATTCTACCAATTAGTATAAAACTCACATGGTGAAAGTTTTGAATAACTCCCTTTTCGAAAGTTTCTCTGACAATTGATATTTTTCACAAATTAAGGAAAATTAAACAAAAATCAATATACATACCTCTAAAATCCTTTTTGAATATTACATTTTATTAGAAACGTTGTGTCACAAGATAGAAGCATACACAATTTTTCTTTTAATTGCTCCAATATTCTTGAACTTCGATCTCATGCATGGCTTAGAGTTATCCGATTTGGCTAAAAAGTTTAAACATATTAATTCTAGACCAAGGCAAAAATTCAAGGAAGAAAATGGCAAATATAACAGATTCTTTAAAAGAACTGCTTAGTTCGGTTGTAGCCATCAATACTATCGTATATGGCAGGAATAAATTTGATTGTTACAACTAAAAAATTCGCATCTTTTAACCAAATTATTTAGCTGAAAAAAATTCGATTGTCGCAATAAATCTGCTCCCTACTTCTATGTACTAGGGTGTGCGGATAAAAAATTTAAGTTATAAGGTTGAAACGATGATTATTAATGAGCTGAATATGTGAAAAGTAAAAAAAAAGGGGATATTCAGTTCCCAACAAGCAGTTAAAATAATTTTTTTTAAGCATCAAAATCTACATAATGACTAGGCCAATGCAAAACATATGTTCTATATTTTTGTTTTATTAGTTTTTGTCTCCAAATTCTTCTTTTATGTTAAAAATAAACATACATTGAAAAGATAGTAATAAAAGTCCCTTCTTTTTAAATTTTTGAAATGAAATGTTGACTAGAATTTTTCAGTAGAGCAAACAGCAGAAATATGTTCACTTTTAAGACTTAACTTTCAAAAAGTAAATATTGCTTTCTAAAAGTGCAGACTTAATTTCCCTTCTATTGAAGACTCTGAATAAGATTATTGATACACCTTAATTATAATTTATTATTGATTTATTGAAAAGATTAAAAAAATATTAAATCTTTTTATAAAAAGAACCTTTTTGACAATGATTTTTTTCGACAATGATACCAACTTTAACCTGTGGATGTGTGGTTTTTGCTTGTGATCGTACTAGCAAAACAAATTTAAACGTTATTTATAACAACATCGCAAAATACTTTTATGGCCTCAGAAATTATACTCGTAGAACTAATGGAGATAACATCAATATAACTTCTTACTCTAAGAGAATGTTTACCGTGCTGTTTGAAGACGTTTTGAAAATAAAATCTCTAACATTTCTTTATAAAATTATAATAAATAACCCATGAACCATGTCATATTTTTATTTTTTTGAGGTTTTGTCAACACATAAGAAATAGAAATTTACTTCATATAAGACATCTTCCATTGTTATCCGAATGGCAATTTTTTATAACATCAATACGTCTTTGGAATACTATTTCCACAACAGTTAAAACAACCAGCAACGACTAAGAATTTAAAAACAAAGTTTTTGAATTTTATTCGTACAAGGTGGCGCAAAAGTAATCCTCCTATCAGAAAATGCTATAAATTTTGCGATTGGCCTCTAATGTCAGTTCTGTTTTGACATTTTTATAGTAAACACATGCGAAATACACGTTAATAAACAATGTTACGCTACACTGCTCCAGAACGCGGAATATTGGTGACTATTTATTTGAGCAATAATCGGTCGGTGACTTGGCACAACGTGAATTTCGTCGCAGATTTACTAGCCGTCCAACGCTTACTGGTGAAACACTGCGACGTTTAGCCGCTCGCCTCGAAGAGACTGGCACAACACGAGATGCTGCCAGGCGTGGCAGACCCCGGAGTAGCCGTTCTGCAGAGAATATTGCTACTGTAACCGAAGATATCATGGAAGCGCCGTCGACATCGACCAGACGACGCACAGTGCTTTGTCCCCATATAGTGAATCGGCAAAATTAGAGGAGTTGTCGCAGAAACTTGAAATTTGGTATGCTGGCTCAGAATATCTAAATTAAGAAAAATTTGAAGTTTCGAAAAAATCGGCCCAAGGACACGCCTACTTCCGATACATCCTTAAATTTAAAAGTTTAATTCCAGCTACTATTATGAGCAGAATGAAGCATAAATTGGTAAATCTCTGTTAAATTATGTCATTTAGCTAAGTGCTTAATTTTGTTTCATTCGGAGCAAGGACATAACAACCTCCCATATATCCTTTTTCTTAAAATCTACATTTTGGCTACATTAATGATAAGAATACAGTAAGAATTCGGAATAGTTTATGAAATTATACTTTTTTGCTCTGTGACAATTTTCGTTTCATTCGGTGCAAGGACATTACTACCTCCCATATATCCTTTTCCTCAAAAACTGAATTTTAGCTACATTAATGATCAGAATGCACTAAAAACGGATAATAAGTTTTAAAAAGATACTTTTTAGATCTCTGGAGATTTTTTTTATTCGGTACAAGTACTTGACTTTCTCCCACATGTCCTTTTTCTCAAAAACTAAGTTTTTCCCAATTTTGCCATTTATTAATACAGATATATACTTCTGGGATTTTATTTTTTTACACAGATATCCAAAAAGCAACTATACACAATTTTAAATACAATTTACCATTATCGAAAAATATAACTTTACAATTATAAAATAAATTTTAAAAAATTGCTTCATTATTTATATACATATGTATAGAGAAAATATGTCAAAAATTGATAATTTTAAAAAGGGCTACACTTATTCCTTCAAATTTTGTAAAATAACTTCAAAATAATGTTAAATTTGTTTAAGAACGATAGCAATCGTTTTCAATGCAATTTTATGCTCTATCAAAAATAGTAAAATTTTCCATAAGAATACTAGGTAATCGGGAACTAGAAGAATAATTTGTACGGTGGATATGCAAAATTTTGTATCCAATTCGGATAAAACTAGGTACAAGAGATTTTATCCGATTCGGAAAAAATTTTCAAATTATAGACTTAGAAAAGCCGAAATAAAAAGTTGTATAATTTTATATAATTTTTTTTTATACTCAATCAAAGATAATACATTTTTTCAAACAAATGCGGTAAAAATCACAAATTTAGCCATTTTTACAAAAGCCAATATTTTGATTTTTTGTGAAAAACCGGCACTTTTTTTTTAATAATATGTTAGTTAATATTATATACTTACAAAAACCGAAATAAAAAATTATTTAATTTTATATAATTTTTTTTTATACTCAATCAAAGATAATACATTTTTTCAAACAAATGCGGTAAAAATCACAAATTTAGCCATTTTTACAAAAGCCAATATTTTGATTTTTTGTGAAAAACCGGCACTTTTTTTGTTAATAATATGTTAGTTAATATTATAGACTTACAAAAACCTAAATAAAAAATTATTTAACTTTATATAATTTTTTTTATACGCAATCAAAGATAATAAATTTTTCCATATTCCTAGTATGTTCTTCTAATTCATTGGGAGCTAAAAGAATAGTTTGTAAATAGACTATTCAAAATTTTCATCCGATTCGAATGAAATTTGGTACATGATGATTGTGACTAATTCTTTTTACTGATATTTGTACATATATCCAATTTGCTGAAAATTGGTCAATATTCAATCATATAATTCAAAAAAATGCGGTAAAAATCACAAATTAAGCCATTTTTACAAAAGCCAATATTTTGATTTTTTGTGAAAAACCGGCACTTTTTTTTAAATAAAATGTTAGATAATATTATAGACTTACAAAAACCGAAATAAAAAATTATTTAATTTTATATAATTTTTTTTTATACTCCATCAAACTTAAGAAATTTTCGAATTTTCACCAAAAAAAACCTATTTTTTGGAGTTGTAAAAAATATTTGTTTTCAAATATATATTAAATAGTGTATTAAAGGTTTACTACAAATATATCTAAGTATTCAAAAAATAAAACTTTAAATCAGTATTTAAAAAAATATATTTTTGAGAATTATTTTCGTGAAACAACGTAAATAAGCAAAATTTACGCTTCTGGGGCACTGAAAATCCGCGTGTAACCCACGAAGAGTCATTACACCCGCTCAAAGTCACTGTATGGTGTGCTGTTTTCGCTGGAGGAGTCATCGCACCTTTTTTCTTCGAAGACGTTGCGGGCCAAACGGTTACTGTGAATGGTGAGCGCTACAGAGCAATTATCAACAAGTTCTTTTTGCCGCATCTTGATGAATTGGGATTGGAAAACATGTGGTTCTAACAGGACGGTGCACCGCCACACACTACACGTGCCACAACCGATATGCTGAAGGATACATTTCCCGGGCGCCTAATCTCCCGTTTTGGCGATTTGCACTGGCCAGCAAGATCGCCTGATTTGACCGCTCCAGACTTCTTTTTGTGGGGCTTTTTGAAGTCGCAGCTCTTAAAGACAATATCCGTCAAGAATGTGAGGACCTATCGCCGGAAGTTTTGGCCAAAGTGATGGAAAATGCCATAAAAAGGGCTCAAATGACAATTAACTGTGGCGGCGGCCATTTACATGACATCATATTCTCGACTTGATGTAAAAAAAATTAAAAGACCAAATAAAAATAATCCACAAGAAGAATCAAAGTTTTTCATTTTTTTTTTTAAATTACAGCCAAAAAACATCGGAAGGTTATTTTTGCGCCACCTGTAGATAACATGGTAGAATAGAATTGTTTTTATATGATGTTACCTTTTTTTTGTTTTCAAGGAATTGTATGTAATTTTGTTTTCTTACTTGTGTCAATTTTTAATAGAACACCGTAAGATTACTACTTTTTAAGAAAAATGTTTTGTTGAAGAAAATACAAAATTAAATACATATATAAATAAATGAATGAATAAAAAACATAATAATATAGTAGCAGTGATCATGTTACAACCATGTTTTTTCTGTGCGTGCAGAATGCGCCTTTAACAACGTTAAACCTGATGTGGTCAGGGATTTTGAGAGTGAATGATACTATCGCCGAGTTCGGCATGATCTTGTTGGAATAATCTTGTGTTGTTCAAATGGACAACGTGGGTTGTTGGTTGGTAGCTTATGCGAACGATTGCAAATATACGAATATTCTGTAGGAGCTCTGGAGTCTTCACAACACTTCTCTCTGACTGAAGTGTGACTAGTGCGATAGGGGGTGAAACCGAGGAAACTGGATATTGTTTTTATCACTACCCTGATGGAAGAGTTCCTATCCCAGGACTAGTCACAGAACCGGTTTTTTACATGAGCTAGTCCTAGCAAGGGCGTTATAAAACTAAGGATGAACCAAATGAAAAATTTTAAGCTTCAACCTTAGCCTCGCTGCATTGATGCTTCCTTTCCACTGAGCAGTCACCATAAAATTCTTAGCTGATTTACAAAAACACTTAGATTATAGTTATAGTGCTAGCCCAAGTACAGTGATTGTGATGTGAATGTTACATTGTCCCTATAGATTTAAAAATGTTATGAGATATCATTATTTTTTGGACTAACAGTATTAATACCAAATTAGTGTCTGCATTACTTTAAAACATATAGTAATGTGTTAAAATAATTTGCTTTGCAATTGAATGATAACAAATTATATAAACTTATTTCATATTAAAAAAAAATGTATCACCCGGTAATATAAGATTTTGCTATTAAAAACGAAATGTACAACTTAAATATCATCAGCTTTAATTCCGAATAATAAATAAAGTACATTACGTGAACTAACTATTATAAGATACTCATTGAAAAAATCCAAAAAGAAATAATGCCATGAATTATTTAACCAAATAAATACACAGAAAATATTGCAATTATTATGAAAGATATAACAACCCAATTGACAATAATGTTAAAAATATGTATTTTGTAATTGTATCGGATTTCTGCGAAAACCGCATTTATTTATTTTTAATACTATCGTTATTACCGAAATTTATTTATATGTTTCGCATTTTCATTTTATCAATTTTGTGTTTATAGACTTTAAGTTCCTATAAATATAACATCACGTTCCACAAAATTTATTTAAAACTTTTTATCCATGGAGTCCTATTCCTATTCCCAATTACTACAGCATTTTTCAGGGCGAAGTTCTGGCGGTCCAAAATGCCTGCTGAACCTTGCTGACAATTTACTCTTAAGTCAATCGGATATTAGGGCGATCTCCGCCGATTGGACGAATTCATCGATTGTCCAAAAGTGTATTGACTCTTAAGGTAAACTTAATGCCAAAAGGAGAGTGCACATATATTGGGTTCGTGGACACGGGGGTATTGAAGATAACGAGATTGCGGACGATCAACGGGCAACAAACATTCGCATGCCACTCCAGTTTTTGAAACGGGATGTAGACTCCACTGTAATGGGAAGATATGTGACGGTTTGGTGAAATATCGATATGTATAGGGTGTCGAGAATTATGTGAAAGTCTAACGATCCTGAGGCGAGGGGTGTTCTGTTATCTTAAACCCCAAGTGTTTGTAGAATTCTGGTGGGAATACTGTCGGGTCACTGCTGGAGAGCTGTTTTTGGCAAAAGAGCGGGAAAGCTGGCATGTGACAATTGCATGTTTTGTGGTGTACCGGTGGTCAGAAAGACGGTGAAGCACATTATGCTTGGGAAATCATCTCAGACTCCTAGTATTTGTTAAGAAAATGTTGGGCACCCTTGGTGCCATTACATAAGAGTGATCTTTTATATGGTTTATCGTTTCTATTTGGTCTCGCAAGGAACTAAATTGATTATACGCTATTTTGTTCAATGACTAAGTCAGAATAAATGACAGATGTTAACACTTCAAAATGTAGATGATAATATTTCATTTCCATTTGTAAAACCAATATTTTGCATAATGTGACACCCCAATAAACAAAATATAAAAATTCAAGTGTTTTAAATATAGCTAGTATTGTCCTATATTTGAAGTGTTTTTTACAGTCAAAATCTAGTTCACATAAATAAAAATAATTTATTTCATATTTTTCGTTTATTGTCAACATTTTAAAATAAAATTAAGTTCAAAATTTTCTCATTTCAGAAAAAGTCTAAAAATTTTTACGCTTCTAAAAGTGAGAAAAGTGAAGTTTGTATATGGACATATATGGAATGGACAGATTAATATACGGACGCCTTTAAGAGGAAATTAACCATTTAGTTTGGTGATAAAACTTGAACTCGGGAAGATTTATGGTTCCAGAAAATAGATATTTAAAAAAAATATGTTTTGGGCATAACTTTTTTGTATCTGAAGCGATATTTCCGAGTTTTTTTTTTAGCAAATATGTTATACTAAAGAATTTCGATCTTTTGATATATAAGATGTATCCATAGGCTGTATTACAACTCTAAAATAATATATGAGAAATAAAATAATATATGAGAAATAAATTGGTTTAAAAATCTTTTTATAAATTCTTTTAAATCGGAGCAAAAAATAGAAATAAAACCGTTTGTATTTTGTTTGTATCAGAGGGTTTTTATACAAATTTTGATGTTTTTAGCCTATTTATGGATTATTTAATTATTAATATAAAATTTTATATAAATTAATTATTAAATGTTAAAAAAAAACAAAAAATAAACAAAAAAAAGTCTTAAGAAAATAAAAAAAAAATGTACAAAAAAAAGTTGATTTGTGTCTTGTGTAGGAATCGAACCCGCGTTCTTAGAGAAAAAAAATTTTTGTGATATAGCGTTTAGACAACTGAGCTAGTAAGGTCATATGGAATCATCGTAAATAGAATTAAATAAACAGTTTTCGTTCAATAGGAATTTGTTTGGTTTTTATTTAAATGACAAATCTTTGTATGTGTTTGTTGTTTGTGTATAAAAGGTGAAGAGGTGAAAGAAAAGAATTTCAACAAATTGATGTGCTTGTTGTGCGTAATATACAACATACATTTACAAATAAAAACAAAGGGATTTTACGGAAAAAATTAGAGGTAGTCCTGGTTTTTTGCTAATATCTCAGCCATTTATCAACCGATCTGGCAAGCAGAAATGGATCACATTTAACAGAAATATACAACAATCAAGTCCTCATCATGTCTGGGGTCTTCGAAAAAGCCATATCAACACACAGACGGACAGACGGACATCGTTAAATCAAATTCGCTCTTCATAAGGACCCAGAATATATATACTTTATAGGGTCTAAGATCAATATTGTAGAAATTACAAACGAAATGACAAACTTATATATACCCTTCCACCTGTGGTGAAGGATATAAAAAGAAAAAACATCGAAAAACTTAAGATCATATGTTAAAAAGAGTATGTTAAAAAGAGTATGCGAATGTTAATAAAGTGTACCAAAACAAATCAACGATTTTAATTTTTTTAGTCAGAGCTTGAAACAAGTGTTTTTATTATGTTGTTTGAACTTCAAATAAACTGTGACTCAAGGCTGGAATTAAAGTATATTCTCACTGCAAAGTTCGTTTTTGTTGGAATATGATATAGAATTAAAGCGTAATTAAGGTATAAATGAAGGTTTGAAATTGAAAAACACTTGATTTTAGCTTTAATTCCAGCAAAAAAGTTTATTGGGTACTGTTTTGTTTACTTTTATAAATTTTCTGTTCATAATGAAATTTAACTTTTCTTTTGATGGATTTTTATATTTACAATTAAAATTATTGAGTAACGATAAAGTTGTGGTGGATCTGATAGAATTCTAATCAATTTATTTCATGTGTGCACTTGTTAGTTTATACATTTAAACAAAAAATTTTCAGACATGCAGTTTTTATGTTTTTGAAATATTTTTAAGCCTTAAAATTGTAAGCAAAATTCAAATTGATTCCATAAAAATTGTATATAGGGTAAAATTACAACAAAGCACGAGTATCACAATAATGATTATGATGAGCAAAATACAAAAAAAAAAAAGTTGTAAAAACTCCAACTAGTTAGCATGTATATAAAAGAAATGACAGCATTACATCATTTGTCAGTAAATAACAAAAGTTTTATATGAACTTATACACTTCGTTAAACTTACAATATTTAGCTGTTTTGTTGATGATGTCGTTTTTACCAACACACTCTTTGTTTTTGTTTTTTATAAAGACATAACTGCAAAATAAAAAAAAAAATGGAAAAAATATTTATTTTTTTTTTAGGGTTATAGGGCACTATTGTGTACATCGTAACTTGACGAATTTAATTAGTAAAAAACTAGTGAAAATGAATTCAAGAACACCAATTTATTTAAATTCGTTTTATTTTTTGCATAATTTGATTCCAGAATAAGCACGCATATTTTAAAAATTTTTCTTGAGAAGACCTTTCAATTTATTAAAGTACCAATTTTTCCATATATTATTGTAACTTTTAAATATATTTTATTGTAACAATATTTAATTTGTAAAAAAATTACTTTAAAATGCACTGTAACTGATCGAAAAAATTTTGCAGCACCCTTATCGAAGTACTCTCATTGCAAAACAAAATCGTCTACTTATATCATATGAATGCCGGACAAAAGGACTGGAATTTATGGTATGAACTCTACAATTATTATTTAACAAAACAGTTTTAAAAGCAATCCTTGATCGGAAGTAATTTTGAACTTAACATTTTGGAACGTCACATATTTTACCTTTACGTATTGGCAAATTGCGGATAATAGTGTAAAAAATTTCAAAATTCCATTTTCAATAGACGAATCAGGGTTGTACTAAGATTTCTTCACAATTTTACTGATTGCTTGCCTGTCTAGACTCTTCAATTTTTCTTAGAGATATTGGCAACAAATTTCAAATGTACCAAGGTACACCAACCTCCGGTATAAAAAATTTTGTTCTAAAATCAGATATATTGTATAAGTTTTATTTAAAATTCATATATTTTCTTAATAAATATAAACATACAATTCATCTGTACAAATTTTAAACAAAAAATCAGGATAATGACATCAAATTATTTAAATCAGTAAAAGAAAAAGTACAAAATTTATAAATATTTAAAACGCTTTTTAACAAAAAGAGGAGGAGATTTTGGTAATATGGAATACATATTAATTTTGGTTTTTTTTTTATTTCTGCCAAAATAATAATGCAAAATATTTCCCCTTGTTTATTATTCGATTACCTAACAGTGCTTAAAACCCAAATATTTTATCCCATTATTTAGAAATGATACACGCTAAAAATATCAACTCAATAAAAATATCGGATTTACAAAATGGCTGGTTAATGTGGAATTCCTTGGCGGGAAATACAAAATAACCATTCTGCATTAAGGTATCAATTCCTCATTAATTTCAGGGCTTTTACGGCACACTCTTTATTTTGTTTTCAAATTTTAGCTTGAATGTGCTTATCGAAATTAAATTATATAAATAAATTTCAACAGTAATTTTTAATACTTTTTATAGTTTTGATTTACATTGTGAGATTTTTTATATGATTTATAAAGGGTGGTTAAATTTTAAGGGCCGATGTTGAATGTGATATTTCTCAATTTCAGACTAACACAATTTGAACCATGGAAAGATACACAATCGAGCAACGCGTTAAAGTTATTCAGGCTTATTAAGAAAATGGGCGTTCAAATCAAAATGCATTTCGTAAACTTCGTGATTTTTTTTGTTCAGCATAATCGACCAAATGTGTCCACAATCGGGAGAATTGTGGGCAAATTTCAGCAAACCGGGTCTCTGAAAACACATGTGCATGCTCGCCCAGTTCGTTCTGCTGAAATCATTGCTATTGTTCGCGATAGTGTGTCATGAGGTCGGCCAATAACTTCGCGTGAATGTTGTTCGCTATCGCGAGATGATAACGAACTTATTGTGACCAGGAATTGAGGATATAACCCTGGACGATATGTGGTTTCAACAGGATGGTGCCACTTGTCACACAGCTCTTTTGCGAAACAATGACTCTTTTGCGCGACGAATTCAATGGCCGTGTTATCTGACGTGGTGGCGATGTTAATTGGCCGCCAATATCATGTGATTTGACACCGTCGGACTTCTTTCTTTGGGTTTATTTGAAAGAAAAGGTGTACTTCGATAAGCCAGCAACAATTCAAGAGCTAAAGGATAAGATAATTCGGCACATTAACGGCATAGAACCTCAATTATGCGTCAGCGTCATCGAAAATTTGTAATAGATTTTGCGATTGCATGCTATCACTTTATTGCACGTGAAGGAGCGGTCAACAAATGTTGAGTTGATAGAAGGCACTTCGTACGGACTCTGAAACTTTCAGGATGTACAGAGTACAAAGCATAGCTTCTAACACTATACATCGTGAAAGTTTCATAACCTTTTATAAAATCAATGTATTAAAAGTTTCGTAATACGTATCTGAAATTCGAGTTTCTGGCTTTTTTGGTTTTGTGGTTTTTTAGCTTTGTGGCTTTCAGGTTGGTTTCTGATTTTTCATTCTGCGCATCCTATAGTTAGATACACTCAGAAAAAAAAATTAGTAGAAAAATTTGTAAACGGTTTTCAATCCCACTTTACTATTTTCGTACTGATTTTTAGTAAAAAAATTGTTATTTAGCAAATCTTTTTGCTATTTATATTTTACAAATTCCAGAATTTTTACAGAATATTTACAAATTTTCGTTGCTAATTTCAGAAATCATTTTAAAAAATTTTTGAAAACCGATTTGCTAAAATTAGCAAAAAAAAAATTACTAATTTTAAAAAAGTCGATATTGAAGGAAATGTTATTTCTAATTAAAACTTATACATACAAACATAAATTGACGTAAAATGTTACATAGGATTAAAAAATGGATCGAAAGTGAAGATACCAACTCATGTCTGAAAATAGGACATCCACTTAAAATAGCACTAAAAAGGGTTTTTTAGTTCTAAAAATCAGCCCTAAAAACAATTAAATTTAACCTTAAAAGTAAAAAAAAAATAATTGACTAAAATATTTTTCAAAAAGGAAATTACAAAATTAAAACAAAGTAATAAATTCGTTTATGTTTTAACAATTTTTAAGATTTTTAAGCCTTTGATTTTTTTTTATTTTGTATAAAATATTTTTTAAAAAATATAATCAAAATTTTTGATGCTCGATAAAAAAAAAATAATCTAAAACTTTGTACTAATATTATTAGTATTTAGTAATTTTTTTTTGCTGATTTTAGCAAACAGATTTTAAATTCCACTTTACAAAAAGTCTACTAAAATTTAGTAGCGGCTACTAATTTTTCTACTAATTTCATTGTACTACACGTCAGCAGACATGTGTTGCTAAGATTAGCAAAAAATACTGCTGGGCTCAAATTAGCAGAATTTCCCGTAGTAACAGCAAAATTTTCAGTTGCCATTACAGACTTTTTTTGGTGAGTTTAGTACATACACAGGGCAATTATATTCGAAGAACATTATATATTTTTGAGATTATGATTGTGCCAACCATAATCGTATTACAATCTAGTTATGATAATAAGAGATAATAATATGGTTGCTTATTATTTTTAAGAAATATTTTTCCTAAAAAAAATTCATATAAAGGACTTTTTACAAAAAACTTCCTTGATTCTAGGGACTTTTTAAAGAAAAACATTTCAAAAAAAATTTAAATTTTTAAGGTTTTTTTTATTAAAAAAACATTGATTCTATAAACTTTTTCTAATAAAAAAATTCTTAAATTCAAAGGACATTTTTAATATTTATTTTTAGATAGTCCTAAGAGCCTCAGAAATTTTCTTTTAGAAAAAGTCTTTAGAATCTAAGACTATTCCTACTAGAAAAAGTCCTTAAAATTTATGTTGTATTTATGATGGAAAGTCCTCAGAATTTAAGAATTTTTTATTAAAAAAAGGCCTTAGAATATTAAGTTATTTTTTAATAATGTATGAATTTTTATCTGAGAAATGGTTTGCAGAATCTGAGAATTTTACTTTAAGAAAAAGTATATAGAATTTGAAAATGTTTTTATAAGAAAATTTTCTAAAAATTTTGTTTTTGTATAAGGAACATTTTCGTACAAAACAAACCTTGGGTTTTACAAACTTATTTTATATAACATCATTTTATTAATATTCTGAGGTACTTTTTCCATAAGAAATTTGTTATTTTACAATAAACATATATTTTTTAAAAATATTATTATGGTTTTTATCAAAAAAAGTTAAGAATTAAAAAATATATAATCTTTATATAGAGTCCACCACCTATGTAAAAATTATCATATATTATTATTCTTATATGGGTGACTGAACCGTCAAAATAATGATTAATTTGATTTACAACTATTCAGTGATTGTTGTCAGCATTTTATAGCTGCATAGTTAACATATTTTTTCCGATACAGTATTTTTGTTCCCACAGTACAGTATGAAATAATAAAATATTTACTATAATAATAATGGTAGCGAACATGTTTAAAGTGAGAATCTATTTGCAAACCAATAACTTGATTCTTGATCATGTTGCAACCGTTTATGCCAGCATAAATTTGTACGTATACGTAATATTAATTTGTTACATAGTGATATACTATAAATTCATAAGCATTTCTTTTTAGTCGATTAATTAAAAAAATATCGAACTTTTTTTACAAATTTTCATTGAAAACAATGCTAGTGATATCTTTCTATATAACAATTTAATGAAAATATATGTTTCTATCAAAATAGTTTTTGTTTATTGAGCAACATCGTCTTCTCTACTCAGTTTGCTTATATGCATCGATTGGGTGTTATTTCTTCAACTTTTTCATCGGGACATTCTATTGTCCAAATATGACCTAAATTTACTAGGTAGAGAAAATTTGAAATTTAAAACAAAATTGTTGCTTTAAATTGAGGGTTTCGCTATTTAGGCAGTCTATTGCTGACTGATTCTACTGTACTTTTTTACACGAGACAATTTTTTGTGTTGTTAAAAATGTTGGTTTAAATAGAATTATAATTTTGTAATGTAGCATGAAAAAAAAAACGGAAGTAAAATTAACAACAAAAGAATAGTTTGCAAGGAAAAAGGAAAAAAAAGCAAACGAAACTTTATAAACACTATATAATTTCCTAAGGGCATTTATAAGAACTTTTTATTTAGTCTTAATGTTATAATGTCTCCCAAATGTACCTACTCATATTTTAGCAAACAATTACTAGTGTTGCTGTTGTCTATATGACTGACTATGTATTAAGCAAATATGTCACCAAAACAAACATAATGTTGGCTTGCTGTTTAACAATGTTAATGCTGTTGATGTTTTGCTGTTGAACTGTTTATACTGTTGACGATGATGATGGCAAACGTTCATTTTATTCGTAAAGTTTCGTATAAAGTTTCACAAATTAAATACAATATTTGTCTGATTGAAGTTAATGTACTTTTACACATTTTTTTATGTACTCAACTAACTGTATACATATTTTGCTGCTTATCAGGACATTATTTTTCGTTTGCTTGTTTTTTATTTACAATTTGTTTACATTTGTCTTTTTCGTTTTATTTCAAGTCTTCAACTACTCAAATATTGTAGACATACAAGATGATAGTCCATTTGTGCATTAACTCTTTTGGGTGCCATGAACTATATAATATTAAATAATTTTATATAATAAAGAATCATAATAATCTGAGAAAATATGTAGTCTTTTAATTGCTACACTAATTATGATAAAATATGTAGGAAAATTGTAAAGGTTGTGGTAAAACTAAGTCCATAGTTATTTTTTTTATTACTTTTCAGTCTGTAATATTATTTGTATATTTATATTACAAGGGGTGGTTCATTTTTTAAAAATGAAATAAAATGATTTAAACATATTTTTTTTTGATACACACAATAAGCAGATTTTATCTGACAACCGAACTTATATTATATTTATTGTTTTTTATTTTAAATTTTATTATTTATATTTATTTTTGTAATTTTGCTTTAAAAGGTAAAAATTTTATGGTGTAGTAATGTAAATTAACCCAAGTAAAATAACGTTTACATTCAAAATTATTATTATTATTTTTTTAAAATTATGTTGGCAATAAATTTGGTTGTTTTCTATGTAGTATAAATTATGAATTTATTAGAAATAAAAAAATATTTCCATTACTTATGGAACACGATTTCATTGATGTGGTAGGTCATCCTTTCAGTTCGATTTCCCAAGGCTTTTTTGAAGGTTTCTGGTTCTATCTCACGATATAAGGCAGTGTATAATTTCTAGACTACTCGCATAGCATCGGTCTTTAATGGAACTCCACAAAAAACTCTAAAAGGGTCAAATGGCAGCTCTGAAGTGGGAAATTGACATATTTAACACAGCTGATAACACGATTACCAAAATTAGTGTGATGCGCCATTCTTTTGAAACCAAAGATTATCCAAGCTCATATCTTTTATTTCATCCTATAAAAAGTCCGTAATCTTGGTTTGGTAGCGTTCGCCTCCGGCTGAAATACCACCACTCCATATAAAACTGTCACTTTCTTTGGATGAATTGACTTCTCAATAATGACGTGCTGGTTTTCCGATCTCCAGATACATAAATTTTGTTGACATAGCCGGAGCAATGAAAATGCGCCTCGTCAGAAAAGATGACTTTTCGGCCAAATTCGATGTCAGATTGGAGCTTCTGTAAGGCCCAAACTTTGAAGCGGTAACGAATTGGACTGTTCTTTGCCTTAAGTTTCTAAGTCAATTGACTTTGAATGATCTGAAATTCTTGTGCAAAATTCTCATTATAGTGGTGCAAGAAATCCCGAGGTTTTGAACTCGATTCTCTTGGAATAAGTTACACACTTTCGGTCACAGCAGCCACATTATCATCGGTACGCAACGTACGACGGCGGGACCATGTATGTTGTCTGTAAGCAAGCGGGGGTGCTTCACTCACACAGCACTCACTATGAAAATAAGTTTGCAATATTTCCAAGTTGATATTTCGAACAGAAAATATTTATCCGTGTCTAAATAACATATTATTTAATAAGATACAGTATTTGGACTACGCTATATATGTATAGATAAACCTAAGTCTTTTAAAACCCTGTATAGTATTTATTGCAAAAAAAAATTCTTAAATTAAATATATCGGCCTCAAGTGGGTTAAATGAAATTTAAGAACAAAACTAAAGTGGTGTAAATTAAGTATACAAAAACACTATGGTTTTAACTTAATTGAAGTAAAGTGAAGGTATTGTTTACGTAACATGATTTTTTGTAAACAAAAAAAAAACTGTTGATTTTTATAATATTTTACGCTGTGAAAAAAAAAATTAACCATTTTGTATTTTTTAAGAAAAAGGCAATGGTTTAAACAATTTTACTTAAAGACTTCTAATATTTTTATACAAAAGTAAAACAATGACCATCTGCTTCATATTACACCTAGAAAATAGTCTCAGTTGTAGTCACCGAATTTGTGGCCAATCATGTTCTGAATATTCCCGCAACGATGTTCATATTAAGGGCATTCAGATTAAGACGTTTATGCATTACACAGTATCTACTTTTAGTTATCTTTGCATATAATATACTTTAGCAGTTAAATATTTTCTTTTAATTTAAAAAAAAACTTTTTAAATTTAGCCTTTACCAAGATTTTATGTTTTGGATAAAAAAATTATTCATTTCTATATTTTGTTATTAAAACCAATTTAGAGTCATTCGTAAAAATTTCAGAGCGGGTTTTGGAAATATTATTCATTAATATCTACCTCATTTTTGCTAATACGATTTTTACTGGACACTGTAATCTTAGGTATGGTAGGACTAAAGGTCAGTCTAATGCGGAGAGTTATAAGTTCTGCAAGACATATGGTTAGATTCTGCGGAAAATGTACTCTGCTTAAATGTGCTGTAAATTACTCCCTTGGATGTTTCAAAATATATGCCTAGTAGGTAGATTGCCTCCATTGGAAGTCTCATACTAAGACCTAAAAATTTTTTGATCTGATGTTGATCCTTCTCTGCGGTTTGGATACGTTTACAGAGTAATATGGTCTATCATTGGATTTTGTGTTAAAAAATTTCGAGGATGCGTTAAATATTGCTGAAGAAATATTTTTTTTGCAATATTTTTGTGAAGAGATTGCTTCCTTGGAAAACTTTGGTAATGTGTGCTATAAGCTCATGCATTACATTGTAATGTGTACTCATTACCTATATCATTATTTTCCTATATAATGTAATGATTTACCCATAATTAAAAACATAATGCATTACTTTTTAATGTATACTCCTTACTTTCAGCATTATTTTGAAACATAAAGTAATAAGTTACCGACAGTTGGTTACAATTTAACATGAAGTAATTACTCTTAAAACCGATAAATTAATTGAAATCGAACGTAGCATAAAAATCATTATTTGATAAATATTTTGTATCCCATTCCATCTATATTAGAGAAGAAAATCTTAGCAATAAGTACAAAGCGTCGGCTGAATAACGGCATAAAATTGCTTATCGCCAAATTTATGTAAAATTTTTTTGGTGTTTATTTTCATTAAATTTCAACATGTTTTGTTTTATTTTTTTGTGTCGCCGGCAATAAATATTTACAGAAGAAAAGACAATTTCGACGTTTGCTGCAATATATATCCACATTTTTGTCTTTATAATTAACCTCTTCCTAATAATTTGGGTAACCAATTATTTTTTACCCCCTATCTGCAAAAGGAAACCCATTACTCTTCACTTTTTAATAAGCATAATTGTAATAATGAACCCATTACTTTAAGGCTTATCGCCTGTAAAATTCATCAGTGAGGTAAGGTGTAAAGTAATCCATCGGCCCCTATGGCAATACATTACTTTACCCAATATTTGGTAATTTGCGGTTTTGCTGCGTTATTCTCATTTCATCATTTAACAATAATCTAAGCCTTAGCAGGTGATGAGAGATATCAGATTAATTGCGAGAACTGAATTTTTCGCCAATTGCATGGCTCAGCTGTAACTACCCGGTGGAAAAGGGTTAATTTGAAGTTAGAAATCTGTCCCGTAACCGGTCCGAATGAACAGTCTGAAAGTACTCAGCGGAAAAGAGACCTATTACAGAACGCGTCACATGGTTCATGATGATAGGGATTGGTCACGGGACCGTTTTTTTTAATGAAAGGGATCGGTCACTTAAACATAGGCTACTGATATGTCACATGACCGGTGTAAAAGAACATGTCATACAACTAATCCCAGAAGAATATGTGACAGGACTGACGCAAAAGGACACATCCTGAAGGTATCACAAAAAATATCACATAACACACGCAAAAGAAAACAAATAAAAAAGGTCTAAATTCGGCTGTGCCGAATCTTTGAATGCCCTCCACCAATATCCTAAAAAGAAGTTCTCTACTGTTTTTGATACAAATAATATAAGAAAACTTTTGAAGTAAAATTATGTAGGTAAAAAAATTTTTTGAGGTGAACAACTTTTTTATATGTGAAAAGAACTTTTTTGGAAAAAAAAAAATTTAGAGGTGAAAAAAAATTTTTGAGGTGAAAAAATTTTTTGTTGTGAAAAAAAATTTTTGTGGTGAAAAATGTTTGAGGTGAATACAAAATATTTACTGCTAAGCGACTGGTGACAAAAATATGAGAAAATATGTTATGTATGGGCAACTTAGAGGCACCTTTACACTTTCACTAGTTTTTTTAACCATGGACTGCACAAAAAAAAAAAAAAATAGCATAGTTTTTGTCAAATACTCAATGGAGAGAATGTATTTTTTGATACGCCACGCATTGATAAATAGTTGCAACGAATATTATTTCTTTTAAAAATTGAAGTGTGTTTGTCTAATGGAGAGAATTCAGCAAAGAAATTATTTTTTTAAGGAAAGAACATGAGTTGTAACTATTTCTCAATAGATGGCCCATCAGAAGGTGCATTCTCTCCATTAGGCATATTTTGCTGCAGAGCTAGTCTCCATTAGCCATATTGTGCTACAATATGCAGTAGAGTATTATTGAATTTCTATTTTCTTCGTAACATAAATGAATATTTGCCAAAAACTATGAAAAATATATGTTTTATGTGCATATCATACCTTAATTTTTTAAATCAATATTCATTTAGATGTTTAAGAGCACAATATTGCACTTTATTCATGCGTATTTTTTTATAAATGAAAAAATTATCATAAATATTTGTTTGCCAATTCCTTAATTCTCAAAAATACAAATGGAATAAAAAAAAAATACTATTTTCATTTATGAAAATTTCTTTTTTGACATAAAAATGTGAAACAAATGCTTTTATTACGTCAAACATTTGAAAAGTAGACTTAAAAATTATGTAACAAGTCTACTAGTAACATCTGAATGCATTATAATTTAAAGTATGTAGTTAATTTAATATTTTTGGTAAATAAATTAATTAAAAGCCTAATCCAAGGCTATATCGCCATGGGGTGCCACCTATTCAAAAGTAGCGGCACTTAAGCAATTATGTATTTTGCTCTTTCTTTAGATATAAATGTCTTTGGTTACAAAAAATACATTTTATAGAATGAAACGAAAAACCAACAAAGCTTAACAGAAAAACCCAATCAGGCTTACTATATCTCCTATAGTAGCCAAAGAATTGGAGATATTTTAAATGGAAAATCCTAAAAAAATGCATCGGGAAAAATTATGAAAATTTCATAAAACGATTTTTAAATAGTTACGTCTATGAAAATGCCGATGTTCCACCCTTCTGTAGGTACGCCATGTCGTTGCAGGCCAGATTTGTTGAGAAACTTGAGCTACACGATAATTTGCTTGTCAGCCAAATATACGAAAACGACAATCCAGCTCCTCTGGACCTTACCTCATTATATATGAGCCCAGCCTCCAGCAATAATAGGGGCTGAATATGATATACGTATATCCTAAATTTTGGATGAACTGTAATATGAATTTGTTTTGTCAATTTATGTAACAGAACTTTTGTTATTTAGTTCTAGTAATGTTATTTATTTAGTTTAAGTAATGTTATTTACAGAGGTCTGCTCTGTTAGCGACTTTAACAATGTTGCTTTTTACGTTAACTTAGTTATTACAGTAACACACATATTTCTCCAAGAATGTTATGATTCTCATAGTATGAAAGACAATAAATGTAGTCGAACAAGAAGAAGACTTAATAACATTTTTACTTACTTAACAGAAAAAAAAATAGATACAGAAAAATTGTACAAATTTGTATGGAATATTTAGAGGTACCTTCACATTTTCACTCATAACTTTTGAGCCGCTAAACCGATCATTTTAAATACCAAACTGCTCGGCAGGATGTACAATAATCTGGGTAAAAATTGGCACCCCCGCTTGCGTCTTCGCGTCGTGATCGCCATTTGAACAGACAGACAGACAGACAGACAGACAGACAGACGGACATACAGACGGACATCGCTAAATCGACTTAAAATTGCATAAGGATCACGAATATATATACTTTATGGGGTCTTAAACCTATATTTCGACATATTACAAACGGAATGACAAACTGATATATACCCTCACCATATATGGTGGAGGGTATAAAAAGAACTTAAAAGAACATGTCACTGAACATGTCATAGAACTCACGCAAAAGAACACGCCACTGAACTAATTCAAAAGAAATCGTCACTGAAATTATGCAAAAAAACATGTCATAGAACACAGTAGGACGATTTTTTAGAATATAAATACAAATCTCCATTGAAATCCTACTTTCTATTCCTTTATACAATATATATATTTTTTTAGTTCAGCCGGAGTTCTTCCTAAAAGATACTTGGAAACCGGGTCAGTGACAGTTACTTTAAAAATCACGTGAACACACACGGGATAAGTATTTTAGGAGACGTTCTTACTTTCAAACCCATCACGGAAAAATGACTTTTAGACCAAACACGTGTTAGGTTTTTATGAACAGGAACTATAACTGTTTCCACCTACCACAGGACTGATCTTTTAGACCCATCACGTATTGGTCCTGTTTCACTTATCACCGGACATGCCCACGCAGGTTACCTACTCCGTAATTTTTAAAATATGAAGATTTAAAAGTACCCACTCTATAACTGGTCCCCAGACTGATGAAAAATCTACCCTTGACGTTTACTCGTGAATTTTTCTAATGTGTCCGCATTTAAAATTTATTCAAATATATTTTCAATTATTGTTGATCTTTTAAGTTGTACTTTTTAGTTGATTTTTGCTCGACTTAAAATTATATAAAAATTTAATTTAAACTTCAAAATTTCTTCGCTTTTTTTTGCATTTTTAGTAACCATATAGGGTATAATTAGTTAATTTATGTCATAGAACATATCCCGTAATCACTAATGCGAGGGCATATCGATAAATTGTTGGAAAGAATTTTTTTGTAGTTTTAGTGATTTTACTGTTTTTCCATGGCTTTTTGCCTTTATTTTTATTTTTTGTTTATTT
The DNA here is from genome assembly GCA_949748255.1 of Eustalomyia histrio. Lineage (NCBI taxonomy): Eukaryota > Metazoa > Arthropoda > Insecta > Diptera > Anthomyiidae > Eustalomyia > Eustalomyia histrio. The sequence goes on from OX456526.1 coordinate 64,872,718, forward strand.
AACCCTCTGCGACAGACGTGGTAGTCTACTGTGCACTACTCCTTAAGATGAATCCTCGTTTTTAATTAAAAAAAATATAATTATACAACCTGCTCCCTTAAACTAAAAAATAATATTTTCAATAGGTTTACAAAACGAAACTTGGAAAATATAAGCCTCAACGGCTTATATTATCTGATTTTTTAACATGTCAGTCGAATTTTGAAAATATGTCACGGCAGTCGGAGAGTGTTAACCGCCGCCAAATTTTATAGCAGTTAGCTTTTTTATGCAAACTAAAAAATGTTATCGCAATTGGAGCTCTTAGTAATAATTTAGAAAATTTTCATACATCATTAAACACCTCTTAATTAAAATTCTTCACCATTTCTTTAAAATTTTTCATAGGTTTTCATGGTATTTATTAAATATTTCACAAAACGCAATAATATTTATTAAAATATTTGTCATATTAATGAAGGTTGGATATAATAAGAGAGTATATAATATTTCTAATCTCTGCTTGTTTTAATTTAATCGTTACTTATGAAATTTTTCATAAATCTTTATTAAATTGTAAATTTGGACGGAAACAGAAGAAGCTTTCTCTAGTTGTAAGAATGCCTGTTAAATTTTCTACATTAACCCTTTAACCACTGGAGTCGAAATACGAGGTTTTTTTGTTATGAAATTTTGGTTCTAGTATTATTTTGGACTAACAAGCACGAATGTGAAGTCCATTTGTCAAAAAATTTTAACTAAAAGCGCCAGGTGGAAATAATGAAAGACAACCTAAAGACAAAAAGCTCGACTCAAACAAAAATATTTGTTTCACAAATCAAACACGCAACAAATTATCAAAATACAGCTTGAAGCTACTTTCCAAAAAAAAAATTCGAGTCGATTGAGCTGTTGGAAAGTATGTTTTTTTAGTTTTAATTTTGCACCAAAATCATAAATAATTTTCGTGTCTGTTTTAACAAAAATCTTAACAGAAATGGGTGTATCTATCAAAATATTCAACTGAGCGTGTTCAAACCGGCACTGTTCGAAAGGTAAATTCAAACAGACAAAAATGTCGTTGGCGATTATTGCACCAAAAATATTGCTTTGGATATAATTGGACTTTAGTGATGACCTTCTGTAGACGGTCTTAGTGGTAAAAGGGTTAACAATGTTTCATTTTTAAATATATTTTAATTAGTTATTATTACAATAAAACCGTACAAACATAATTTTCTAAGACTCGTACAAGGAATTTTGCAACAAAAGTGTATTTACATTTAATACGAACTTTATTTTTAACAAATGCCATTTTTTCATTTGTATGCATATTTTTTTATAGAAAAATACCAATCCTCTGTCAAAAGGTTACTAACCTCAATTGCATTTTATACATTTCGTTGAATTTTTTTTGTTGCAAAAAGACAAACATTCATAGTATTTGTTGTAGCTTGGCAGAATAAAGTGTACATTTGACACAACGTTTTTAAATTTTTTTTTTTAATTTTTCTTTTATTTTTCTCATTTTAAATTTTATGATGATTCTTTACAAACTTTCTTATCACACTGGCAAATGCGTGTGCAAGTATTAAATAAATAATTCAGTGATGTCAAAATTTGCGAAACAAAAAAAAAAATTTTTTGGTACCTACACGCAAAGAAAAAACATGGTTGGGTCAATCATATTCGAAGAGAGGTTGTACCAACCATAATCGTACTATATTATGGTTATCATATTATGATAATAAAATAATTATTTTTTTACCATAATATGGTCTCTACAGTTATATTATGATTCAAAAATTACCATATTATGGTCCTAAATAAACATGTTATATTGAATTTATCATAATATGATCGCACGTAATCAAAGTATGATCAAAATGTTATCATTTTATGGCCCCTCATAACTATATTATGATTCCTGGATAATCTTAAAAACTATGAAAACTATGAAAAGGCCTTTTAAATTTAAGAATATTTCCTTTAGAAATGTTTTTTCTATAAAAAAATTAATATTAAGGACTTTTTGAAGAAAAATTATTAGGGAAAAAACCACAGACGTTAAGAACTTTTCTTTCTTTGATTGCACAGCGTGGGCCCTAATAACTGTCGCACATAAATCATCAAATTAAAGAAAAACAACAAACATGATTGGGCTGAATCTTGTTTTATTTATTTTTTGGAATATTTTCTTACACTTTTAATCATTCAGTTTAAATCTCTCACCCTTTACTTTTTTTACTAGCTTCAAACACTTTTCAAACCCAACACATGCGGCACGGACTACTTCGTCTGGTATTTCGTCCCAAATTTTTATTAAAAGGCGCTTAAACTGATCCAAACGCATGTTTTTTAGGTGTTTAAGTTTGTTCAGCATGTATCCCCATATACAGAAGTCCAATGGATTGAGATCTGGCGAAGATGGAGGCCATTCATCTAACGGAATAAAACATGGAATATTTTCCTTGCACCACTTCTGAACAATTTTAGCTTTGTGGGCAGGCGCAGAATCCTGCTGAATGCAAAATGGTTCATCGCCACAAAGCATTGATGCGTGAGGAAGAAAATGGTTGGTCAGCACTTCATCCAAGTAATATTGCGCATTGATTTTGACACCTTTTTCAATAAAAAGAAGGGGAAGTTTGCCTTTTGCAGATAAGGCGCCTCAAACCATGACAGATGTCGTATTTTGGTACCTCTCAACGGCCTTCTTGTCTGCTGGAATATCTGCCATGCTGCTTGCATAAACGCGATTATTCTGTGGGTTGAGGCTCTGTTGTAGCAAAAACAACTTTTCATCTGGGAACACAATATTACAACCTGGGTGTCGCTGGAGGATCAGAGTGCTTCTTTCTTTTCTCATTTATTTTGACGCTCAGTTAGGCCATGAATCCTCTTCTTTTTGTAAGCTTAAGCTTGTCCTTAATAATTGTTCGAATGGTTTTGCGGCTAGCTTCAAGATCCCTGGCAATTTTTCTTGCCGAAACGGCACAATTTCTCCTTATTCGCTCACGGACTTTCTTTACCAAACCACTTGTAGTCACACTGCATTTTCGACCACCTTTGTGCGATATTTGAACACTACCTGTTTCTCTGTATCGCTTGACAGTGCGTTGTACAAATCTACGATTGATTCCTAAATGTTTCAGGGACTTAACAATCTCTCCTGTTTCCAGGCCTTCCAAATGTAATTTCTGTACAAGCTCTCTTTTCGCTTCCATAGTTCACAAATTTTAAAAAACAACTGATCGCACTGACAGAAATGCACATTGATTTCGCAATAAGCATAAGAAGAACACACTATAAAGTATGCATGTCTGTGCATGCTTGATTTCAGACAGCAGTACTTTAAAAAAGTGCGACAGTTATTAGGGCCCACGCTGTATAATTATTTATTGATTGTTGCCAACATTTTATCGTTGCATAATTATCATATTTTTTTCATAGTCAGAATTTTCGTTACCACAGTATGGTTACAGCCAATCGTGATATTAAATAGAAGGTGCCAATCATAAAATAGTAAAATATTTACTAAATAATGATGGTAGCGACCATGTTGATGGTTAGAAAACCAATAACTTGGTTGTGACAACCATACCCGATTACAGCAAGCAGAATATACCTATAGTAGCAGTGATCATATTACAACCATGTTTTTTCTCTGCGTGTCTAGACATTGACAATATTGACGTCTTTTTCACTATTATTGTTTGCGCAATAAGAATCAAAACCTTTTTTGATATTTTCCAATATGTTGTACAGTATTTTAAAATGAGATATATACATTGGGACTTTTCACAATACCAAAAATTTCCGAAGAAAATCGCGGTGTTATTTTAAATATTCGCAAAAATATATATTTTTTATTTATTTAAATGATTTGTGAATTATAAAGGTCGCTGTTGAATCTTTCACTGAATTTGATCAAACGGAAATGGATTTCTAAGTAATGATGCGATATTTAAAAAATTTAAAAAGAAAAAAACTTACTAACGTTTTTTACTCTAAATACGAAATTGGATAGCTAAAACAAAAGAAAATATCTCTTAGTATATCACTTAGTAATAAGTTATTCTTAGTACGTAAATCATATTAAAAAATTATCCAAAAATCGTTGAACTTAATGCAAAATACAGCCTAGTTGGTTACACTGGCTTAGTAAGAAGATGAACAAGAATATTCAGTTTTCTACTTAACATAGAAATTTATTGTAATGTTGTGGTAAAAATTCAAATGGAATGTATACTTACACTAATACTTGTAAAGCAGCATCAACAACAACAACTAGGGCAATAGCAACGATAGATATGGTGACACTTATTTTACACTGTAAATGAGGTCAAATTTGTCAAATAAAGTTTAACAAAAGGGAAAACCATTCAAATGCTGATAATAAAATGATAAATGTTTAAAGAAATGTAAGCATACAAACTTGACTAAAAATGTTTTGAATACTTGTAAATGACTTTAGATTTGAAGAAAAAAAAACACACACAAAAAAAGTTTAAATTTCTATAGCTTTAATGCCGGCTAACCTAACTAAAAGTTAAATTGAAATTTTACGTGGTGAAGAACTTCAATGGGTTTAAATATAATTAGCTTTAGTGACTAAAGTTTATTGACGGTATAAAAACGAAATTTGAAAAAAATAAAAAAAAACTACATTTCCAAATTTTTGTTACTTAGCATTTAAAACATTAAGTCAATTAAGGCCACAATATTATTTAGTTAAAAATAATTTACAATACATATTAAATTAATCGAAAATACAAACGATAAGAGGACTACTGATTTTTCATTATATTTAGCCAATTTTTTTGTTTTTTTTCAATCACTTAAAACAACCATAAATTTTTAACTAACAAAAAGTAGAAAAAAAAAATGATTTTTGTGGTTTGTTTTTCAAATTGAATTATTTGTTTGATTTATAAGTAATTTTACAAAACACAACATACACAGATGTACATAATAGATGCAGATTAGGCAAGTTCAAACAATGTTATATATACGGTATCAAAGATTATATATAATTATATGTACCTAGATTATTATGAACTATTTATATCTTATATCTTATATCACAACAAAAATTTCTTGGTCTTGTTGTCCTGAAACGGGTTATAATTTTTAAGTTCTGTAAGAAAGATATTAATAGGTTTGTTTTTTTTCGAATTTTATATCTGTATCTATAACTACTTGTAAAAACACGACTATCCCTACTAACCTGACTTTTGTTTATTTTTTGTAAACAAATACAATTTTAACATTTGGGGCCACCTTTGTACGAAAGCTGTTTTCATATATGGACAGCGCGGGAACGCGAAATAGAGCAATAACATTATTTGTCCTGCTCTACCTTAACTTACAAGTACATAATTCATTTGTTAGCTTTTGTAGTTTTAAATATTTTATCAAATTAAAAACACAAAAATTTGAAATATTTTTATGACAAATATTTTTGTTTACATTTAACCCTTATGTGTTTGGATAGGTACCTGTGTACCTATTGCGTTTTCAAATCGAAATTGTTCATATAAAATTTTAATCTACAATTCTACAATTTCATGAGAATTCCTAACTTTTTGTTATTATTTTATTTTCATAGGATTTTATATACAAGAACAGTTTAGGGGGGGGCGTGGCATATCAATTTGCTTTTTGCACCCTTAATAGGGTGAATAGGTACCTGAGTACCTGTAAACGTTTTATATGGAGGCACATAAAAACTATTTCAAAGTTTAACACAAAAAAAAAAATAATAATATAAATAAAATTAATCCAAACAGTTGTTACATATGGGACGATTGATTGAATGCTCGTTACAAATCGACTTGAAGCAATTTTCGCAAGTTTTTCTTTGTAAGCTTAGAGCATAGGTAACAACTTCCTACAACTGCAATACGGCCATTCTTATCTCGATTTTCTACGTTAGAAACAGCTGTTGTTGAAATATCTCGCCCCAATACAACCTGTATTGCTGATCGAGTGGAATCGATTTTTGTTACATTTGAATTTTTGGCACGTTGTTCAATGTTGTTTTTACATAGTTCAAAACTTAAATCTTTCAAAAATAGTCTGCGACGGTCAGTTGAAATAAATTGTGCATTGTACTCCATGTACACAATGTATGCTGCTAATGCTGCTACATCGATTATATTGAAAAATAATGCTAACGGCCACCGACATGTCCTACGTTTAGAAGTATATTCTCCCAATAGATTATCCATATTGTCGACACCTCCTTTAGTTTGGTTGTAATAGGTTATAATTTCTGGTTTAGCAGCTGTATTGGAATCCGTTACAGGCATTGTGTGTATAGTAGATAACATTACTACTGCTTTTTTCTTTTTAGAAACGCAGGAGCACAAAGTTGGCTTTTTTTGAAAGCCTGAAACAATAATATTTGCTTGTCAATTTAATTTTATTTTTGTATAATCAGTGTATCATGCACATATTTGTTTTCATGTGTAAAATTAAACCTACCTGCCTTTATGTGGCTGCATATTTGCTGGTAAAAATCTTTTGTTCTTTCTTACTGTTCCAACTAGTGTCAGTTGTAAGGATGTAAAAAAGTTATCTGTAGTAACATTTCTTCCGGAGTTTTTATATGGACTAACAAGGTCTAAAACTGTTCTTTTGCCTATATTTGTTTAAAGCTTGCCTTCTCTTCTGTTGGTTTACCTGTATATAATTGACCGTGAAGGGTGTGGGAATTACTTGTGTCACAAGCCCAAAATATTTTTATTCCGTACTTCTCACGTAATAAGATTTTTATTTTTTTTTTGCTGAAGATTTAAAAATATATTCAAAGGGGAATCCTATATTGAAATGTTATATATGTAGAATAAAAGAAAAAGGAAAAACCCCAATAAATACATTTATTGTGTGCTCATACATTTTATGGACAATCACAGAATGATGCATTTATCATACACCCAAATAATAGTTTGTAATGTCAACAACTTGTTTTCTAAATTCTTTGCTAAATTTAGCAACTTTTTCTGCAAGGATCCTCACAGCAAGCAAGTTGCTGACATTAGGTACACATTTTTTTTAGGTGTAGGATTTTAAAAAATATACAAAAAGGGAAAAATCAAAATAAATTTCTAATCTTATATCATTAAGGTATTTTTTCCACACACATAAGGGTTAAAAGTGAAAAGCAAAAAATTTCCAAGACCAGGCAGCATTTTTATACATTCCTAATTTTTAAGTAGCTATATTTATAACTACTTAGCAAGTCTATATCTACTTAAATTTGTATGAAATATTTATATAAAATTCGAAAAAAACAAACCTAATATGAAAATAAAAATTAATTAAAAACACAAAAAAGATATTTATTGTATCTTCCTGGCTGGGATTCGAAACCATTACTATATATTTATAACTAATTATACAACCAGAAAACAGTATCAGTTGTGGCCACCGAATTTGTTGCCAATCGAATTCTGGCGGTTACGACAATTGTCTTCTTATTAAACTATATTCTTATTTTGTAAAAGCCAATATTCAGTCGTACAATTTAATGTTTATGTTTATGTGACGTCTATTGTCAATACAATCCACAATTCGGTTGCTTCTACTGAAACTCTAATTGAATGATATATTTGATCAGAATAACCGTAATTGTAGTTACCACTTTTAAATATCGACAATTTTTTAATAAATTTGATAGATTGTACCAAATTTCTAATATATTCACTAAATAAATGGTTGCTTTCACCGCTCACAAATAAAAAACGAATTTTATTTTTAAAGATGATTAGAAATACCAATAATTGAATAATAGGATTGATTTTTAGTCTCTTTTCTTTTCAATTCCCAATACAACATTTTTGCTTTATTAATCAAGACTGCGACAGTCTGAATTTTAAGATTAAGTATAGTTATTTAATACAACGGATAATGTATTCTAGCCCTCTTCATAGAAAAAAAATTTTCATTATGTCATGCCAACTGAATGGTTTGGTTAAAGTGGCGACCGAAATTCAGTTAATACAACAACATTTCGCTTGAAATTAACTATTTTAATTGTTTTGGAAGTATATTTGGCTACGACAACCAAATAATCCGTTTCCTGTAACCAAAGAATTCAGTTGGCAATAAATTCAGTTGCCACGGTGCATTTGTTTTCTCTTTGTATATATTAAGCTTAAGCTCTATTTTATAAGGGGTTTCATATCAAACATTGATAGGTAGAATTGTTTATAAACCAATGCTGGTTATTGTGAAGTAAAACCGTTAATTTCAAAGATCTTTTCCAGTCATTATTAAATCTACAACATAAATCTATTTGAGTAAACTGTTTGTAACCGTCATATAAACAATAGTAATTAATATTATAATTAATTACTAAAGATTTTTTTAAAGTGCTAATTTATAGAAGGAAGAATAAAACATTTTGATTTACAATATAAATGGGGTTATTTCGTAACTATATGAAAAGTTTTCACATCGAAATATGTAACGCTGGCATATTTAGAGTCATATAATGTTAAATTTACCTAAATATAATTTGGTAAAAGTGACTCTACCTGTACTAAATATATCAAAATTACATATTTGAACGTGACAAATTTTCACGTAGTTATAAAATATCCCCATAATACATGCAGGGAAGTTACCAGACTGATGCAGTTTTGTCTCATCGAAGTACTCATCAACGGTTAGTTTATCTGTCAATTGACTAAAGTATTTTGTATTGATAAATTCTGATTACACACAGAGAAAAGATTCGTTGTGACAACCGAATTATGGTTTTTACATATACGATCACATTATTTGATCATAGCACTTCATGTTGGTACTCGTAGTTGCTACTACTATTTTATCGAATATAACAATTTTGGCCCAAACGAATTTTTTGGTAATCTGTAGATCCAATCCCCTAGTTATTTATTAATTCCAAATTAAATTAAACGCCGTTTAAATTAAAAACCGTTTTCAATGATTTTTATAGCTATTTCTCAAATATAATAAATAATATAAATAGATATTAAAAAATTCTCAGAAAAACCCTCACTTCTGAGGATTTTTGCTTATATGAAAATCCTTTGATGTTGACAAAATTCTCTGATTCGAAGCGTTTATATATTGGAAAACATACTCAGAATCCTAATGTATTTCGATAGGACAAATCCTATATAATGAATGGTTTTTATAGTAAAAGTAGGTTTTTTTTGTTTAAAAAAATTCCTTAAAAACAAATAGTTTTCCTATAGGAAAAAGTCCTCTGAACCTGATGGATTTTTTATTAGAAAAAGTTTAAATATCAAAGAAAATTAAAATTAGTTGCGGAAAATAAAGAGTGTGAACTTTGTTATGAATCTGAATGCACAGTTCGCATGCCGTAGAATTACAAAAATTAAATAAATCTAAAAATAAAATTTTGTGGAACGTAATTATATTTATGGGGAATATAATTATTAAATTAGACAATTTTATATTCAATTTCACAAACTAAAATATTATTTAATATGAAGACAGCCGTTGTAACTGCCAGAAATCTATTGGTAAACAAATTCAGTAGTCACAAATTCAGTAGCTAAGCTAATAGCCTGTTCCTCTATTTCGAAAGAACACGTTCGTTCGCTTTCTATTCGAAAGAAAACTGATTTGGGTTTCACTAAATCTATTTCTATGCGAACGATGATTCGAACGACAAGTCGATTAAAAACGTAACTGTTTTCATACAAAATTTGGTTTCTCTATTTCGAACAGCTCGAACGGAAATGTCAAAATCAGTCACTTGCTGTTTTTTTGTCGAGTAAATATATATTTGATATTTTTAATAGCAAAATAAATTTAAAAAAGCAATGGATGACAAAAGTTAAGTACAAAATAATATAATTATTTATAGTTTATTAAGAATTTTAAATTTTAGTTAAAAAAAATCAACAATGGACCAGCCGAAGACGCATGTATTTTATATGGAAGAAAGGCCTGACTTTGCCAGAGGGACTCTGGTGTTCGGAGCAAACAAATTTTCTGCAGAGGAGGAAAATTTGACCAGAAAACTAAACTCCGTTTCACCCCCCCATTACGCTGTTGCTGAGTGGTAAAATATAAGTGTGTATTGTTTGTGACTTACGTTTGCCCCAAGCAGCTCATATTTACATTTTTTTATTGTACATCTTTTATTTTACAAGAGCAGTGACGGCACCAAACAGACAACAGCAACAGGCAACAGAAAAGCTTTCCGATTATCAATCTTACTCACAACCAGTCGATAACAAACATTTTCAAAAATAAACACATTCTCAAATAAAAATTGATTTGTTTATTGTTATTTTTTTATTTCATTTGTCATATACAGCTGATCACTGTAAAACAGGGTTGTTTTTGTCTTAAGCATCTGGCATCTCTGTGATTTGTAAATGCGTAAGAAACAAAAATTGACACACGTAATTCAAGTCGATCGAAGACTTTCGAAAAAGAGAAACCCAAATTGATTCGAATTCGAGTGATTTGCTTTCGTACGACTAGTTTTTCGTTCGAGATCGAGGAAAAGGCTATAAATCTTAACTAAACTTTGTTTTATAAATCTCTTTAAAATAGGAAAATATTTTCAAATAATTCCTTAGTACACAGAAAAAAGTATCACAAACATTCAAGTAATTATAAATATTTGTTAAATTTCATATTCGATTTTAAAAAATTTTTTGTTTGAAATGTTTATATATTGTTATTTTTCATAAAAATAATTAAAGCTACAAAAAAAAATAACTAATTTGTAATTCCGAATTTCATTGTTGGTATCTTTTTAAACAATTTTTTATTTGTATTTACCAAAATATTCTGTAAAAAGTGTTTAATATTACAAACTGAATTTTCTAAATTTTTTAAGTGTAGTTTAAAATCCTTTTCCCCATTCGTACATGGTCTAAAACATTGCAATTAGATATATTTTATGGTTAAAAAACCGCTTTACCGATTATTTTTCAATTCACAAATTCAAAACCGGGTTTTTTTAAATTTTAACTATACGCAAAAACCGGTTCTGAAAAATGTTGAATAATCGAGCACAGTAGCTAGGACGCATGTTCATATTTATATAAAATGTCTCTTTCCAAATGTACACCTGAACGTATACGTTATATTAGATATTAATTAATTATCAACCATACGCACTGGCATCCCACATGTGAAAAAATTACGCATTATCATGGGTCAACTTCAAATCTTGTTGGTAATATTGATTATTGTGATAAGAATGTATTAAACAATTCCGCACTATACCGTGTGGGTTGTTTTAATAGTAAAGTTGTATTGGTGATCTGTAAACATTTTATTTTTGATATTTTATCGTTTGATACAAGAATATGAACATTTTTCAAATGAAAAATTAATATATTTTGTAAATATGGAGAGAACGCACAAAAAAGATATTAGACAGTATCCGAAGGAAATATATTTTCTGAACAGCTACGACATTCATCAGCATTCTGTGTTAACTGTAAATATGGAAAAAGCTGTATGAAAAATAATTCAAGTTGATTTACAGAAATTTACTTAAAACTCTGTGTCTTAATATTCTACTTCTTTTTTTCTATATGTCCATATTAAATGTCAGCTAATTGGACTTATAAAATAAACGTAATGTTTTGTTTGCTCCCTTTTTATTACCGACTTCTATAGAAACACAAGTGAAAGTAGAAACGTTAAATTTATTGTTTTTTATTAGATATTATAAGTAGAGATCAGATTGGATCTTATAATACATGCTGCGTCAGATCTATTTAGAACTGGTAATATCCGACTTAATGAGATTTGGTCAGAACTGATATATTCAACATGGGCTTTTGAACCGGTTAACTAGTTAAGATATAATATCAAATCTAATATGAGCTCTTAACCATAATACCAGATCTGCTCATATCTGGTCATAAAAATCACCAAAAACAAATTTTCCTTCTTGGATTTTTGTGACCCAATCTTGCTTTTTTTGTTTTTTGATTTATTTGATATTTTTACACGTTTTACATTAAGTGTTTTTTTAAGTGCCTTCCCACTTTTTGGCTTTTTTTTTCAATGTTCATTTTCAAATTAGATTCAATCATATATAGTTAGATCAAACATATGATCAGTTCTACATTCTGTATACGAAAACATAAAGTAATTTAATGTAATTCTTGACAATATTGAACAGTAAAAAATATTTTTAACAGGGTTAGGGATTAAAAGAACAGAAAGTCGCATAACTGATAAAGGCAATCCGATGTATTCGATGGATGGTTGCTGTGCAAAGAGAAATAAAGTTATGAAATAATGAATTACTGATATGGATGTATATTACTACTTATTTAGAGTCTTTATAATACCTTTTGGTAATGCTTTATACAACTACAATAAGGAAGTACCATTTTATATAAGTTTATAGTCTAAATTGATTGCACATATTTTCTAATTTTAAATAGCGTCGATTATTACACATATCTGAAGTAGAAAAAAGGTTTTTTTTTTTTATTATTGTTACTTATTTTATAACAGGTTGGTTGAAAAGTTCCTGCGCTCGAAATGAAAGAATACTGTTTTTGTTACGAAATATATTTTTTTATTCAATATAATCTCCTAGAAGCTCAATTCACTTGTTACAATGATCTTCCAATAATTTTATCCCATCCTTATAATGGTTTTCCGGAAGCTCTGCAAAATAACCGTCTACGGCTGCTATGGCCTCTTCATTCGACGAAAAATTCTTTCCACGAAGGAATCGTTTGAGATTTCTGAAGAGATAGTAGTCACTGGGAGCCAAATCTGGTGAATACGGTGGATGTTCAAGCAATTCGTACTTTGATTCTTTGAATTTAGCCATCGTCAAAACACTTTTGTGACGATGGCCTTTTCTCACGAATTTTTTCATGCAGCTGATCCAAAAGGCTGCAATAATATACAGAGTTGATTGTTTTACATTTCTGAAGATAATCAATCAACAAAATTCCTTTTGCATCACAAAAAACTGATGCCATAACCTTCTTTGCTGATCGTTGTGACTTCACCTGCTTTGGAGCTGAACAACCAGCTTCAGTCCACTGTAAACGTTCTTGTTTTAATTTAGGATCATGGTGGTAGATCCAAGTCTCATCCATAGTTATAAAACGACGCAAGAAGTCGGTTTTATTGGGCTTGAAACGCTCCAAATTACGCTGAGAAATTTGTTTTCGATCCAGTTTTTGTTGAATTGTTAATGTGTGCGTCACTAACTTTCCAAACAGTTTTTTCATACGTAATTCTTCATGTAAAAAATGGAGTACTCGTTCGTCTGAGATGCCTATGGCATTAGCAATTTCACGCTTAGTCAAACTTGGATCTTGACTAACCATATTATGTACCTGCTTAATGATTTCTGCTTTGGTTGCAGTTTTTGGTCGTCCTTCGCGTGAATCGTCTTCAAGGCTGGTACGACCACGTTTAAATTCACCAGCCCAAAATTCAACGGTGCGTTTTGAAGGTGAGGACTCCTTATACACTTCTAACAATTGTTTATAAATTTCCTTTGCTTTTAAACCCTTCAAAACAAAGAATCTAATGACTGCACGATATTCAATTTTTTCCATATTAAAAAAATTAATGACACGTCAACTTCAAATGGCTTGTAAACAAAGAAAGAATGACTTGCAACTTTGCATGTGTTCTCAGGACAGTTATACCAACTTGAGATAAAAAAAGTTTGGAGCTAGCAGTGTCATCTCTTGGTGAGCACAGGAACTTTTCAACTATCCTGTATTTTAATGCTTTCTTCATAAGGACTAATTTATATCCATACTCGTAAGCTTAGGCTAACTATTTATCTCCAGTGACACTCCCATAATAAAATAAAGTGTTATTTGACCGTCATGTAAGTACTTACAATTTTAGTTTTCTTATTCAATTTACCATTACCTGGTAATATCACATTTTGAGGTGTAGTGTTATTTTTCCCATAATCTTTATAGTATTATCTATCGTTTCGGAACACCCTAACCTTTCATATCATAATTTGTCTTTATTGTATAATTTTGATTATGGATTCGTTATATTGTTTATCGTTGTTGTTAATAACAATTTTTTGGTAAATTTAAAGATAAAACTGTTGAAATGCCATATTTAATGTGGCACAATAATTTTAATCTTAAATTGAATAAGCATCATTAATATTATTATGTACCATTTTGTTGTCAGGACGATGTTTTTAATAACAAAATAAGTAGAAACACAAAAAACCACTCTCAAAAGTAATTCTGTTTTAAATCATTGAACAGGAAATTAAGAAAATAAAGTGGTTTAAATAAGTAAAATTGAAATTGTAATCTTGAAAATGATTTTATAAATTTGTATTTCTTGTGAAGTCAGAATTGGATAGATTATTTATTTCTTTATTTGTATTTAAATCTTTTCAAAGTGCTGTCTATAAAATCAATAATTAGTGTGCTAAAACGAACATCTTTTTTTTTGTCAGATTAAAAATGTTTTTAAAACTTAAAAGCTTTACTATGAAATTAAAAATCTATGTATACAGATATATACTCGTTTATATACTCTTTATCTGCATATTAAAATTAACCAAAAATATTATTTACAATATTTATACCACATCTATTGCTGTATCCAATACATTCCAACTAACCATGAAGTGTGCGCTATGGGACGAGATCGCCTTTTTTGCGAAAAAAAAAATTTTATTTTATTTTTTTACATTATATGTATCAGCGAATAGATTTAGATAAAATATATAATTTGTTTCAAATTAAAAGGACAAATATTGAATTTTTAATGAAAGAAAATAAATCCAAAAATATCACCGGTGATCTTGATGGCCAATGGACTACTCCAAAACGTGAATCTCACTAAACTCGACTCTCAATAGGTTCATGATTAGAGCATTCGCAGCTCTTGAACTGCCTCTAGCTGCTCTACACACCAAATTCGGAAATTCTGTTTGTGGACTTACCCATACAAAAATGGGTAATACAATTCAATGATTTGCAAGTGTTGTTAGTCCTTTGTTAGACTACTCATGGTGAAATGACAAAAATTACTGTGCATTTTTAGCATTTTCATATGTCACAAATCCTTTTTTTACACTGAGAAAATTTACACTAAAAAATAAAATAGCAAAAAATCAACCTTTATATTAACAGTCGCATGCATAGACATTTAGTTAGTTTTTGTAACAGTCTTATAAAGTAAATTTGTTCTTCGCTTGCATGTTAGTTTGACTTATAAATGAGTTATAAAATTCAACAAAATGTCTATACATACGGCTGTAAGTATTTAAACAAAATCTAATTTGAAAAAGTTAAAGTTTGTTAGGAAAATTACATCTGAAGGTGTAAATGTAAAAATGTTGAGTAAATTTTTTAATGTTGAGTTCTTAACACTTTGAGATTTTTTTTGTAACAAAACGCATATACGTTTGGCAAAAATACAGTACATATATGTACAATTTAGTTGAAAGTTTTCGGTAAATATAGAAAGCCGACATTTTAAACATTCAGACATTATTTTTAGGTTAAAAAGTTAAATGTACAATTTTATTAAATGTAAAAAATTCACCATTGTACGTAATTGTCATAAACTAATAAATATTTAATATTATTAAAAGGAACCTAATTTTTTAACCCAAATCAAAAGACAATTTATACATTTTTCTGATATAACCTTGCTATTATATATTCCTGATATCAACCACCAAATACAATACACAAAACAAAAAAGGAAAAAAAAATAGCCACATTGTTTCCATAATGCCTGAGATACATTTCTACCGATAAGATTTTCAAACAATTCATACACTAAAAGATATATGAGAATTAATACACAAGAGTGTTGTTAGTTAAAGACACACACGAGCAGCATTGATAAACGTATACAAAAAGTGAAAAAAAAAATGGAAATAATATCTTTAAAAATAAATATATCCCAGCAAAAACTCTCATTACCAAATACACGCAGAACATTAAATTGCCAAAACGAATTGTAAATTTTATTTTGGTTGCTACAACCAATAAATTCTGAGACTTCAATCATATTCATATGCAACAAAAATTCAGTTGTATTAACCAAAGTTTGACAAATTTCTTCTCAGTGTGTGTATAATGAAATTAAAATTTTTTACTATTACACAGAAAAAATTACTCCAAGAAAATTTTAATAATTTTTTTTTTTATTATATCAATTTAATTTTTAATTTATAATGAACTTAATGCAAAATATATATTTTAGTTTTCAATAAACACTATGGTTAATATATAAAAATCATATCATTTTGATTTATTTATTTAATCTCTTATTACAGTTGTTTAAATTGTATAATTGCACCTCAAGTCCCTAAAAAAAAAAACAAAAAACAAAAAAAAAAAATGTTTATTAAAAAAAAATATTTTTAATATTACGTGTATTAATAAAAGTGTCAACAAAATTAATTGCCCACCAAATTCGCCCCTCAATAGATTCATGGTGTCGCGTGTCGTGTGGCCACCATCTTATTGAAACGGTACGTTGCTCCAATAAATAATTGACATATTGTGATCTCCATTGACACTGGCCGATATAGTATCAATATTCTCCTCGGTACGCACTCTTTGCATACGGGTTGGTGGATTATTTCCAATAAACTGAAACTGGTTCGAAATTTGGTCACAACGGCTTGAATAGCCTGTTCGTTGGGTCTATTATGACGACCATAAAATGGACTTAATTTACGAAAGACATTTTTCACACAGCAAGAATTTTCATAATAAAATTCAATGAATTTCAAGCGCTGTTTTTGGCATTGCCACATGTCACAATTTTTTTTTACACTGAAAAAATTTACACTGAAAACCCAAATAGCAAAAACATTACCCTTTATATAAAAGCGTTAATACGTTAAAATCTTGAACCATTAAAGCTATCCACCATATAAAGGGTGTAACAAGAAGAACGCAATTTTTAGATCTGGCAACATTCGAAGTGTCATTGTTTGACATTTGAACAATTGTTATTATTTGCTAGTAGAAGGTATGAGGTTAGTAAAAATGGAGCGCTACACGAATGAACAACGCATTCTCATTGTGAAATTGTTTTACCAAAATGGTGAAAGTTTTGCGGCTACTGTTCGCAAATTGCGATCAATTTGGGGTCACAATAATGCTCCAAAAGAGTCAACTGTAAAGAGATTAATGGATAAATTTGCCGAAACTGGGTCTGTTAGTGATGTAAAGACAACAACGCGCCATCGACCAGGTCGATCGACCGAAAATGTCGCAGCTGTACGTGATGATGTCGCTCAAACTCCATCCACCTCAATTCGACACCGAGCTCAGCAAATTGGTGTCTCCAAATCCACTTTGCAGCGAATTTTGACGAAATATTTGCATCTTCATGCATACAAAGTTCAATTGACAGCGAAGGGAGTTCGTTAATTGGGTATTGGAGAGACAATATGAAAATGCTGATTTTGCCGATAAAATCATCTTCAGTGACGAGGCCCATTTTCATCTTGATGGCTTCGTCAATAGGCAGAATTGTCGCATTTGGGGTGAGGAAAATCCTCGAGTGATTCACGAGAAGCAAATGCATCCTCAACGTGTCACTGTGTGGTGTGGTTTTTGGGCTGGAGGAATCATTGGACCTTTTTTTTATGAAAATGAGGCAGGTCAAGCGCAAACAGTCAATGGTGTTCGGTATCGTGAAATGATAACCAGTTTTTTCTTGCCTAGAATTGAAGAAATTAATGTGGAGGGCATGTGGTTCCAACAAGACGGCGCCACATGTCATACAGCCAGAGAAACAATTCAATTGCTGCATCAGTCATTTCCCGGTCGTGTTATTTCGCGTTTTGGAGATCAGAATTGGCCGCCTAGATCGTGCGATTTAACACCATTAGATTTTTTTCTTTGGGGTTTTTTGAAGTCGATGGTTTACGCGAATAAGCCGACGACGACTCAAGCCTTAAAAGAGGAAATTGGACGCTGCATTAATGAAATACCGCAGCATTCATGCAAAACGGTCATTGAAAATTTCATTAAAAGATCGCGTGCATGCCAGCAAAGCCGCGGCGGCCATCTGCACGATATATTGTTCCATACATAACCACATTCTGTCTACTTTACGATATAATAAAGTTTTACGATTTTTTTTTAAATATCTGTGTTTTATTTAAAATTTAAAAATTGCGTTCTTCTTGGGACACCCTTTACATATTCGATTCGTACTCCGATTTAATTAACTTTTTTGTGTCCGATCGAAGTTCAAAGTATTACTTAAATTTGTATTTATGATTTAAGTTTGCTCATTGCCATAATGTATATTAGTGGAGTCGAGATATTTACGAAAATGTGCATCCATGGTCTGATTCCCCTCCTATTCAGAACGTGTGTGTGGAAAATATTTGTATTTATTACGAAAGTGGTTTTTAACTATGTGTGGGTTTTGATTTTTCTACATATGTCTTTTAAAATTAGTCATTAGAGGCTCCAACAATGGTTGAAGCAAATATTCGCGAACACTTTCTAATTTCAAAAACCATCATGACTTTTAAACCGCACACGCAATAGGTACTTTAGGAACCGGTCCTATTTTAACCTATCTCGTGATATGTATTTTAAGAACCGCTACAGTTATCAGCTATCACAGGACAGGTCCCGATTCACAACTGACACCTTATTTCCCACAGGGACGCCTTAGAATTGTCATCATCTATTAAAACTCATGATAACTTACGAAGAAAATGACCCATCTACTTAAAAATTGACAAAACATAATTTCATTTTTTATCTCTTTCACGAAACGTAGATTTTTCGCGTAATTTCATCGAAATTTATTGAAAATTATTAAAATTAAAATAAGCTTAAGTGTTCACAATTTTTGTTATAAATAAAAAAAAAATAATTAAAAAAATATATATCAAAATTAACCCAGGAAAAAAATGGTAGTCATTCTGTGACTATAACTTCTTTCATTGCTTCCTAAACTTCAGTTAACATTCTTGATTTTAATTTTTTGGTGTTATTATAAGGAACTCCCAAAAGAATGCATTTGTTCAAATTTCAAATGTAGGGATTTGGATATTAACCCGATGCATATCCTAAAAAAATATGAAAATAGTTCTGATGACCTTTTATAATTTTTTTATTGAATTATTTTTATATTTTAGTTTTCAGCTTTAAGTAGTTATGGCGACATAATCTGTGCATTTTTGCACTTTGTATTTTTTGTAACACTTCACTATTTCCAGCTTTAATTCAGAATTTTCCAAAATAATTTTAAAATTTTGTAAAAATGTTTTAAAATAATCGAAAATAATTTTAAAATTGTGTAAAAATTATTTCAAATTGTTCAAAAACGTTTTAGAATTGTCAAAATATCATTTAAAATTGTTCAAAAATATTTAAAATTGTCTAAAAATGTTTCAAAAATGTCCAACCAGTTTTTAAAATAAACAAAAATATTTTTAATTTATAAAAAATTCAAAAAATTTTTTTAAAAATATTTCAATGTTGCCCAATAAAGCTTTTTTATTAACTCATATCGTCCCAAAGATATTTTTCTTTTTTATAACTTTATAAAACTTAATAGTTTAGGTAATTTGGGATAGAAAAACACGAATCTGAAGTCAATTTTTTTTTAAGATTTTTTGTTTTTGAGAAAAATGGTGTTCGAATTCTCGAACACTGTATTTTGAAGACATATTACAATAATAAAAATGAAACAAACAAAAAAATTTTTTTCTATTGTTGAAAATTTAATCGTTTGTTAATAAAACTACATTTTTAATTTTTTTATTTTTTATTTTTTATACATCCCAGGTAAAAATAAAAATATATGATCATGTATTCTCACATATTGTTTAATTAATGTACGTATATGAATTATATATGAAAGTATGTGACATTTATGGACGCATATATTTATCTATGCATGCTAAAAGTACACCCATTTTTGAAAATATATGGACTCATAAATGTAATTGTATGCCATATACTTTTCCATTAATGATCATATGTTATCTCAGTTTTTATTTATTTTTTTAATTTATTTGTTTGATTTAAACTTTAAATTGACAATGTCAAAATTTTTTTATTTATTTATTTTGAAGTTTTTAATATTCTTATATAATTTTATGAGAGTTTATTGTGTCAAAAAATATATATTTATTTGTTCTGTATTGTTCAAAATTTTTTGTATGATTTATTTTATTTGTTGAAGAAAATATTTAAATAATGTGATACATGGAGCTTGATATGTTAGAATTTGATAAGATTTGGTAAGTTTGCGGTTAAGATTCTTTACAATAAATTTACGTCTTTTACAATTTCAGTACTTATCAAATCCTGTTTTAAGATGAATGGCGCTGTACTTTTTGGGGTAAAACGTAGTTCATGATATTAAAAAATTGCCGCTGAGATGCCAAAGTATAGGCCGTTATTCTTCCATTTGTTTGTGTTAAAAGGCAGGATAAAAAGTTTCGCCCTTTCTCGGTAAATAAAATGATTGGATAAAGCCAAAGTTCTAAAGAAGAATACATAACTAGAAACTCCAGATTTGATTTGTTCGTTTATTTATTTAATACGTCAAGCAAAACCGTGATGTTTTTATTATAATTATAGATTTTTGTATGTAAATTAAAATAAATTTTTTATTTAAAAAAAAATTTAATAAAAAACCCTGACAATTTTTACTAAAAAAATTAAAAATAATTCTTTTAATGGCAAAAATATATGAAAACCAGAAACATATACAAATGTATGAATACAAAAATGTCATTATTTACCTTCATGCATGATCATAAATCTGCATATTACCTCAATTTTCGTTAATGTTCATGTATGGAATCATATATGATCACCATACATAAACATACATGAACATATATGATTATTTTTAACCGGGATAGTTTATATTTTTTAAAATTATGCTAAATTATGCTTAAGCACATTAATGTTTTCTTCTTCTTTGTTATAAAAGTGGGAGTGAAGTGGGTAAGACCTTTTATATTTACATTTAAATCCAACCCCTTATACTATCTAATTGCATAAAATAAATAGTTCAGTCTTAATAAAGATAAAAATAATAAAAACGAGTGTTCGAATAATCGAACACTGGGACGATATGGGTTAATGCAGAATTATGTGTTATTTGTTCTCATAAAGTATATTTCTAAATCAGTGCATAAAATTCGCTTCTTTAAACTTATTTTTCTGCATTCTTATGAATTAAATATTACAAAGAATATGAACATTTTCCACTCATGCATCAGAATTACTACAGGTTGGTTGAAAAATTCCTGCGCTCGAAATGAAAGAATACTGTTTTTGTTACGAAATATATATTTTTATTCAATATAATCTCCTAGAAGCTCAATACACTTGTTCCAATGATCTTCCAATAATTTAATACCATCCTTATAATGGTTTTCCGGAAGCTCTGCAAAATAACCGTCTACGGCTGCTATGGCCTCTTCATTCGACGAAAAATGCTTTCCGCGAAGGAATCGTTTGAGATTTTTGAAGATATAGTAGTCACTGGGAGCCAAATCTGGTGAATACGGTGGATGTTCAAGCAATTCGTACTTTAATTCTTTGAATTTAGCCATCGTCAAAACACAATGCACCTTGCATTGTCTTGTTGAAAAATGATTTTTTTCTTCTTTAAACCAGGTCTTTTCTCACGAATTTTTTCATCCAGCTGATCCAAAAGGCTGCAATAATATTCAGAGTTAATTGTTTTACCTTTCTGAAGATAATCAATTAACAAAATTCCTTTTGCGTCCCAAAAAACTGATGCCATAACCTTCTTTGCTGATCGTTGTGACTTCAGCTGCTTTGGAACAACCAGCTTCAGTCCACTGTAAGCGTTCTTGTTTCAATTTAGGATCATGGTGGTAGATCCAAGTCTCATCCATAGTTATAAAACGACGCAAGAAGTCGGTTTTATTCGGCTTAAAACGCTCCAAATTACGCTGAGAAATTTGTTTTCAATCCAGTTTTTGTTGAATTGTTAATGTGTGCGGCACTAACTTTTCAAACAGTTTTTTTATACGTAATTCTTCATGTAAAATATGGAGTACTCGTTCGTCTGAGATGCCTATGGCATTAGCAATTCCACGCTTAGTCAAACTTGGATCTTCACTAACCATATTATGTACCTGCTGAATGATTTCTGCTTTGGTTGCAGTTTTTGGTCGTCCTTCGCGTGGATCGTCTTTAAGGCTGGTACGACCACGTTTAAATTCACCAGCCCAAAATTCAACGGTGGGTTTTGAAGGTGAGGACTCCTCAAACACTTCTAACAATTGTTCATTAATTTCCTTTGCTTTAAAACCCTTCAAAACAAAGAATCTAATGACTGCACGAAATTCAATTTTTTTCATATTAAAAAAAATCAATGACACGTCAACTTCAAATGGCTTGTAAACAAAGAAAGAATTCAAGTCATGCTTGAAACTTTGCATGTGTTCTCAGGATAGTTATACCAACTTGAGAAAAAAGTTTGGAGCTAGCAGTGCTATCTCTTGGTGAGCGCAGGAACTTTTCAACCAACCTGTAATCATTGCATTGTCATTGCTTCCTTAGAGTAAAGTAAGAGTAGTGGAAGTAGCTATATTTGAATACATCCATCTTATAACACGCCAATTATAAATTTATCGATGAAACCATCAGAAAGAAAGTGATGCCTCTGCCATAATAGTGATGCTTTTATTGCTTCTTTGGCAGCCTCATTTTTAATATCATTTATATATTAAAAATGAAGCATGGAGTAGCGGTAAAAGACATATGCAGATTTATGAAAAAAAGTTGTAAGCCAAAATTATTTAAATTTAAAAAAAAATTCAATTAAATAAATAAAAAAAAATGTAAATCTTAATTTTAAATTTGAAAATTGTATATAATGTATTCGTTTACTCTACTGTTAAATGAAATATATTTTAAAAGTTATTACAATAGTATTTAAATTACTTCAAAGAAATGGTTTGATAAGAAAATATGTGCCAGATTACTTTTAAATAGCTGACTTTATAATGGCATCACAGAAAATTATTTTGAAACACTTAAAAAAATTTATGTTTCGACCAACAATTCCTTATAAATTCCTCATAGTGCATCTGCTGGAATTAAACATTTCAAAAAGGAAAATAAATTTTTTGCATTCGCAATTTTTTTGAAATAATGCAAGGTTTGCCTTATGTGGTTTTAGTTTTGTTAATTTTTCGTCCGTCCGTGGAGTAAATTTTGCTAATTTAAATTTTTTTCTCAAATTTTGTTTAATTTTTTCTAAATGATATTGAATTTTTAAAATTTTTTTTCTAGGGGTTATTAAAATAATATATCCGTAAAAAATGTTTTCTATAATAGCCGAAATATCTTCCAGCTGATAAAATTATGATATGTTAACAATACTTTGAAGATTTTTGGTTCGAAAGACGAAATTTCTGACGATATCTTCCTGACGATATACCTTCAAAATATTTGTTGGGGTTTAGTTAGTGTTCACTCACAGTGAATATAAACCGAATTTCTAAATTGTATAGAATATGTTGTGGAATATTGATTGCTAAATTCAACACTTTTGTCATTACACATATTCTTATACTTTCTAATACATTGCGATAAAATATTTGCTTTTATTTTTTCATGTATTTCATTTATACTTTTGATTTGTTGTGTTCCTGGCCCACAACCGATATTCTTAGCATTTGCCTTTTGGCATTTTATGTTGAAATTTTTATTTTTTTTTATGTATATTCTTACATAAATATACGTTTTTATATTTAAAGTACAATTTTACACCTCAAACGATTCAAGTACGGAAAAAAAGTTTTGTATACTTAATTATTGAACAAATTTCCAAGAAAATCATTTTGATATATTTTATCCAAAAAAGTTTTATCAAATCATCAAATCATGCTTCTAAAACTAAGATGTTAAATCTTTTGTAACATTTTATTTGAATATAATGATATGTGATATGTTTAAGGTCCAAAGGAAATATTTTTTGTGAAAACGTTGGCCATTGCTAATATTTTAGCCCCCCTAAATCTAAGGAATGAAAAAAACATTTGTCCGAAGGTTGACATTTTGTGACATTATCTAAGATAAAAAGCCATTAAGTTGGTACAAAATGTAAAATATAATAGTTTTGGTAAAAAATATACACAATCAAACCATGTTAAAATAATGTATAATAAAACAGCGTTCTTTCTCCAGTGAAGCACAAGATTTACTCCTAATAATCTCTATATTTAAGAAATAATTAAGTTAAATGTTACCTAAAAACGTTGAAGGATGAGGTACTGAACTATTTTTGTAAGCATTTCTTGTGATAAATTAGACTGTTGGAAATGAAATATTTCAGTATAATGTTCCGTTGATATTAATAATGCGTTTGCGTTTTCCAAATCCTTAAACGTGTTTAAAATATGATCATAATGTTGAATCCAAGTCCATAAAAAATAAAAAAGTTTAACTAATTTTCAGAAATATTGGGACTTAAGCTGACAAAATAACATAGTACAACAAAATGTGGTCTGAGAATTTCAAAGTCAGCAAAAAAGATTTTGTATGAAAGTTAAATTTTTTTTAACTTTTTCCACAACAAAAATTCTATTGTAAAATCTATATATGTGATCATATGTGATCATGTATGTTAATTTATGTCCAAACATGAGCATACATGTTGATATTACCTAAACTTTCGTTAATGCGCATATATATGGACACACATAGACACATATGGATGTACGAGGATTTATGTATCCATGTATGAATTGACGAAAATATCGCTAACGTTCAGGCATCCGTAGCAATCGATCCAAATCAGTCTATTCCGCGGCGTTCTCAATAACTGGACATCTCCAAGACCACTTTATGGCGAATTTTGCGTAATGATCTTGGTTTACACCCATAAAAAATCAAGCTGACTGAAGAATTGAACCGATGTACGTTCGCGATGTACGTTCTCCGATTGAACTTTGGAAAAGATGCGCCAAGATGATGAATTTAATCGCAAAATCATCTTCAGTGACGAAGCTCATTTTTGGGTCAATGGGTTCGTCAATAAGCAAAATATGGGTTATTGGTTTGGTGAAAATCCACATGTGCTTCATGAATCACCACTTCATCCACAAAAAAATAACTGTTTCTTTCGGTTTGCATGCCGGCGGCGTCACTGGGCCATATTTTTTTCGTCGGTAATAACGGTCGTCACGTTACTGTGAATGGCGATCGTTATCGCGCCATGATTACCGAATTGGAAAACATGGACTTGGACGACATGTGGCTTCAACACGTTACAATCGATTTATTGAAGAGTAAGTTTGGTGAGCGTGTTATCCCAAGAAATGGACCAGTCAATTGGCCTCCGCGTTCGTGCGATATAACTCTTCTGGACTTTTTTCTTTGGGGCTACGTCAAATCATTGGTCTATGCCAACAAGCCGACGATGTTGGAAGAACTCAGTGCCAACATTGAACGCGAATAGCAGCTGTAACGGCTGAAATAGGTGACCGAGTCATCGAAAATTAGGTCCAACGAATCGACAACAAACATACAACAAACAACACTATTAATCATTATAACAAACAAACGAACAACACGAGCCTGAAATATAAAGATCACAACTTGTTTGTTATAATTATTAATAGTGTTATAATAATTTGTTATAATAATTAATATTTAATAATGTGTTTGTTATAATAATTAATATTGTTGTTTGTTGTATGTTCGTTGTCTTAGGCCAAAAAAAAAAAACAAAAAAAAATCTCTGTACTTGGGCTAGCACCATAGCTAGAAGCTAAGTGTTTCTGAAAATCGGCTAAGAATTTCATGGTGTCGGCTGAGAATTTTATGGTGACGGCTAACTGGCTACGAAGCTAAGGTTGAAGCTAAAAATGTTGCATTTTGTACATCCTGATCTTTATACCGTTCTTGTCTAAAGTACCTACCATGTGGCCTGCTTAAAAGTCATGACATGTTCTTTTGAGTTGATTCTGTTATATGGTCTTTGGGGCTAGTTGTGTGATATGTTCTTTTAGACCAGTCCTGTGACATGTCTCAGAGAGCAATTGATCCCCTACTAGGACAAAGCCCATGTTAAAGTGACCGGCCCTTTTCATATAAAAAAACCAGTTTCGTGACTGGTCCCTATCAAAATGAACCGGTCACGTGACGGGGTAGGTCCTTTTACCGCAGGGTAATAACTTAAGTTACACAAAATGAGTGTTATTTTGGGTTTTTCCGCTATTACTGTAAAAATGTACACATTTTGTGGCGTAATATTTTGTATTGCGTGTCTTTTATTGCAAAAAAGTGAGTTCAATTCATTGTATTATTTCAAATATTACAATAATTTTTACTTGACTACCTTCCCTCGTATCAAGTTTATGATTCGTTGCACTAAAACACACACAAATAAAAGAATTTTTTTTATTATCTTCAATACTTCTAAATCCAGGATAAACTGTCTTATATGAGAGAAAAAGTCTCATCATAAATTATACGATGGATGGGTATATATTTTTTAGCAAAAACCACAAACGTATAGAGTCTTATAGGGTTCAGATCATATAACTTGTTTCTCGAAATTCTCGACTTTGAACCAACATAAAAAAAATTAAAATTGTTACCCTATCAAAGCCACGTAGAGTTAGCATATGTGATTTTATTTTAGTGGGGTATATACCTAACTTCTTAAACTCACTTATTGTACCAAAGTTTTGTAAAGTGGTAGGAAATGTTACATGTTTGAGATAGCGTAAGTAATACCGAAAGACATTGACAACAGGATTAGTCCTTACGAAACATTTCAGTAAATGGAAAAAACACACATTTTGTGTTAAAACATATTAAATAAAGTTTAAAAATATATTTTTATTTGTTTAAGACTTAGTTGAGAGTTCTTGATTTTTTCTTGCAATTAATTTTAGCATCCGTATTAAAATAATTCCGAATTTTTCACACAAATTTAAGATAAGCATTGGCTTAGAAAATTTGTTTCAAACTAATTAAATTGAGTAAATGGGATTTTAAATGGTCGACCATCTCCTATTTGAGTTGATTTTTTCTCTCTTTATTTCAATCTTATTGAAATGCTTGAGTTATCATAACTTATTTTTATTTATTTTTTTTTTGTATAATGGTTTCCTTTGTATATTTATGTTATATGCTTTACTTTTGTAGTTCTTGCATAAAGCGGAAAATACATTGCTTTTATACATAAAAGAGAACAAAAAAGTTGAAATCACGATATTTCAATTTAACGCTACTATGATCTTTAGTTAAAATGTTATTTTGTGATTTATGCGAATATTGCGAGTCTAGCATTCAAAATTCTATGGCAAAGTAAACTTTTGTGACTATTCTTTTGAGTTTTTAGATTTCATTACAAAATTACTACTTACTTTACCTGTCTGTCTGCCTGCCTTTTATTTTTTTTTTTTTGGTAGGTTTCAATAATTTTTTTATGTACTTATATCGAAAGGTAGACTGAATAAAAAAAGGCAAATTTATTTGTGTACTGCTAGTATAGTGTAATTTCATTTTAAAATTGTTCATGTTTTATGGTTTGTGACAAATAATAAGGTATATTAAAGCCTAACATTAATTTACAGCAATTGGATATTTATATCTTACACGTGGCAAATTGTAGTAATAATTGATGCAAAGTAACAGAGGTTTGTTGTAGAAAAATATTTTAAAAACCCTTTGAATTCTTTTTTTAAAGGAATTTTTAGTATTTATATATTTCTTTAATTCGATGTTGATTTTTTTATTTAATGTATTGTAAATACATACTATTTATAAAACCTACTTTGTTTGTTTATAATCTTTGATTAAATGAAAGTGAAAGGATCTTATATTAATAAATGTTTTATTTAATGTCGGCAATTATGTATGGAATAAAATATCAGATAAATGTCCGCCTCTGTGAGCCTCACAAATGCGAGCCCTTTTGAGCACATTTTTCATTACATTCTCACACATTTCACGCGCTATTTCATTAATTTCTGGTTTGTTTGCATAAACTGTGCTTTTTAGATATCCTCACAAAAATAAGTCCGGAGCAGTCAAATCAGGCGACCGTGGAGTCCAATCAACATCACCATTTCTTAAAATAACTTGTTGTGGAAAGATTTAATTCCATTGTAATCCTGGCTGTATGTTATGTGGCACCGTCTTGTTGATACCACATGTTCACAATCCCAAAGCATGCAGTTGTGGCGTTAAAAAGTTTTCAAACATATAATCGCTTCCATTCACAGCTACCATTACGCCATTTTCATTTTTAAAAAAGTAAGATCCAATGATTCCTCCTGACCAAATTACACACCAGACTGTCACCTTTAATGGATGCAAAGATGACTGATGAATAATTCGAGCCGACTATTCTGTTTATTCACATATCCATTCAAATGAAAAGGTGCCTCGTCACTGATTATGATTTTTTCATGAAAATCGGGGTTGTCATGAGCGAGGTGATTTAACGATTAAAACACTTTGGTTTATCGAATATTTTTCCATAATAAATTTGCCACGTGTCTACTTCACGACTGCCAAATATGAACTGTCAAGACTAATGTTTACCAAAATGGAGGCAAAAGAAAGTAGTATACCTTCCCGTCGGACACCCTGTACTTCATTTTAAAGCTTATCTTTCTCACTCCACAGTGTGCTAGGGTGTGTGCTAACAGGCTAAATTAAAACTAACTCTGCGGTTACACGTGCAAGATTATTTTTTTCAATTTTTCTCATATACGGTATGTCAAAATCTCTCGAATGGAAAGCTGTGACGTAGACTGCATGCAATTTGAATACAATTTCGTTTCCAAAACGCCTTTATTAATGAAAAAAGTACAAATTGTCTTACTGTGTCATTGTTATATTGTGGCAGAGTATTTGTAGAACGAAACATGAAAATATATTTACAAGAATTGTGATCAGCTGTTAAAATTGCTTCTCAGATTGCCTGACGGATTGAATGAGAAATAGAATACCATGCAGTTTTCAATTTCAAAAAGTGTGATTGTGTTAGTAAAAAACTGTGAGTGTATTGCAAATTCAAAGAAATTGAGAGAAATTAAATTGAAGAAATTCAACCTGTAACCCCTGGGTTAACTAATATATTTTGTATATAAAAGTTGGCAACGCAATTTAGAGTACATATTTGTTGAACTAAATTATTTGACAACCTTAATTTTTGAAAACTAATAAATTGCTTGTTTTGAAAATTTAAAAAAATTAAGTTCTAAATTATTTGACAACCTAAATTTTTGAAAACTAATAAATTGCTTTGTTTCGAAAATTGAAAAAAATTAAGTTCTATAAATATTTTTGTATCTCAAATTGTTCTATAATTGAGTTAATTCGCACAAAAGTTGCAAATTACTAAAATTCTGGATGATGAACTAAATATAATGTCAAGATAGGATTCCGCACACTTCTGGCTAAATTTTTAAAAACTGTAAGTATGACAGAAGAATTAGTTTAGCTAAGCTTCAAATTATCCACTCCGCACACAGCCTAAGTTTAAACCTACATCCCGTTTTAACTGAATAAAAACAGCTGAAAAATTTACTTGATTCGCAAGTATCTCATAACGCACCTAATTTATTTTTTTTTATAGTTTTTCACACATATCGGTAATGTATAAAAAGGAAATTGTGGTTATCTAATAAATCTATGATTTTTAATCAAAATCACAGCTAAACCGCTTTATTTTAAACATTGCTACTAATTTTTATAGATTTGCTGATTTTTAATAAGTTTTTCATAAAATGTCCACAAGGTTACAATATTGATCAAATAGGATTCGCCCATTGAAACATATGGGTTGTTCTATATGAAATCATTAAATCAGCACAGCTAGCATGTCTTAGATTTTAATTAAATTAATTGAAAATGTTCTTTAGGGTTTCAAAAACGAAAATCCAAGAGGATTAAATTTTTGCCCTTGCCACTTCCGGTTCATGCAGTGTTGGCGCTGATGAATATGAAAGTATAATAATTTTCAGATAAAAAATACACTTGTGGTAGAAAAATAAAAAATTAAAATTAAAAAAAAATTGTTACCTGAAATTTTAAAAATGTTTATATTTTAAGCTACAATTTCTTTTAAATATTTTCTCTCTTCTTGGATTTACAGGCGTTTAAAGAGAAGCAAAAGTACAGCAATTTGGTTCATATATCAAAATTTTAAGTGTACTAGTTACATTGGTATGTATTGGAGTTCATCAGAAATATATCAAATTTCTAATAGTAAAGTTTTTATTTTATAGTTGACCTTTGTAGTACTTTTATGTACGAAAATGTATTTTGAGTCTGGTTCAAAATCATAGAAAATTTTTTCAAAAAATTTAATTATTTTTATTTAGAAATCATGGAGAATACACTGCAAATGTAATTAGACACGAGGTAAATGGAATGCATTTTCTGGTTAGCTACGACCTTCATTAACATTCTTTGTGCCCTTGATAGTGCTAATTGTAAATATCTCTATTTAACTCACAAATCCAAAGAAAAAGCTATTTATGCTAACATACAGTTGATTTTATTTATTATTGACTAGATGAAATTTACTTACTATTTTTGTGTTTTTTACATTCTCCTCTTATTACTAGAATAAAAAAATCAACTATATGTTCATTTGATTTGTGAGTTAAATAGATATATTTACAGTTAGCACTTTCAAGGGCACGAAGAATGTTGGTGAAGGTCGTAGTGGACCAGAAAATTCATTCCATTCAGATTGTGTCTAATGACTTTATTCTCCATGATTACTAAATAAAAATTAATTTTTTTTCTCTTATCCAGACTAAAAATACATTTTCATACATCCCAGCAAAACTTTGATAATGGGTGCGATATTCTCATGCGTTACCTTGTAATAATAGCTCGTTATGTTTTCATTATTTGCAAGCATAAATTAATAAGTTACTGCTTACTGATTACGTTATATATGATTTATAAATGTAAAGTAATAATTGACATATTTTTGAAAAACTACACCTAAAAAAGGTTGTAAGTTAAAATAACTAAAAATATCATTTAAAAGAAATGATATTTCATTTAAAAACCGGCCTACTTTATTTTCATTTAAATTAAATGCCATTTGTTATATATTTTTAAATGTTGATTAATCAACTGACACATCCGTAAGAAACAAGTGATATAATAAGTTAAAATAAATGTCAAAATTTTACCTACCAATTCTAAAAAAATAAATGTTTTTTCCATTTATTTGAAATTATTTCCGTTTTTGTATTTTTTTTTTTTTTTTTTTTAATATACTCGTACAATACAAAATGTATGTATGCATATGAAGCTATAAACTCCTTTAGTATGAATGTGTTTGTATATGTATGTGTGTTTATGAAGTTCTTGTAATTTGTATTAAAAAATTTCGTATATATACAACCAATTTAAATAAAAAAACAAATTGAAATTTTTTGAATATTTTTTGTTTTGAAACAGACAGCAAACAAAATTTAAATTTGTAATAACTGTTACGGACACAAATAAACCACAAGTTTCCGTTTTGTGGGTAAATTTTTATTAAATTTCAAACAAATGAAAAAATAAATGAAACCAAACAAAAAAATGCTAAATGATAGTAAATTATTTCGAATAAATGTATAAAAAAGTTAATATAGATATTTCTTTGTAAAATAAATGTATGTTCCTTTATTTTTAAATGGAACGGAAAACTTTTTTGTTAAACTACAAACACTTAACTACATAATATTCTGAGTGTATTTTTAGATACATTACTTTGTGTTTTTTTGTGAGCAAAAGGGTAATGTATGTTTGTTTTGACAACACTAGCGAATAAACGAAGCGCAATAATTTATTAAGGTTTAACGCAATCAAATATTATATGCATCGGTAGCTCAGTGGGTAGAGTTCTTGGCTGGCAACCAGAGTATCCTGGTTCGATTCCCATCATGGCCACATTGTTTTTAATAACGTTTAAAATAATTGTAATATTTTTTTTTAATAAAAATTCCTCTTTTAAAAATCTATTTTTAGACACATTACTTTTTCCATTCTCGTAACCATATAGTAACCCTATACATTATCACCTCTAAAGTAATGGGTCTATACTCAGTGAGGTGTAAAGTAATCCATGGGCCCGTATAGCTGTATATAAAATATATTTAATTTTGCAATGTGATCACTTATTTAAGTTTTTGCATAAGTATTGAAATTTGTATTTTTTTATTTCAACTGCTTTTTAAAAACTTCTAAAAGAATTACTTTTATTTTTTTATTACACACAATCAAAATGTATTCCCAGCTTAGAACATTATTGTTACAAAAATTTTGGATATACCGCGATCCATTTAAAACTTTTAACCTAATCAAATTTGCAGCCTACCGAAAAATGCGTGGGTAGGCAAAAATTCAACATATGTGTACTTTTGTAAATATGCAATAATAACATAAAATATTTGATAAACTTCTGTGAAAGCAAATATACAGTTATTATTTATTGCCTATTTTTTTGTTAGTTTTGTAATCCCAAAAAGAATCTATCAAACAACCTACTTCTATACTCGTATAACAATACTGCTTATTAAGTGTAAATAATACGATTACTAATGATTAAAATTCCCCCCTAAATCAAAGTGAACTTAATGTTGTCTACAAGAACATTCTTATGCTGATTAACAAGATTTTAGAAAAATAACTGCCACTTTATCTAAAGATAACGCCATAGAAACAAGAGCGTTTGAAATTAAAATCAACAATAAAAAAATAAACAAATTTTAGTAAACAAGCAATTATTTGTTTGAAATTTTTTTGAGCGAAAAGAAAAACATTCACTTAAAAAGATACTTATTTTAATATCATAGTGTATAAAAATCTGAAAATTTACTATGACAATATGATTTGCTTTCAATAAAAAGTGTTATCCAAAGTAAATTGTTATCCAATTTATGACAAATCTAGTTTGGAAAATGCACCATATGTATTTTCTTTTTGCTCATAAAATATAATAAAAATTAATTTGATGAAATTATTTTGTTTTATTTCTTTTTTATCTTTTAATGTTGAATATTTACACATAAAAGATTTGTGTACAAGTAATTTTATAATTTAATTTACATAGTATCGTACCCTTGCTTTTCTTAGGTATTAAATCCGTACTTTTTCTTTGTGGTAGCTTTTTTATGAATATGATTTCCTATTACAGGTGGTCTAGAACTAGATATTAACAAAAATATACCCCACAAAACGCGAGTATAAGGTTATAAAGCACTATATAATCGATTTCAAAAGAACCTGTCTAAAAAAAACTGTAGACAACTTTAAGTTATGACAATTTAAAATTTATTGTCAAAAAATGTGTGCTTCTGCCAATGGGGAAAAAACAGTTCAGTTCACAGCTACCCTGTGACTGCGGATAATTGATAATTGTGTCTATTCTGTCACTTGTCCCCTAAGCAGGGCAAACGAGACTGGTGTGGAAAATCCTACAGGATAATCAGTTCACAATTCAATTTGAAAAAATACAAATTGTTGATCTCTTAATTTCTATTTTGAGTTTTTTGTGTTCGACCTAACAAAGAAAAAACTCTCATTATTTCTTATAATCTTTCCAGTGATATTCAATTCGATACTCTGTTTATAGCTAGAACTACCTCGCTCCTTTAAGTAGCCATCAACCGCAAATCTATTACCACCTAGCCATTTTTTCAAGTTTGGTAATTCGAACTTTAATTTAATTATTTTGGCCAATTTTTTCCATGTATGCAATATTTTCTATTCACTGATAAATCCAAAAAAAAATACTAAACAACGTAGCGCCTTTTCACCAAATTAATTTCTTAAAATTTACTGCCTCCATCTATACGTCGGATGGGCTAGTTTTGGGACCGCCCTTGTATCCAAAATTAAAATTTTAATTTTCTTCCCTTACAGCCTTTGTCTTGTAAGTAGAGCACCGTGTGATCGTGGCCTGCTGACGGCCAGTATATTTTTTAAAAATATTTTTTAATTAATTGGAAAATATAATTTTAATTTGCGACAGTTCGGTGATTCTTTTTTTTTTTTAGCCTCGTGACAGGTTGTTTGGAGTAACAGCATGTTCTTTTGCGTCAGTTTTGTGACATGTCACAAAGCGTAATACATCCCATCCTATAACATGCTCATGCTAAAGTGACTGGTGCCTTTGTTATAAAAGAATTAGTCCCACGTATTATGTTCTATGATAGATCCATTTACAACAGAGTAATTATTTAATGTTGTAAAATAAAAAAAAATTGATTTATAATCAAACTTAATTTTTAATAAGTTTTATATCGATTATACAATATTATAGAAAATTAAACCAAATCAAAAGTTTCACACTTCTTAAACAATTTCAAAACTTTTCACAGATTCTTTCCCAGCCTTACAAAAGTAATTTGGAGTGATGTTCTGCAAGATATGGCAGTTGCTGCTGTTTTGCACTCACCAAAAAAAAGTATGTAATGGCAACTTACAATTTTGCTGTTATTACGGAAAATTTTACTAATTTGAGCCCAGCGGTCTTTTTTGCTAATCTTAGAAACACATGTCTGTTAGCATATAGTATAGGGTACGCCAAATAACTTTTTTTTTTGAAAATACTATAAAGAAAAACTTCTGAATATTTTCTCAAATTTATTTTTTTATTTGAAAGTACAATGCTTCCGGTTAATAATGGAAAAATTTCATTCAAATGGCTGCCTCGGCTGGCCATGCAGTAGCCTACACGATCGGTAAAATTTTTAAGCACATTATTGATTGTGTGCAGCTGTATTTCACCAATAGCTTCACAAATATTGTCCTTTAAAGCGTCAATTGTCTCTGGCTTGTCGGCGTAACAGTTATCTTTGACGGCACCCCACAAATAATAGTCCAACGGTGTCAAATCGCAGGTGGCCAAACGACATCAGCTCTGCGGCTGATTATGCGATCTTCAAAAACAGGGCGCAAACATCGAGTGTAGCTTCGGCTGTGTGGCACGTAGCGCCGTCCTGTTGAAACCAAATGTTGCCAATATCCTCCTCTTCAATTTTTTTGAACAAAAATTCGTTCAACATGGCCCGATAACGATCGCCATTGACTGTAACGGCCAGCCGAGGCAGCCATTTGAATGAAATTATTTTCCATTATTAACCGGAAGGATTGTACTTTCAAATAAAAAAAGAAATTTGAGAAAATATTCAATAGTGATTTTTTTATAGCATTTAAAAAAAAAGTTATTTGGCGGAAAATTAGTAGACAAAATTAGTAAGCTTTTTGTAAATTGAAAATTAAAATCGCTTGGCTAAAATCAGCAAAAAAAAATATACTAATTAAAAATTCTTTTAGTTTTCTTCGTTTTTTTTGATTTGTATATTATTTTATTTTAAATTAAGCTTAAGGTCTCTTTTTATTTATAAAAAATAATTATAAATATTTATTTATCCCAATATTTCGTCACCACATTGGGTGACTTGTTCAGGGGAAATTTTTTTGTATAACTAATAAATGAAAATATTAAATTAAAAACTTGTATATAACAATTTTTTAAAAATTTAAAATAAAATAATATAATATACTAAATATTATTAATATTAGTACAACCAAATTAGTATAAAAAAATAAGGCCTACCAAATTTTGATCAACATGTAAATTTGGTAATATCTAGAGTCTGTTGGACACTGCGTAGACTTTATAATGCTGCTTGTTACTTACCGTTCGCTGTACGATATCGTGTCGCACTATCGTTGTGTCTTCCACATTTTCTTTATTGTATTGAGGTTTACTCATGTACATCTGCTAGAAATATTGATCGGTTGGAAAAATGCTTCAATAGAGTTATTCGTTACATATATGGACTTCGTTTTAGAGATCATGTTGCTGAATATCGAAGACAGGTATTGGGATGTGAATTTAGTCAATATATAGACTTAAGGCAAATTTTTTTTTCTATAAAGCTGTAAAATATAGTAATCCGCCATACTTGTTAGACAAGTTCCATTTTAGTGCTTCTACTAGAACGCATAGTCTAATTTTCCCCAGGCATTTCTCACTCATTATGAGACGGTCATTTTGTGTTAATACCACTAGATTGTGGAATTCTACGATACCTTACCAGGATCGTAAATTTTCACACTCTTTATCGACTTTTAAAGCCATTTTCTTGTCGAGTTTGTAGATTTGCTATTGCAGGCTGGTATCATTCAATTCTTTTTTTTTTGTAATATTAGGGTATGGTTTGTGCAAATATCAGGGACTTTATACATGTGTTTTTTATTATAATTATGATTTTAAGTTATTTTATGAATTGTTGTAATTGTATTGTAGTACTGCCAACTTTGGCCCTATGGGCTTGAGGCATTTTATTATAAATAAATAAATAAATAAATAAAATAAATAAAATTTTAGTCAACTGATGTAAATTCAATGAATTGTAAGATATAGCAAAATTTTAATTTATAAAAAAAAATATTATGAAAATGCCCAAATTAACTCAATTACACTTACACTTGTTACACTTTAAAGCTGCTCATTTCTTTTGAAATTGCCTTACAAACTCGAATATATATATATATATATTTAATTTTTTTTATCTAACACCTTTTTTATTTCATTTATTTTTTCACAAAATATTTTGGACAAATAAAAAAAATCAAAGGCTTTAAAAAATAATAAAACCATACGCGAATTTACCATTTTGTTTTCATTTGCTTATAATTATTTTGAAAAATATTTTTAGTAAATTTTTTCAAATTATAACTGCTTTAAGGGCTGATTTTAAGAACTTAAACAGTTTTTAGTCCTATTTTAAGTGAATATCCTATTTGACCTGAAAATTATCTTCACTTCCTTTTTTTAACCTATGTACCATTTGAGGACAATTTAAGTTTGTATTCATTAGTTGTAATTACACTGTAATTAAAATTTCAACTTTCAAAATGACACAGAAAAACACAGTGGTATACTCCGTTTTAAAAGATCAGCTCAAAATCAAGAAATAGTGCAATTTTTAATTTTCTTAAGAGATTTGTTGGTGTTTTTAGGGAAAATAAAGCAAAATCTCTTTTGAAATTATTTTATTTATTGATTTTTTTACTTATTTACTATTTATTAATATTTTTTCGTTTGCAACCAAAAAAATCAAAATTTTGTTCAGGAAATAAAAGGCATAAGAGTCATTAAAATATGTTACAATTATATAACGTATACGTACTGTTAAACTTTTACTCGATTAAACACATCCCAGTGTAGAATTAATATTTGGGTATCATTATTTTTTGAATTACAAATAATTATAACTTATTTAATTGTAGATTAATTAAAAATAACACTAATAAATAGTAAAAAAAAAAACAATAAATTAAGTCATTGGAAAACAATTTTCAAAGTCTTTTCCTTAAAATAAAATCAAAAAATTGACGAAATTCAAATTGTTTAGTAATTTAAGGTATAGTACTCCAGAATATAAAAAAATTGATATCCGCATTGCCTATAGGTGGTTTAAATCCAAAGCTGCCACATGAAATAAAGCCGAAAATAGCGCTTGAGGAGATTCGGCTAAAACCTTAAGTATCAGGACAATCAAAAAAGCCGAATCACTTTCTCGCTTAAATATGACTGCGGCCTCCATATAAAACCCCATAAATTATATGTGAAATTAATTTTAAATCCAATTCGCATTTAAATTATTTAAAACAATCCTAAAATTTCTATAAGAACCATAAAATCATACTTTTTACCCCGTGCATTAACTGCTTTAACATAAGTTTTATCTATCTAGTTTATCACATTTCTCTCTTCAATCACACATAACAATTTTATCGAAATCAGTAGTTGACGCTGGGGCTACATACCTTATAAGTCGATATTCTTATAAAATACCTTTATCAACCACGTGTTTTCATAAATTTTTTTAACATTAACATCAAATCAAACAAACAAATAACAATAAAGCATACTTCATATGAAAAGAATTTTTTCATTTATGAAGTACACTTGTAAAGCAATTTAAAAGAATGTCATTGAGACATATTTTAAACTATGGTCAGTTAACAAGTCCTCCTATTGGTGGGTATTTGTTTTAGTTTTAAAGATGTTTCACTATTTCTTTTTCAATTCTAAAAATGAATACACAGGAAGAAATTCCCAGAAAAAAGTAGTATTGGTAAGCCGCTCTTTTTCTTATCAGAAATAACCATAGATGCAAATAATATTGCACCAGCATACACTTTTTTGACAGTAGTATCTAAAAGTCATGTGCTAATACTACTCCCTGCAATATTACAACCATTAATTATAGTTATATTTTATTACATTTCACATACTGAAATAAGAATTATACAGGAAGCGCCATATTTTATGTCGGTATGGCAACATTTAATAACTTTCACATTTGTTAACAGATTGACTTACCCCTCAAAACTTGCTATTACCAGGTAAGGAAAAATGGAATAAGAAAACAAAAATGTATAACTACTTACACTTTGGTCCAATAACAGATTATTTATATAAATCCTTACTAAGAAAGTGATGAAATAAGTGGTTAGCAATAGGGACTTAAATAACATACTTGTAATAAGTAAAATAAGTCATGTAAAATGCAAAGTTCAGTTAAAAATTTATGAAAATCAAGTAGGAATAATAAAAAAAATAATTTTTCATTATGTTTTTATTTGCAATAAAATCGAACTTTCTTATAATTTTAAAGCCTCTATATATATCAATGACGGTAACTCTTTATTGAATAACTTTCAAATAAGTAGTGTATTAGTTTAGATTTAGAAGTACTAGGCAATAAACCATGTTTCTGAAACTATTCGTCGTTTGGTATCGAATTTTGATAGTCCACACGATTGCCCACATGCGCCCAAGATCTTCTAATAAACTCGTTGAAGCAGTAAGAGAGTATTGCCGACAACCCAAATAAGTCATATTATCACTGCGCTTATCATTTTGGCGTTATACAACCACTTTTCGGTACATTGTTAAAGATGATTCAAATTGTATCCTCATAAAGTGAAACTGATTAAAAGAATTTTGCTGGCATCTCGGCCTCGTCACTTGCAATACAGCCAAACAGTTGCTCAAACCTTTAATGACCGACGAGGGCTATTTAACATAGTGCTAATAATACAAATTTCCGCAATTGAAGAACAGAGAATTCATACGTGATCAGAATATACCATTGCGTGAGCAGGGGATAATTTTTCTGCAGAGAAAGCGAAACTGTCAATGAGAAACTCTATTGGTGGATATTGGCTCATTAGGTCTGCCCGAAAACGCTTGAAAGAGGTCTGAGTGCTTACTGGTTTCAACAAAATGTTGTACCATGCCACACTGCAAATCAAAAATGCAGTTTCTGCAACAACATGTGATGTGAAAAAAGGCGACTCATCTCCAGTTCTGACTTCTCCGGACTTTTTTTGTGGGGTTATTTGAAAAGTAATGTGTATACCAACAAGCCTCAGACCATTGACGAGCTCAATGCTGAAATTATCCCTATATCGCCCGAGATGCTCAAAAACGTTATCGAAAATACAGCAAAAGAGGCACATGCCATTTGATTGTGTTGTATTCAAAAAATAGTCCAAATGAATTGAATATTAAATTTAAATTAAATAACACACACATACTCACTTAACAATATAAAAGATAGCGCAGCCGTATATGTAAAGGTCTAGAAGTGATTGAATGAATGGGGTGGGTCTTATTAAGAGCATTTGGAATTAAAACAAATTTTGAATTAACTACTTTGGCAAGTTCGCTCCAACCAATGGTTAGCTGCTGTTAAAATAGAAATAACATAACAAATATTGAAGCTAATATGGGCCTTTATGGGATTTTTATGATAAATATGTTTAATTCTAAAAAAAAATGATACTTGCTTGACCAAAATAAAGAGCATGATATAAAACCAAATTTGGTTCCAACCTAAAATTCAGTTGTGTATCTTTCATATTTCTTCTGTCCCAAGCGGAATAGGGTTGGAACAACTAAATTGGGGTTGTGACAACTGAGTTTTCAGTTGCAGCATCACAACGATTCATTTATAATCAAATCCGTTTGGGACAACAAATAATGATAAGAAGTTTCCGAATTAAAAAAATTTTCCCAGGTGCCACATATCCCTCCGAAAATAATGTAGCAAAACGAGGCATCCTAGTAGTGCAGTTAATTTCTAAAGTTTTTACTTTGAAATTGGAGTAATCACCCTTATTCTAGTTGTCGTCATCGACACAAGACAATGTTGTCTTGGGATTTTTTTTTAAATTGGTATTCCCGTTGTCGTTATCGAAAATAATTGATAACTGTCGACAAGTATTTGGTATTCTGTAAGAAAATGTGACGACGATATTGTCTTGTAACAACTCTGATTTTGTCGACACAGTTTTAAGTAACGACTTGAGGAAAAGTAATGACTGAAAAAAAACGGAAAAAACGGCCCACAGAGAATAATGTAAGATGGATGGCAGAAGGTAAAGAAAGCATGATCATATAAAGTGCATTATAAAAATATAACAAAATTTATTTATAGGTTTGGCGAGACTTAAAATTTATAGCCTGCTCCTCGATCTCGAACGAAAAACTAGTCGAACGAAAGCAAGTCACTCGAATTCGAATCAATTTGGGTTTCTCTATTTCGAAAGCCTTCGATCGACTTGACTTACGTGTGTCAATTTTTGTTTCTTACGCATTTACAAATCACAGAGATGCCAGATCATATATTTTGAGCATTTGTTACAATTTTCTTTAAAAGTAGCAAAAATACTACTAAACTGCTTAAAGGCAAAAACAACCCTGTTTAACAGTGATCAGCTGTATATGACAAATGAAATAAAAAATAACAATAAACAAACCAATTTTTATTTGGAAAGTGTGTTTATTTGTGAAAATTTTTGTTATCGATTGTTTGTGGGTGAAATTGTTGTTTGGAGAGCTTTTCTGTTGCCTGTTGTCTGTTCGGTGCTAAAGTCCTTGTAAAATAAAAGATCTAAAATAAAAAATGTAAATATGAGCTTCTTGGGCAAACGTAAGCCACAAACAACACACACATACCATTTACCACTCAGCAACATCCTAATAGGGGGTGAAACGGAGTTTAGTTTTCTGGCCAAATTTTCCTCCTCTGCGGAAAATTTGTTTGCTCCGAACAGCAGAGTCCTTCTGGCAAAATCAGGCCTTTCTTCCATATAAAATACAAGCGTCTTCGGCTGGTCCATTGTTGATTTTTTTAACTAAAATTTAAAATTCTTAATAAACTATAAATATTTGTATTATTTTGTACTTACTTTTTGTTATCCATTGCTTTTTTTACTTCATTTTGCTTTTAAAAATATCTAATATATATTTACTCGACAAAAAAATAGCAAGTGACTGATTTTGACATTTGCGTTCGAGCTGTTCGAAATAGAGAAACCAAATTTTGTATGAAAACAGTTACGTTTTCGTTCGACTTGTCGTTCGAGTCATCGTTCGCATAGAAATAGAGTTAGTGAAACCCAAATCAGTTTTCTTTCGACTAGAAAGTGAACGAACGTGTTCTTTCGAAATAGAGGAACAGGCTATTAAAGTTAAAAAGAAAATGGTAGCCACCATAGCCGAGTATAATGCTACAGGTGGCGGAAGATTCAAGAAATTTATGTTGAGCCCGCTGGAGGAAGCTGTGGCAAATCTTCTACAGTTTCAGAAGCAGCTGAACCCTAAGTTAAAGTCGTTTCCAACACTGAGCTGGTACGACCCCTGGGCTAAAAATCTTAATGTAGCTGCCAACTTTATTGTTTTGAATATAAATGTGGACTTGATTCCGGTTTTCAAATTAGGTGCTATTGTTTCCAGCACATCTTTGAAGGCTGCTTTATACAGCCAAAAGTAACTTTCAAACCTTTTAAAAAAATTAGAAGATTAACATTCTTTAAAGTAACAGACTCACTTGTTATCCGGCAGATTAAAGATATTGGATTTCTGTATGAGAAGTCTTCTTTCCAATACTAGATTTTCTTTATTTTCGTCATCACTGGTATCAGAATTTAAATTACACATAAAAAACATTTTTTCGCAAAAATAATAAACAAAATAAATCTGCCGACTCAATTTTTAGAGATGTGTTTTTGCTTGAATCGACAAACTGTCAACGTCGTTACAACAGTGTTTTAAAATACCAATTTGGTGTCGAAGTGATGTCGACGTCGAAGCAAAGTGATGTTGACTCAAAAACGACGACGACATTGATAACGACAACTAGAATAAGGGTGAATATTTTATGAAATTCTATCACATAAAAACACATATTTCTTATGGCAGATGACACATTAAAAGCAATCGATTAATATTTAACTACAACTACTATTAACCAGGCACAACCTTGATATATCTTTTTCATTCCATTTAATTAATTAAATACAAAGTTTCTATTGTATATTTGTTTTCTTATGTTCTTTTAATCTTTATGTCAACCATTCAATCTTAAAAGTATATTTTTTAATATAGTAATATAACATACATCTACAACCCTCTTCATTGATTACACTCAATGAGGGTAGACAGAAAGAGAAATCAATTTGCTTCTAAAGAAAATTTTATAAAATGTTTCCAATTATTCGACCCTTAATCGGTTTGGTGATTATTCGAAAAATGAAGAAAATTGATTAGTCGGTTATTTGGGTCGATTAATTGGAAAAATTGTCGAAGAATCGGAAAAATTTGCCATTTATCGATTAATCGTTTAATGCTAAATATATAAATTTCTTTTATCAAAAAGAATACAAAGAGCTGATTTTACGCTGAAATATCAAGTAAAGTCTGTTGCATTGGTTTCTAAAATGGTTGTTTTTTAGAGGAATTTGACTTCTCTTTAAGAAGAAAACGTCGGACACATTCAGTGGAAGTAAACCCTTAAAAACGCTGTGTAGATAATGTTTTACAGAAGTGAGATATTTTGTCGATAAATTTGATTTCTATTTTCTTTATATGACACTGTCCAGAATTAAAAAAAGTGCCTAAATAAATAAGAGCTGCTTTCAAAAAAATTCAATAACAAATTCTTAAAAATATGGTATGAATAGTTTTTGCGAAATTCACAAAGTTTGATAGAACTGCCACTATTCCCTGACTCTTTCACAACCTGGTTTAGGCTTTAGAGTTAAAGAGGTTATCCATCTATTAAAAAAGATATAAAAATCACGCATATTCCTGACAAGTCAACACTAATTTTTCTCTGTTTGTGCAATTAAGAATTCAAATAAGTGAACTCTTAAATGTTTTTGACTAAACAACTTAATTCTACTGAAGTTCCTACTTCATAAAAATTTGTTAATAAATCAAATTAGAAGCAAATTTCATGTTATCTTTTATTTTTTACAATTTTTTTCATAAAACTTTAAATAAAACTGTTTTTTAGAAAATACAGTTTTCGAATTAAAAGCAATTTCATATTATTATTTTATAACATAAGTAACGTGCTTGTTAGGAATATGCCTAGTCACGTGTTTCATTGCAATATATTTATTAATAGATTTTTTGTTAATGCTCTATTTAAATTTTTTCGACATGAAAATATAATTTTATATTACTTAAAATATATTTTTAAAAGAAATTAAAACAAAAAAAAGAATTGTCTATCGTATTTCCTAAAGCATATATAAAATTTGCTTTGATTAAGTCGATTTTAAAAGATTCGATTGTATTTTATTTGATGTTTTCTCTACAATTTTCTTGCCAAAGTTAAGAAAATTCGTATTAAAAAATTAACTTATTATATTTTTTATCGATTATTCGGGTTGAATAATTATTTGAGTTTTAAACTATTAGTATGACATTAACCGAAAAAGAGGCGATTAATCTAGGAATCGATTAGTCGAATTGGAAACGCCCATTTCATATGTAAACTAACGATTGGGATGACATTTTTAGTTGGCACCACACCATTTTAGCGTCTTTGGTTTCTCTTGTTGCTCTACTCTCATTGTTATACTTAATACTGCCAGAAAAGCAAGAGTTTATGTTCCCATTTTTAAGTTTTAATACCCAAAATATCCCCACTTTGATTTTTAATAAAATGTTTAAAAAAATCCATTTTAGGGTCTAAAAGTTTGTTATTAAAAACATTGGTGCTATACAATATTTTGTTAAATTTTCTTTTAATAAATGGGGAATAGAAAAACATTTTGGTACCTAATTTAGTAAAATAAATTTTCTTCTGATAAAAATATCTTTAACCCTACGGTCCATAACCGGGTACCTGGGTAACAATTTAAACCTTAAAGTGGTGCTGTTCCTATAATATTGAAGATATCAACATGAAACTCCGGATCATCAGAGATTTCGGCTAAACTTAGAGACTATAAAAAAGTTTATCAAATTTGGTTAAATATATTAACCAAAAAATGAGTTTAATGTTTTTGCATACAGGGATCCATGACCCGGGTACCCTGGTCATGCAAATTACCTTATATTTCAAAGAAAAAACGTTTGTTTTATTTTTATTTTGTTTCATAATGTTTATTGATGTGTAAAATATGAACTGTAATTGTTTCTTAGTTGA
This sequence comes from Eustalomyia histrio, assembly GCA_949748255.1. Lineage (NCBI taxonomy): Eukaryota > Metazoa > Arthropoda > Insecta > Diptera > Anthomyiidae > Eustalomyia > Eustalomyia histrio. The sequence continues at coordinate 64,917,191 of OX456526.1, forward strand.
ATTATTTATATTTTATTCATTTTAACTTTTTTCTAATATTTGATGTCTAATGTTGAGTCATTGTTGAAACATGGAAAACATTTCCATATTGTTTTAGTATATTCATCGCAAACTGGTTTCTTGCAAACGCTGCAGACTTTTTTCGTCTTACTTTTCCTTTTATCTGGCGAAAAAGCGCACATATAACAGCTTCCTGTTATTGGCTTCCTGCCATCAGTAGAGGCGGCAGTAGAAGTAGATGGTTGCTCGGTATAGGTTACTGGTCTTCCCAAAAAGCTCTCAATTGCTGTTTTTGTGGAAAAATGGCGATTGGTTACTCTTTCTTCTATTATTGGCGCACACAAATCTTCAGCAAGTTTACGCAAAAAGCATTTTCTACGTGTTGTTTGATATGGAACAGTTGTGTTATTCTAATAAAATATAGTGTATGCTGCGAAAGCACTAACATTGGACAAAAACGACAAAGGCCACCTTTTTGTGTGTCCCTGTGTGTTATACTCCCGAAGAGTCTGGTCCATAACAACCACGCCACCTTTCGTTTTGTTATTAAAATTGATGATTTCTGGTTTGCCGTTTTCTTCTACAGTTGCATCATCATGCATAGTCGACAAAATTATTACGGAATTTTTTTTCCTCTGTTTGTATGTAACCATAGTCACCTTCTCGTGGAAACCAAATTTGCTTGTCCCAACGGTCCACCTCTTATCGTCTTTCATTTCTGTTGGTATATAGGCTTTGTTTCGCAGCAGTTTTCCGGCAATGCTAAGTTTGGCGGATATCAGCTGCCCTGCCAGTGGCAGCGTCGTTAAAAAATTGTCCATGGTTATATTACGTCCGCTATTGTGGTATGGCCCAACCAAATCTCTGACTACTCTTTCGCCTACACCAATTTCGCGACCACTATCTTGTTTGCCAGTATATATTTGGCCATGAAGAGGATATGAATTTTAAGCATCGCATATCCACCATACCTTGATACCGTATTTCGCAGGCTTCGATGGAATATACTTGGTAAATTTCGTTCCGCCGCGGTACGGATACAATTGTTCGTCAATTGTTAAATTTTCTGTAGGCACATCATATTTTGCGAGATTGGCACTCAACATTTTCCAAATATCTCGTATTGGAGCAGCTTTGTCTGTGCGCTGCCTCTAGTTTCTTGTTCTCGCGTCGTCAAAACATATAAGACAAATAAGATCCCAGAACCGGTTTAATCGCATTGTTACACGGCATAGAGGATGAGACAATTGCGTCCATAAGTCTCTTGCATTTTCATCATTGAAATGATTTGCCCCTGCCATTATCAGCATTCCAATGAATGCGTATATTTCTGCCACTGCCGTATCCCTCCACTTCAATTGACGCTTTGTTGGGTTTGCTGCTGTGTAGGCATCATAAGTTGAATTGGCTTTTTTGTTGGTATGGCTCACGATCATATCGACCATTTCTATTGTAAAATAACTCTTGAAGCATTGCATACCAGTCATAATTTCCGTCATTCGTAATGGACCACTTCGAGTTCTAATGATGTTGTGACTCCTTATTTGTTGACAAACAGGTGGTATTGGTTGCCATTGAGTACCATCACGTGCAATCATACTTTCTGTTGTGCTTAATGTTGGTGCATTTTCTTAAAACATATCAGTTTCATTGTCACTTTCATTTTAAATACATCTTGCTCAATTTTTATTGGCGTGTCAATAGCGGCTGGAATTTCGTTGTCATTGTCCCAGTCTTCACTCTCTGAGCCTTGGCCTTCTCCAGTAAATACCACTTCTTCTTCCTCAATTGGCACTAAAGCGTCGTCATCCTCAGTCATATCATAAAGTATAGACTCAATATATCTGCTTCTGGCTTCTTTATTCACACGCAGATATTGTCTTTCAATTAAAAATTCTATTTTGCGGTTCATTTTTCTTAAACTTCACTGTTCAACAGTTCAATTTATAATGACGAAATCATTGAAATGTATTCTTTTTTTAGCATAGCTGAACATTTGCTACCTAAAAACACATACCCGGGTACCCTGGTTTTGGAGTCCCGTTCATCCAGCTGGTTATGCAATGTAGGGTTAATTTTATAATAAATGGGAATTCTTCTTTACAAGATATACACCAGGGAGCACAATGATGTAAAAAAGATTAACTAAAACTACTCGTTGTGCATATGGCCGTGTTTTGACAAAGTTTGGTCTTAAATTCGGACACGAAAGTGTTAATAACCTCTTTAAATAAAAAACAATATTAGATCATTAAATATTTACAAATTTTTATTTTACACTATTTAAATTTTCAGCAAATAATTATCGATTTTAACATTTATAGCACCCAAATTTAAAGCAATTTTTGGCGTTACTGAATTTATTGCAAAAATATAGAGTTTTTTAACAAATATCTGTTTAATTTTCTTCGGTACCATCTAATATATCTTTGAAAGAGAATGGCTGGAAGGCATAACCAACGCCATCATAAAATTTGCTCATAAATTCGACCCTGGAAGTAAAAAAATTAAATATAGTAATTTTGTCTTTTAATTCTACAAATAATCATCTAACCAATGCAAACGTAAAGTATGCAAAAATGCTGAAAGTCCTTCAATTAAAACCAAAATACCAACAGTTAATGCAGCCCAGGCGGCAAAAACTAAATAAAGCATGATAGAACCAATATAACTAGGAAAAATAAAACCTTTGGCTAAGACCATTTGCCATAAAACTTCAGATAATTCTTTAAAAGAAAATTTATAATGTTAAAATCATTATTGATGAATATATTAATTGGATTTTTATAATACTTACGGGCATGAGCTAAAGACAAAGCCCACAAACGTAAATAGGAGGCGGTGTGTGATATGGTACTCAATACATATTCTATTGTATGAATAGCTTGTTGTATAAATACTTCACCCATAGGTTCATCATCATGACCGTGACCTCCATGGCCTCCAGCAGCAGTAGTAGATGTTGTAGGTTTAGTTTGCATATCACCATTCGTTTCTATATCACCATTTCCATGGACTGAATTGGCACTCTTTCGTTTAATCATATAGTAAATTGGTTTACCCAATAACATCCAAGGTATACATATTACTGCTACGACAACAAATATAGTTTGTAACATTGCTTGTCCCTCAAACATATACTCCTTGCAACCAGGCAAAGGTTTCTGATGGCCAAATAACATCATATTGATGAAAAGAATCAAAATGGAAGGAGCACAACCGGGTCCCAAAGCTATGTCTTCAGCATCACCATGATATTTAGCAAATTTGAAAAACATCATAAATACCATGTAACCAAATAATAGAACTAAAAACAGCATTTGTGGTAAAAAGTCCATAATAATGTTGATGCCTTTTTTGAAGTAGGAATAATTGATCAAAGACATCATAACACCAAAGATCATATGAATAACACCAAAGATAATGGATAATTTCATTTTGTAAGTATTTAGAAATATAATTTTATTATCAGCCAATTGCCAAACAGGATCCACACCAATTGTATAAACACCCTTAACATGGTAACGAGGATCCATTTGTAAAAAGGTATTTTCCAAGACAGTGGAGGTATTATATCTTACATACCAACTGGAACCAAATATGTTCGTAGATTTGGAAAATACATCGTTATAAACAAAGCCGGTATACATGGAGAATAGACCCATTAATAAGATTATATATCGACCACCAAAAAAGATATGGAAAATTTCACCTTTAATTTTACGCAACTCATTTTCTTTTATAACCAAGTACAAGGCAAACAAAAATAGGATTATACCATGACCCAAATCACCAAACATCACAGCGAATAGAAATGGAAAACTAATACATGTATATAAAGCTGGATTGACTTCTCTATAGGAAGCCACACCATAAGCATCAATTAGATTTTGGAAACCACTAGTAAATTTATTAGTTCTCGTATAGGTGGGAGGTTGTTCATTGGATTCTATAACATTCAAAAAAGAAGGTATAGCACTTTCAACACTTTTAGAGCCCAAAGCCAAAGAACTTTGGACAACGGGTAAATCTTTGGTGGGTACCCATCCCTCACCAATTAAACATTTATTACTGACATCCATATTAAACATATTTAAAGTGTGATAAATCGCCTTCATTTTCTTAACCATTACAGTCCATGTGGGTAAACTGCGTGCCGCAGTTCCCAAAACACGATTACGATGATCAGCTGTACTATCCAAAACAGTTTTCAAATCATTTAATCTTCCTCGAACGCCTTTAATCATTTCCTCACGTTCATTGTGAGCACTTGGGCATGGATAGGTGGCAGCATGAAAAGCTTGACAAATTTTCTTAATTCTTTGCTTTAGTTGATCACCTTGGAAAAATGCCACAAATATGGTCTTTAGTACTTGATGTCCAGTTTCAGGATCCTTTACCATACCGCTTAAGTCGCTACGCTTTATGAAAATGTTACCACGACCTATACGCCACAGCATGCGTTCGAATGCAAAAAACTTTTCTAGCTTAATAACACCAGCTATAAAGCCCAATTGTCCTCGCTGGTGTGTAGTTGCAGGATCATTGACATCTGCCTGACAATTTGTATCCAAATTCATAATTTCCTGATCGGAAAAGAAATCAACGGTATTTTCTAAAACTTGTAGCAGTTCTGTTAAATCCAAGAAATTCGTATCTAAACTGACAGCATTTTGACTAAGTTCCCTCAACTCTGTCTCAATTGATTCCAGTTTTGCTTCCAAATCAATAATTTCTCTTGGATTTGGTGCGGCTGGTTCATCATCCACATCTAACTGAGGCATAGTTACATCATCTTTTTGCATTTGATTTTCAATAAAACGTATTCTGCGTTCGAGTTCATCACAACGTCTCACTTCAGAAACGAATTTACGTTGAAAAGTATTTATATTACTATTGAGCTGTAATATTAAGAGATAAACATTTGATTATCAATACATTCAATAAACTTCCATTGACTTACGTCACGAAATTGGACACATCCTCTTTCCCCCAATTCCGCTATAGACGAATAGGCTGCTTCAGGTTGTATAAATAATTGGCATAAAGCCATTTCTTCACTGCGGAACATATCACCCATGTTGCCGTTTTGGGGTAAATTCTAAAAAAATAAATGTAGAAATTATAAATTAAGGCAGTTTAATAAAAAAAAATTAAGGAGTTCACAAGCTGTACGAAGTATTGTATTATTTTACTGCCATATTAAAAATTTTATTTCACTATAACGACAGGTTTTATTTTTGTTAGTTCACTTAAATATAGCAAACTAAACACAGGTACAAAAGTTGAATTGTTGTATTATCTATTGTTGTTTTTTTTAAATTATATTTTAACAACTCTGTTTCTAATAGTGGGATACAACACATACAATACCTAGTAAACCCCTCATGAACAGACTAATTATATTTTAAGGCTCGTTAATTAAAGTAACCAGAAAATAAAAAATTAACACAAATTATCGGCTTTAGCAAACAGCGGTAAACTCCGCGACTTCATGTAAAAATTTTATCATAATAGGCGCTCATCATAATAGTTCAGTACATCAGTATTCAATAATAATTCACTATTCAATAGTTTATCATATTTAGTCATACGAAAATTACTTTTATACACTTAAAATAGTTTGTAAGTTAAAATAACAGAAAATGCCATTTACAAGAAATATTAAAATCCGGTCTACTTAATTTCACAGTGCAACACATAAATTGGTTCCTCTTTCGTACCCGGTTTTTTTTGAAGTGTATATCGAAACTAAAAAAAATCCGCAACGGACTTGGCCAGATTACATCGAAATTTTTTTTTATGGACACCCTAAGTTTTTGCACCCAAACATGATTTTTTTAAAAAAGGAAAATTTTTATGGAATCCATATATCATAAACCGTTCGGAATTTTGTTTTTATGTCTTTGGCAAAGTTGTAGATCCAAACCAAAGCAAAAAAATTCTCATATGGACCGACCCAAAAAAATTGCATTGCTATGCAAAATAAGTGTGAGCAAAAAGATGTGCTTTCTAGGGTTAAGGAATGTTCGTATTAAGATGACATGTACTAGAGAGTTGTTTATATTGTTGTTAGATATAATTTAGCTGAAGAAAGATTTCTTAAATTCCCAGTATTTAAGCCATTTCAGGACAAAATCATGAAAAAATCATGAAAAAATAGCATTTTTTCCCAATTTTTTGCAATTTTGATGCAGTGGATGCAATTTTTTTGGGTCGGTCCATGTGAGAATTTTTTTGCTTTGGTTTGGATCTACAACTTTGCCAAAGACATAAAAACAAAATTCCGAACGGTTTATGATATATGGATTCCATAAAAATTTTCCTTTTTTAAAAAAATCGTGTTTGGGTACAAAAACTTAGGGTGTCCATAAAAAAAAAAATTCGATGTAATCTGGCCAAGTCCTTTGCAGGTTTTTTTTAGTTTTGATATATACTTCAAAAAAAAAACGGGTATGAAGGAGGAACCACACAATGACCTTAAAAATGCTGCACTGTGTTTTGATTTAAACCAAATGGCTTTTCTTATTTATTTTTAAATATTGTTTAAGCAACTGACACATCCGTAAGAAACAAATGATTAGTCAGTAAAAATAAATGTTAAAATTTGAACTACCAATTCCTTAAATAAAATAAATGATTTTATAATTTATTTAAAACTGTTGCTGTTTTTGTATTTTTTTTTTTTTTTTTTTTTAATCTACTAAATGTATGTATGCGTGGCTACAGACACTTTTTGTGTGGATGGGTTTCTATATGTATGTGTGTTTATGAAGTTCTTGTAATTTGAAATAAAATAATTTTGTATATAAGCAACCAATTTATATAAAAAAACGAATTTTTTGAATATTTTAATTTTGAAACAGACATTAAACATAAATTTGATATAACTGTAACGGGCACAAATAAACCACAAATTTCCGTTTTGTGGGTAAATTTTTATTACATTTCAAAAAAATGAAAAAAATAAATGAAACTGAAAAAATCGGTAAATGATAGTAAATTATTTCGAACAAATGTAAAAAAAGTCAAATTAGATATTTCTTTGAAAAAGAAATGTATATTTCTTTATTATTAAATGGAACGCAAAAATTTTGTATTAAACTAGTAAACAGTAAGCTTCATAATATTCTGAGTGTATGCGTATGTTGTTTCTAAGTAATGTAAAATAGTTTCTTATTTTATCAGAAAAGGTAAACATATTCTAAAACCAAACTGAGTAACTTTTAAAAACTTATTTCAAATCCTAGCCCATACATCCACAATTACAAAACCATAACATTTTGGTACCTGGAAGCTGGTACGACTCTTTTTTACACATTTCTATGTTACTTTTAAGCAATGTGCTACTATTTTTAGCGTTTTTTTTTTTTGTGATATATTAATTATGTATAGTTCTTGTATTTTGCACAATTATTCACAAAATGTCTTAAATTTAAATTCAATCGGGGGCGTTGCTATTCCTGCTTGGACGCTGATTTCAATTTTTCTGGTTACAATTTTTTTTTATTAAAGAGAGAAAAAATTTTCTCTCTTAGAGGACAATCACGCTGGTGAACAATATATCTACTTGGTCGCGTTGCTGGAGATACAGAATACTCAACCCAACTACATCGTAAATCACATTGTAGAAGGAACTTGCATTCCAAATTCTTAGCAAAGGAGTTTGTGTTACACATTTTCAAAAACCCAAAGCTAAAGGATGTCTATGCCGAAGGAGAAACCTACATGGTAATTTTTCAGTTATTAAAATCAGTGATCTACGCTGGGCGATTCAGGAGTACTTTAACCATTTGAACAATTTTAGCGACGTTCGGAAATTCTAAAAAGTACTTAGCCCTGAATTAGCTCATACTTCAAGCAACACGTGATTAAAATATCTAGTCAAAATAGTTTGAGTAGACCGTCAAGCAGGAGACTTTTTCTCTTCTTGTCCCTTATAATTGCCAATAATTCTTCGGGAAAGGAAACTACATACCTAATATTCAATAGCTAGCTCTAGCGGTTTGGCAAGCCGTCAAGGCGGAGACCTTCCCATTTTCCCATCTCCGTAGGGATTTCCAAAAATGCATCTTTAGCGGTTGTTTATGTCAGAGGAAGTCCCTTCATTCCAAATTTCAACATCCTAGCTCTTTGGGCTTTGAGAAAGGCAATAAGAGTGGAGCACTTCATTTTTTATCCTGCATTTTTACTGTTGAGCGTTACAAAAGGTACGTCAAGGGAAAGACTTTCCCTTTTTTGCCTATCCCCGTAGGGTTTTTAAAATATTCCGTCTTAGCCGGAAATCCACACCGGAAATCCAAACACCAAATTTCGACTTCCAAGCTACAGCGGTTTGGGTAAAGCAATGTTGAGTCAGACATTCAGTCATGTTTTTCTTTTATATATAGAGATGTAATCCGCAAAAAAAAATATATAGAGACGTTGTGTTTCTATCTCTCTCTATATATATAGTTTCGAGTTAATTGAACCAGAACTCAGAAAAGCAGTAGCTTCTTTTGTCATTATTGCAAATTGCTTACCACACGAGGAACTTTTTGAAAAATTTTCTTTACTTTTTGGTATTATGTTGTACTTCCACATTTTCGCTCGAATCAGCAACATAAATACTTTGTCTTGAAAGCCGTGAAAAGTCGGTTAGTACATAATTATCTCTCGTCGTTGATTACGCAACAGGTATATTTAAAAAAATTGATTTAAACTTTCGTGCTTTAGTTTTTTACGTCAGTTCTCTGTGGTGTTTCTATTTGTAACTTTTTGAACATTAAAGTTTCGTTTTTCGTGCAAAGAAATATGAGCATTAGGCTAATCAAATGGTCTATAAAAAACCCCTTTCTTAAACTTAATTTAAAAGGACATAAGTTTGGTAGCGCCAACAGTGGAATTGTTACCAGCAAGTAGCGAATAGTTACTAATGGTTTAAATATTAAACAGACATACTATTTTAATTAAGACCACTTGTAGACACAATGTTTAAGCAGGTAGAATTTTATTTTACTATAGAATTTATTTTATACAATTCTAAATGTTTGTAAAACAGTGAATTGAGTGAAAACAATAGAGTTTCACTTGAAACCATATAATTCAATTGAATGGAGAATATATGTAGCTGCCACTATTGAATAATTCGGTTGCTGCAACCAAAGTATTCAGGTTATAAGAAATTCGGTTGCCACAATGGATCTATTTTCTCTGTGTAAGGTTTTGAAAGACATTTCAAAATCCACAAAGTTTTTTTATAAAATTGATTTTATTAATTACCACACTACTTATTATCCCACTTCGGCATAAAACAGACAAAGACATTGTGCACTGCGCTTTAAATAAAACTAACAATAACGTTTAGGTAGATTTAAATGTAACTCTTATGACTATTATTTACAGAAAAATCTCCAAATAGCGGCCGAACTTAAAAACTGAACTTCTTCTCAAAAATAAGTGCCTGTTTATTTGCCGCTATTCGTTTTTATGTTATTTCACTGTGTATGTCAATCAAAGTTTTCCGTGTCTTTAAGTCATAACAGTTTATGTGGAATATTGTTATTTTTGTGTAAATTAAACACCGGTCAAACAAAACAAGTACACAGAGAAACAGATTCATTGTGACAACCGAATTTCTGGCCAACGGAATGGTTTGGTTGCAACAACCGAATTAATTGGTTGTCGCATCTAAAGGTATTCCTGTGGTAATTGAAACCGAAATTTTGCTGTAATAACCGAAATTTCTGTCGCCACCACCGAACCATGCGGATGGAGACAAATTTGGTTTTCACAATGAATCAGTTTTCTCTGTGTAAAAGCGGTAAATTTAGTTAGCACTACCGATTATTCATTTTACCCTGCTCAAAAATGTTTACTAGGGTAGATTGAATAAAGCCTTTGAAGGAATTTTGATTAGGGCACGAATATATAAGTAAGTGGATAAGTGTAACAAAGGTTTTTACAGGTTGGTTGAAAAGTTCCTGCGCTCGAAATGAAAGAATACTGTTTTTGTTACGAAATATATTTTTTTATTTTATATAATCTCCTAGAAGCTCAATACACTTGTTCCAATGATCTTCCAATAATTTTATCCCATCCTTATAATGGTTTTCCGGAAGCTCTGCAAAATAACCGTCTACGGCTGCTATGGCCTCTTCATTCGACGAAAAATTCTTTCCACGAAGGAATTGTTTGAGATTTCTGAAGAAATAGTAGACACTGGGAGCCAAATCTGGTGAATACGGTGGATGTTCAAGCAATTCGTACTTTAATTCTTTGAATTAAGCTGTCATCAAAACACTTTTGTGAGCAGGTGCATTTCTGGATGACAATTGATTTTTTTCTTCTTTAAACCAGGTCTTTCCTCACGAATTTTTTCATCCAGCTGATCCAAAAGGCTGCAATAATATTCAGAGTTGATTGTTTTATCTTTCTGAAGATAATCAATAAACAAAATTCCTTTTGCATCCCAAAAAACTGATGCCATAACCTTCTTTGCTGATCGTTTTGACTTCACCTGTTTTGGAGTTGAACAAATAGCTTCAGTCCACTGTAAACGTTCTTGTTCCAATTTAGGATCATGGTGGTTGATCCAAGTCTCATCCATAGTTATAAAACGATGCAAGAAGTCGGTTTTATTCGGCTTAAAACGCTCCAAATTACGCTGAGAAATTTGTTTTCGATCCAGTTTTTGTTGAATTGTTAATGTGTGCGGCACTAACTTTCCAAACAATTTTTTCGTAATTCTTCATGTAAAATATGGAGTACTCGTTCGTCTGAGATAGCTATGGCATTAGCAATTTCACGCTTAGTCAAACTTGGATCTTCACTAACCATATTATGTACCTGCTCTATGATTTCTGCCGTGGTTGCAGTTTTTGGTCGTCCTTCGCGTGGATCGTCTTCAAGGCTGGTACGACCACGTTTAAATTCACCATCTCAAAATTCAACGGTGCGTTTTGAAGGTGAGGACTCCTTATATAGTTCTAACAATTGTTCATAAATTTTCTTTGCTTTTAAACCCTTCAAAACAAAGAATCTAATGACTGCACGATATTCAATTTTTCCATATTAAAAAATATCAATGACACGTCAACTTCAAATGGCTTTTAAACAAAGAAAAAATTGACAGAATGACTTGCAACTTTGCATGTGTTCTCAGGACAGTTATACCAACTTGAGAAAAAAAAGTTTGGAGCTAGCAGTGCCATCTCTTGGTGAGCGCAGGAACTTTTCAATCAACCTGTATAAAGCTTTAGCTAAATCCAAATTGTATTTCAACTTGAGCATTTTCATCTGAAAATCTCGTATTTTGGTACAGAAAATTTGCTGTCCGTGCAACAATTTTATGGCTCAATTTCACTCAACTTGGTAAAAATTAATTTTTCCGCGAACAATTTATTGTTTAGGCTGCAAATTTTATCCTATTGAAATTTCTAGTTTTTCCCATTAACAATTGATAATGAAACAATAAATCTTTCGTGGAAAATTTCGATTCTCTTGGTTCTGTAATTTCAGATGATAGGAAGATCAGTAAGCAATTTCTATTTGGCTTAAAATTTAAAATATATCTTTAACAAAATGCGATCCACTCTAATTTTATTATAACAAATAAAAATAAAATAGAAAAACAGTTGTGACGACAGTTTGTCCAAAAAATAATGTCTCGCACTGTAGCTAGCGTTTGTAAAGAAATAAATTAATAAGGAACCAATAAAGCACATGAACTGACATGCACTATCCAAACAATAGACAACAATTGCAATATACATGGTCAAAGGATACTGTTAGCTAGGCGTAGATACCTACAGCAACTAATATAAGAGTTGTTGACAAATAAGGTAAAAACTTAAGAACTTAGGTAGCGTTATATAACATTAGCAATTTGTTTACGAATAGGTATAAAAAGGCAATTTCATAACTAGAAAGCTCTTATTCATTTAGTAGCGGTCTTGCGTACTATAAGATATCATATATCTTAGTGACCAAAGTAGACATTTCGACTGGTACTTCGGATTGCGGTTAGCAATCTCCTGACGAAGGTGAGAAACGTGTCTTAATTCTCAAGAGATGGTGGTTAGCGATCACCTGAGAATACAATTTTACTGGTGCTTTGAGCAGCTGGATTACAAATTCTCATCAGCGAAAGAACGAAGCGAATGTAGTATTTAAGTTGGAGACCCCGAAAAATCAAAATAAACGAGTTCATAAGAAGATACGAAGGCAAATGAACAATCAAATATATAAATGTGTGATTAGAAAATACTTTAAATAGCTTAGATAAAGGGAAAACAACTATTTGAACCAAACATTAAATAAAGCTGTGTAAAATTATTACTTGTTACAAAGTAAAAGCAGTAAATTTGGATTAACAATATCAATTTAACCTTTTGTATCACCCCAAGCAAATTGATATTAGCAATGAGCAAAATCCGTTCAGTAAAAAAAAATTTATGAATGAAAATGTGAAGGTACCCATAGATTTTACATACAAATTTGTGTACTCCAGTAAAATTTTATATTAGCGTTTGGAGAATACAACATTTTGTCATATTTTTCCGTAAGACGCCTAGAGGTGAATAATATATTATATTGACTTAAATAATTGCCATCACCTCAAAGATTTTTTTTCAACTTAAACCACAAAAATTGTTTACAAAAAAAATCAGTTAATCTGAATTTCATTCTTTATTTTCCATAACGAATGTGATTATTTTAAAGTGGTTGCAATAAGCTTTTTCTTATATCTCCAATCTTTATGTAACCAAATTAAAATTACAAGGTAATCCCAAGGAAACCTTAAGCAAACAATTTTTTATATAAATTTTTTTTGTGGAAGAGTTAACATTTTTATTGAGTTAAGTTGTTTTACCATTTTTTATAGCAGAATTAATCAGAATTATTTTTCTCATTCATATCGCATATGCAATAAATAATATTAAATCAAATATATGTGTATAAAGATATTTGTTTATAATAAATATAATTTCAATTATAAAAAAGCAAGTTATTGATTATTTCATAATGACCATCAATGGTATATTTTAAATATTTTTATAGCATACAAAGACTTAGCAATTTTACTCATACAATAATCGTAACATACAATGTGATGAATGGAAAATGATAAGATAAGAATACTTGAAAAAATGTATTTAAAGTATTTACGCCTTGAGTATGTTTAGAATTTATACAAAACGATTTTGTTTTGTATAGAAAATACTACAATGTCTAGTGGACATATTTTAGTTTAAGATGATGTTCGAAACAGAAAAACTGTATAAATTACAAAAAATATTTAAATTTGGTATAGTAATACTGAAATGAGTACAGTAAAGGCACTTCCTTCTTGTTTAATTGTACACAGAGAAAACAGATTAATTTTAACAAGCAAATTTCTTGCCAACCGAATATATTTGTTTGTCGCAAGCAAAATTCGGTTAATGCAAAAGAATTTCGGTTGAAACTAAAAATTTCAGTTGTATCAGGAAAATATTTGGTTTGGAATAACTACATAATTTGGTTGCTGCAACCAAAATACTCAGTTGGCAAGAAGTTCGGTTATAACGATGATCTATGTGCTATCTATCCTTTTTGCAGATAAAAGTTTTGTAAAAATAAATATTTTCAAATAATATTGCACTAGAAAATTAATACAATCTATAAAATTTAGTAAAATAATTTCAATACTCAAAAGTGGTAATTACAAATTCGGTTATACATAGCAAATAAAAAATTAAACTAAGGTTTCAGTAAAACCAGCTGCATTGTAGATTGTCTTGAATATAGACGCCAACCTGCGGGAAAAGAACATATTCCAGGACACGTCACGTGACCGGTTCATTGTGATAGGGACCGGTAACTTTAACATGGGCTTGTTCTAGGAGAGGGTCAATTACCCTATGTGACATGTCACTGCACTGGTCTAAAAGAACATGTCATGACTCTTAAACCGGTCACAAGATTCCCCTATCTCGTGATATATATTTTCGGAACCGGTCCAGTTTTCACCTATCACGGGACGGGTCCTAATTCCCAACTGATTTTTTCCCTATTTTTTTGACCTATCCCAGGACACGTCACATGACCGGTTCATTATGATAGGGACCGGTCACGGGACCGATCACTTTAACATGGGCTTGTCCTATGAGGGGGCCAATTGCCCTTTGTGACATGTCACAGGACTGGTCTAAAAGGACAAGTCGTGACTTTTAAACCGGTCACGTGATAGGTACTTAGGAACCGGTGTTCTTTTTACTATCTCGTGATATGTTTTTTCGGAACCGGTTCAGTTTTTACCTATCCCGGGACAGGTCCCAATTTCGAACTGATCCCTTTTTTCCCGCAGGGTTACGTTTGTAAACGAATCTCACTATATTTGTTTTCCTGAATATTGACTTTCACGACTAAAAATAAAATTTAATTATTTCGACTATTATTCTTACATTTAATTTCAGATTTTAAATTTAACGAATTGTTTTAACGAGTTTGTTTTGTTCACATTTAACAAGTTCCCATTCTTTTACAAAATGCGCTACCTTTAGCTTAAAATTTTTTTCATTTGTTGTGGCTTAGAATACATACCAGTCTTTAAGTGATTTTGCCTTTAACCGGTTTAAGGCGTTCTAATCGTCCTCAGTTTTAAAAATTATGACTAAATTTTAACCAATAGAATCGAACTGTTTATTATTTCTAATCAACATTTAATCTTATTTCCTTTCTCTTTAAAACATCTGTTCAAAACACATCGTAACACATACAATTAAGTTAATGCAAAATCACTTTAAATTCAGCAATACATAGATTTATATACCCAAATATATAAACGTTTTATTATTTGAAAAGGTTCTTAACATCACATTTATCGAAAAAAAAAAACTCCGAACTTCAAAATTTGGTAAAATCAAAATATTTAGGTTTTTGTGTAGATTGTGTTGCCAATGAAGTAAATCTGAAATTTAACAATACTTAAGTAACATGGTTTGTTCTCGTGGCACAGAGTATTTCCCGTATTGAGTTTTTTGAATTTTCTACTTCAATAACTGAAAATAATTCAGTTTCTACATAGACATTTTGTCCTTGAAAAAACTGAAATTTTTTGTTTTCCTAAGAAACCCCAACTAAGTACGTCAAAATCACACACGAAATCCCTGGGAAACGTGCACTTAATCTTTGGTCGTATAATACTGTGGTGTGCCCCGATTTGAAAAATTAAGTAGTTCAAAAAATATATATAGATTATAAGTTTGATTATACTTATTTTGATGACTTTATTATTTGGTTTACTTATTTAATATTCATTAATATTATTTTTAAAATAATCTAAAAGGTAAGGAGTTATCATTATTTGTATTTCAAAAAATAATGATACTCCAATATTGATTCTACACTGGGATATGTTTAATTGGAATAAAGTACACCATTACGTATACGTAATATTTGCAATTATAATACATATCACTCATACGACTGTCAGGTAAATTACACATTAGTGTTACCGGTTTTTTTGTCTCTTATCTCGTGTTCTCTTTTGAAATTAGGTTTACGTGTCTCTAGGTTTTCGTGTGTCATTTTAGAAGTTGAAATTTTACTTCCCAGCTAAAAAAAAGTAACTAAAGAAGAGAAAAAGAAGCACTGATTTTGATGCGGGTTTTGTAAAGATTTTCATCGAAATCATAGATTTTTACATAGTGGCTTAATGGTACAAATTTTTCTTAATTATCCTTTTAATTGCGTCTAAAGTAATTTCTTATTATTTAATGAAAAAGTAGATATCTTGATGTTCCCAAATAAATATTAAATTTTTGATTTAAATTTTAATAGGACATCATTTGTACAATGTCTCTTTAGCTTCTGCCTGATAAACTTGTTGTTGTTATTTGAGTTTGACTGTCGCAATTTTTACTAAAAAATTGTTTATTTTTTGTATTGACAACAACGATTGACGGAAGTTAACATCTGATACAAATCACTCAATCATGATAACTTGTTTCAAAATAACCATAGTTAAAAATTTCAAATTTATATGAAAATATGTGTGGTTTATGTTTAACTTTCGTTGTTTTTAAAATAAGTTACCCGTTATAGATTTGAAAAGAGTTTATTTGGTTTAAAATCACAGTTTTTGAAGTTGTGAAAAAAACTGAATCATATTTTCGAACCATTGAATTATTTATTTTTTAAGAATCAAATTATCTTTTCCTGGGTTTTAGAGTTAATAGTAAAAATTTTTTTTAAATATTGATATGAAAAGGATTTATGAATGAATGTATATTTGATGACTGTTCTTTTTTTTAAAAAATTTAAATATCAAATAATCTTAAACTAGTTGATTTTTTTTGCGTTTATAAAAGTTTTGAATTTTAAAAAAAAAATCAAATTTTAAATTTATTTTATCCAAATTAACTTTGTAGACAAAATTTCTGTACAAATTAATTCGACAAAGATCAATTCGAACCAATTTTGGAAAAATGTAAACTTAAAAATTATTTTTCTATTAAAAATTAAGATTATTCCAACAAAAAATCCCCAAATTTTAGGCCTTCAAACTTTTACATGCTTTACTTTACAGCAACGGCACACAGTGGGGTGAAATATATACAAAACGAGAATAAATAAAGGGAAGCCTGTATTTATGACACAATATTTTTTTTTTAGATTCTGTATATATTGATTACTAAAAAAAAAAAATTTGGTGGAAAGTTTTAGTGGAATTTATTTATTTATTTATTTATTTATTTTATTAAACATATAATTACAAATTATATTTTAATACCCCAACCGAGCACTAGCAACGAAGGCCTTCAGCTCACTGTAGCGAAAACAGACCAGAGCCTCTGGTGGGAATCGAACCCACGACCCCCGCACTGATAGCTAGTGGAATTTAATTTTATTTAATAAACTAAAAACTAAAAAAAAAACTATGTAATTTTTTTGAACAATTTCAAATATTACCACACTTTTATTTATAATATTAGATTTTTTAAATAAGTTTTAAGTTTTTTTGGAATTTATATTTCTAAAAAATATATTACGAACAAATATTTGCTACTTTTTTAATTAATTTTAAAAATTACGTTTAAGAAAGCCTCTGATTATATACATATATATAAATATATATTTTTTGAAGCAAGGCACATTCAGTGCTTAAATATGAAATTAAGAATCATCTTCATAATTATCTTCACCTTCATCATAATTATAATCTTCATTATTATCATCATCAACATCATCATCGGAAATATTTGGCAGAATAAGCAAATCAAGTGCTGTGTGTGGTAATTTTAAATTTAATAGTTTTTTAACATAATGTTTGTATTTGCTTGAAATTTAAGGATCTGAAGTTATAAGAAACCGATTAAAAATGTCTTCATTAGATTTTTCGCGACTGCATTTACGAGCATATTGTTCTCTAAAATTTTTAAAATCTTTATTACGAGCTTCTTGTGCCTTCTCAGAAAGTTGGTCTAATAGAGCATGGGATACTATTTTCATGAATCAAGAATCTGTGTAATTAAAACAATGTTAATTACCATAATAGGTAATTGAAATGTAATTATTAACGCCCAGGCCTGTTACAAAAATCATACTTACAACAATAACAATAACCAAAATAATCTCTTAAACAAAACAAAACAGAAAAAACAAATTTAAGTGAATGTGTTTCACAAAATATTTTCAAATGGGGCAAAAACGGACAAGGTTTTTTTTTTTTGATTATGCCAGCTGAAATACCATATTCCAAGAATATATACAAAATTTTGCCCAAGTATTCTCACAAATATTTTGAAAATCAACATTTCTTAAGAAAAAAACAATTTATTTGACCAGTTTTAAAAAAAGTTTACAAATATTTCCGCAATATTTTTCTTTACAATAATTTATTAATAAATTAGTCAAATACCTGAATAGATGGATCCATTTTAAAAAAAAGTGTTTTCTAAGAAACAGTTCGCATAAATCACAATTAAAATATCTTGATTTTTACTTTTTGACAAATAATGCTAAATTAGCAAATATTATTCAACTTTGAGAGCGTATAAAAAAAAAGTTAAGAACATAGTTTCTTAATTTCTACAGTGCTGAATTTTATATGGTACTAAATACTTATACGAAAACTTAACTTAATTTTTTGAATTAATCCTCGTTTTTGTAACTTTTCACCCCAATGTGCAGCAGTGTAAAATTTGATAACTGAATGACTGGTATTAAATGCAAAAAAAATATGCATTTTTTTGGAAATATTTTAATTAATTGAATTTTAAATATTTTGTCAGTGTGGACTTTTTATGAATATATTGTTGTAGAGTAGAAAAAAATTCGGTGCTGATTATAATTTTCTTATTTGTTTTGTAACTTGTGTATTGTGCAAAAGATATATTTTTGTTTTTATAACTTTATAAATTTTATTTCATATCTGAGTTACTTGTAAGCTTGAATAAAAAAAAACTCTGTTTGTACACTTTTAGTGATATGAAAAACTTAAAATTGTTTATAATATTTATGGGTCTTAATATAATTCCAATTGAGTGGTATGAATATACATTTCAATTTTATTTAAAATCTAATAATATGACAATTAAAGCTTCAAGATATTTATGGAATAAAATAGTATCAAATGATAATAATAAATTGTGGGAAAATTTTTTAATTTGAATTCGATAGCGGAAAATAAAACTTTGCATTGTAAATTCTTTTAAAAGTAATTCTTTTAAAATTTCTATAAATATCATATAATTTTCTTATCAATCACATGAATGAATATCATATATTTTCCTAATCAATCATATGAATAATTGTTAATAACGATAACAATTATAAAATGTTTAATGGTAATTACTAAGCATGTTTTACATAAAAAGCTTAGTATTATTATAATATTTTTGTCAAAAATTTATACTTTCTCATATGATTTATCACGTGCTTTACGTCACAATATTATATTGTACGTTTGAAGTACAATATAAATAACACTAGGCAACAGCCATTTTGTTATTTGGTTCTAGCATACTTTTTCTCATGGATTTGGACCTACTGAACACGAAAATGAATTTTAAAAATTTTTCTGTCGATTGGTTTGCGAGATACAAATTTTTTAATTTTTTTTTTTTAATTTTTGGAGGTACACTTACTATTTTGAGCATATCTTTAGTCTTCTTTGACCTATTTTATCCTACTACTACTCAAATTAAAGACAATTGAGCCGTCTACAACTTATTCTCAGAAAATTTTCAAATCGGGTTAGTAGTTTTGATGTTGGCGGCTTAAAAAGGTTAAAAAACTGCGTTTTTTTAGTAAAAATGTGGCTGAAAAATTCATATAAAAATTCATATAAAATGTAAAACGCGATGTTAACAGCGATTTTAATTTTTTTACGTATAGCTGACACTTTTCCAAAGAAAATAAGCCCTTACTTAACAAAATCTGATGACAAATGGCCGACTTATTATTTTTTTGGTAAACGACCGAAATTCCGCTATTTCACGATTTTTTGATTTTCATTATTTGCACAGCTTACCTACCCAACGCAAACGAATAAATACATTTGAACTTAATTTAAAATAAACAAAGTAGTCTTCGTATATTTTTTTTTAATTTATTTACAGCACTACATGCTCATACATATTTAAACATAAGGAGACACGGTTATCAATTGCATTTCAAAACTGTCTGTGAAAGTGTAAAGAAGTTAATATTTAGAAAACGCAAGGAAGACAATGAGTAAAAGACTACGTGTGTTCGAGTGTTTGAACGATCCAGACAATTTCTGCAATGTTTGTGGCCAGTTTATAAAAAAAAATCACGCACACAAGTTTACTCCAGCAGTACAATTGCACTATTTGAATTATTTTGGTATTTCACCAAATATCACAGAACCATGGACACCTAAGTCGCTGTGTGATCTTTGCTATATAATCTTAACCAACTGGGCAGCTGGCGGAAGGTAAGAATTTTTATTTAAACACATTATACATAGCGAATATAGTAATTTATTTTAATTTTAGCCGCCATATGAAATTCGATACACCAATGATGTGGAAAAAGCCGCTATGCCATTCCACAGACTGTTATTTTTGCCTCACCACAAACAGTGGGGTAGGAAGATTTTTTAAATGGAACTACGCTCAAGTGGGATCGTTTGCGCTTCCAGTACCACATTCGCATGATGTGCCATATCCAGTGTGCCCTGGTGCATCTCTTCAAAAAGCAGAATCGTCAGAAGAAGAGTCTGAGTCAAATGCAAGCGAATTTGAGCCGGGTGCAAAGCGAAAATTACTGTCACAGGCCGAACTAAACGATTGGGTGCGCGATTTTGGTCTCACTAAGGAGAAATCCGAACTTTTTGCGTCTCGGATGATACAGTGTGGATTTGCGGCTTCAGAAGTGAAAGTATCAGCGTACAGAAACCGTCACAAGGAGTATGCAAAATTTTATACAAAGAAAGACCAAATATGTTTTTGCAGCGACATTTCAGGCTTGTTCCAAGAGCTTCACCAAATTCACAACCCCAACGAATGGAGGTTGTTTATTGACAGCAACAAAGAGAGCTTGAAGGCAGTTCTCTTACATAATGGGAATGAAAAGCCATCTGTTCCTATTGCTCATGCGGTTCATTCAAAGGAGAACTATGAAACTATGGACATTTTGCTGAAATGCATAGAGTATAGGAAATACAATTGGAAAATATGCGCCGACCTTAAAGTTGTGGCCATTCTGTGTGGACTCCAAGGAGGCTATACGCGACATTGCTGTTTTCTGTGCCTTTGGAATAGCCGCGCTGATGATCAGCATTATATAAAAAAAAAATGGCCGGTACGAACGAAACCTGTAGTTGGAGAAGCGAATGTTCAGCGCAAACCACTAATAGAGAACCGTGAAAATATAATACTTCCGCCGCTGCACATAAAATTGGGTTTGATTAAAAATGTTGCCAAAAAATTAGACAAAGAAGGTGAAGCTTTTGCCTATTTACGGTCAATTTTCCCTTACCTTTCGCTGGCAAAAATTAAAGAAGGAGTCTTCGCAGGACCCGAGATAAAAAAAATGTTGAAAGATGAAAAATTCCCAAAGCTGTTATCACCCATCGAAGCCGCAGCATGGAATTCCTTCAGGCTTGTTGTGGAAAACTTTTTAGGAAACAACAAAAGCCCGAATTATAAGGACATAGTTGAGGATCTGGTAAAGAACTATGAAGCCATGGGAGTGCACATGTCACTTAAAATACACTTTCTGGATTCTCATTTGGATTTTTTCCCTGAGAATTTAGGAGACGTGAGCGACGAACACGGCGAGCGCTTTCATCAGGAATTGAAGGCTATGGAACGACGCTATCAGGGCAACTATGACACGGCTATGATGGGTGACTATATTTGGACCCTAATACGTGAGACCGATTGCAGCGAATACAAAAAACAAAGAAGAAGTCAGCAGTTTTTCCACATGGCATAAAATGTACACTTATATCTTTGTTTTTACTCATTTTTTTGTGCGTTGATTTGCTTAATTTAATTAGTTAGTTTAATTTCGTTAGTTTAGCTAATTGTGCGATACATTGAGCATGTAGTGCTGTAAATAAATTAAAAAATAATATACGAAGACTAATTTGTTTATTTTAAATTAAGTTCAAATGTATTTATTCGTTTGCGTTGGGTAGGTAAGCTGTGCAAATAATGAAAATCAAAAAATCGTGAAATAGCGGAATTTCGGTCGTTTACCAAAAAAATAATAAGTCGGCCATTTGTCATCAGATTTTGTTAAGTAAGGGCTTATTTTCTTCGGAAAAGTGTCAGCTTTACGTAAAAAAATTAAAATCGCTGTTAACATCGCGTTTTACATTTTATATGAATTTTTATATGAATTTATCAGCCACATTTTTACTAAAAAAACGCAGTTTTTTAACCTTTTTAAGCCGCCAACATCAAAACTACTAACCCGATTTGAAAATTTTCTGAGAATAAGTTGTAGACGGCTCAATTGTCTTTAATTTGAGTAGTAGTAGGATAAAATAGGTCAAAGAAGACTAAAGATATGCTCAAAATAGTAAGTGTACCTCCAAAAATTAAAAAAAAAAATTAAAAAATTTGTATCTCGCAAACCAATCGACAGAAAAATTTTTAAAATTCATTTTCGTGTTCAGTAGGTCCAAATCCATGAGAAAAAGTATGCTAGAAACAAATAACAGACAAAAGTTTGTTATTTGTGACCTAGTGTAATCAATATTGATAACGTTATCAATTCATACTTATTAGTACCGGGCCACCATACATTGAGATAAGGATTAATAAAATCTTATAAAACAAAAAAATAATAAAATTGCATTTTTATAAGAACTTAATAATGGTAACCCATTTAGTAAATTATAAGGTATATTGAATTAAATATGAGATATGTATGAATTTCTATAAATTATTTTTTTGTGATTGTTTTATTATTAAAACAGAATCAAAAGAAATATTTGTATATTAGTTTTTACTATTAATTAAATTTTTGTTGGGATATAGTTTTGTTGGGAAAAAGTTACTTCCTACCAATTAAATTTTGGATGGAATAAAGTTTTGAAGTGATAAACTTACTTCCTACTAATTCATTGTTTGCTGGGATAAAGTTGTCGTTGTTCAGTGATCTTCTGTCTAATATATTAAAAAATTGTTTTATAGCTCTGGTTTAATTATAATTATAGATTTAATTGTCCGCTTGCACTCACTAAATATAAAAAAAGACTTAAACTTTTTAATATTTAACATAAATAAATTATTGAACAAATAAATAAACGAAATATTATAAAAAAAAGAAAAACAAAAACAATCAAAATAAGCCCCTTTATAATACTCATGTATGAAGGGAGGAAAATAAAATAAAACACAAACTTTATAACAACAATAGTGTTTTACACTTGTAACTAAACAACAACCACAATGTCAAACGTCAAGCAGAAACTTTTTAAACTTCTCAAGAAAACCTAACCAAAACACCAAGAATGTCTAATACTAAATTTGATACTAAAAACCTTGTGAATGTAGTTCAACATATCGTGAGAGTGCAGATTAACAAATGATTTGAAGAGTATTTTGAAATTTTTAAAAACTACATTGAAGAGCCAGCCAATGCTCAATTTGAACATATGAAAACATTTATTGCAGAACGCGAGAATATATTTCGAAACAAAATAAACACAATAACCAATAATTTAAGAAGAGAACTCTCTTGTGTAAATGAACGTGTAGATACAGTTGTGCACGATAGTATAGCAATATACTTAGAAATAAAATACCATAAAAAAGAGGACTTATATTCTAGTTTTAATTCCATATGTCAAGTAATAAATATTTCAACTACGTTGTTTAAAGCAATATACACGAGTCAATATGTCTTTACAATATTATATAAGGAATAAGTTGGTCCAAAATAAAAAAAGTTCGAATTCTCGAGCACCACAACACTACAAATATGCCATTATGGAAAAAAATATGGTCCGCTAAAGAAATTTAAAAAAAAAAAGTTTTATTTAGAGGTAGCACATCGCCATTAAAGTTTTATAGTTGTACTTGTTCTATGCACTATTTTAAATATTTTAAAAATTGAGAAAAATTTAATATAATTATTAGGATAGCGACTAATCTAATCTAATATTTTTTGGGGCTTACATTATGAATATGTGAACAAAACTAAATTCGGATTCGTGTATTTCGCAAAAATTTCGTACAAAAACTGTTCCATATTTGTCAAGAAATTTTCAAATTTTGAACGATTATATGCCCATGGAGTTTTTGTTGACGATTTAATTTAAATACCAAAAATAATAGCGAAAAACTGAAAAAGGCCAAATTTTAGATTCAATTGTAAGGATAACTATTATCCTTATTAGAAACAATGTCATGCCTAATAAAAGCCTTGGTTAGTAGATTACAAAAGAAGTTGGATTTTTCGATGAAAACGTTTTTAAGTAGTTAGGAAAATAGCACAAAAAATTTGAATTTAGTTGAGTTTTCATAAAACCAAAAATTTAAAAAAAAACGCGAACTACTTTAAAGTAGCTAAAGTTTTAAAAATTTTGATCTCATATTCCTTTTATGTACATCAATTAAGACTATATTGGAAAATTTTATTATATTATGGCGTATAGTTAATGAAATAATTATATTAAAAGTCAACCCTACTTTTTGTAAAAATTACTCTAACGACAAATTACTAATTCGTTAAAGTTAACTTTTTGTGCTACCTCTAAATATAAACGAATTTTGTTGAAACTTGGAACAAAGAGGTTTTAAACATTAAGGAATAGGGGCAGCATTGTGGAGATTGATCAGTAAAAGAAAATGTCAAAATTGCCGTGAAATACAAAAAGGGATAGATATACAAAAAAATATGTACCATACAATTTATAGGAGCTTACTTTTTCTGTCTTATTTTGCAAATCACTACAATGTCAAAATAACAATACGGTTCGAGAATTTTTGGTTGACTTACGTATTTCATTGGTAACTTGTCTGTATAGTCTGTGATATCAATTCTCGAAAAACGACAGGTGAATTTTTATAAAAACGCGTCATTTAGTTTTAACCAACTTTTGCTATATTAAAAATTATAAAAATTAATTTCGGCAACGAACGGGCGGACTGTCTGGCCAACCGTGCGGCTCGTCGGCCCTTCATTGTGGAGAGAGTCAACGCCAGGGCAAGAGATTTATTTCTCTTTCCAGTGGAGGATCGGGGCGACTACTTGCCTGTGGTAGCAAGGACTTACGCACCTTAGCGGGGTACTTTACTGGACACTGCGACCGCCGAACGATAAAAGAAGGGTCAATCGGACACTGATATTTGTAGATTTTACGAGTTCGAATCGCCAATGTCCTGGGATATTTTAATTTGTAGGATTCTTAGCTTTATCGGTAGCATGGACCTTTATGGGAGCTCTAGGCAGCACAAAAGACTTGAACTGGTCGCTGTGCGTAGTGCCATTTGAATATAATCAAATCTGATTTCGTGTTGTCATCAAACGATTCTATTGAAAGGCAAAACACCTAAGAAAATTACAAGTGATTAAGACTGTCTACAATTGGGTAAATGAATACAAACGTGGCTGTACAACCACAAATTATGAACCTCGTTCAGGACGTCCAGTTGAGGCAGTTACTTCGGAAATTATAGATAAAATTAACGATATAATTTTGAGTGAACGACCAATTAAAGTGCATGAAATAGTTGAGGCCACGGGCATATAACATGGTTCAGTGATTTAAATGGGGTATGCAAGAGCTATTGGCATTTTTATCGAAAATAAACGCACTTGTTCTAGGTGATTTAAAGCCTATTCATCGCGATGCTGATGAATTTATTCGCCGATACATAACTGTTGATAAAAATATGAATTCACCACTAAACACCAGAATAAAACAACTTTTATACTCCTACACTCACAATATATTTTCCGTTGCCGACTGTAGTTTATTTAAAAATGAATATATAAAGCTTGTTTTTAAATGAAAATGCAATTTAAATTCATAGAAATATATTTTTTAACTATTTGAATCAGTCATTTAAAAAACAAACTATAAAAATTTACAGACATTCAGTAGGAGTTGATATTTTCTGTTAAATGTAAAAAATTTTTAATTCAATAAAAATTACAAGAAATTATTCAAATATTCAAACACATAAGGCCAATAAAAATATATAAATCTGTGTGTGTTGTGTTTTGTAATTACGATTAATTTAATATGTATTTTAAGTTGTTTTTAACGAAATAATATTGTGAGTGTACTTTTAACCGTAGACATGAAACGGGACTGCTATAAAAATACGTGTTAATTAATTTTTCTCCACCTTTACGTGACCAAATTTCAGTAAAACCGGTTGGTGGAGCATGTGATACTTTTTTACTTTTGTATTTCAAAAAGATGGCGACTAAAGCATAGTTTTTTACGATTACTATAAAGCTGAATAGAGAAGCATTTCAGAGATAAAATGTGAAAATATTTTATACCGACGTTTTACCTATTTATGCTAATCATTTCAAGCATTACGTAATATATTACAAAAACTTTCGTACATTGTACAAAATATATATTTTATTAGTTCGCACTAGGAAAATAAATTCTAAAATATACAATTGTTTTCGTTATTTGAATTTACTGTATTACTTCTTATTATTGAAGGTACTTTTTAGTAAAAAGAAAATTTACTATATAAAATTACTTAACTCTTTAACCACTAAGACTGTCTACAGAAGGTCATCACTAATGTTATATCCAAAGCAATATTTTTGGTGCAATAATCGCCAACGGCATTTCTGTCTGTTTGAATTTACCTTTCTAACAGTGCCGGTTTGAACACGCTCAGTTGAATAGTTTGATAGATACACCCATTTCTGACAAGATTTTTGTCAAAACAGACACGAAAATTATTTATAATTTTGTTGCAAAATTAAAACTAAAAAAAAAACATACTTTCCAACAGCTCAATCGACTCGGAATTTATTTGTTGCGTGTTTGATTTGTGAAACAAATATTTTTGTTTGAGTCGAGCTTTTTGTCTTTAGGTTGTTTTTCATTTTTTCCACCTGGCGCTTTCAGGTTAAATTTTTTTGACAAATGGACTTCACATTCGTGCTTTATAGTCCAAAATGATACTAGAACTGAAATTTCACAACAAAATACCTCGTATTTCGACTCCAGTGGTTAAAGGGCTAATAAAGGTGAAATTTGCAAAGTGAGCCATTTTAATAATAATATTTACTTTTATGTGATATAACATTTTTACGATATCTACATTAAAAGGAAAATTTTTGGTTTACAACTTCAAATATAATTTTATATTAGAAAGATTATTTTATAATATTTTTAATTTAAAAACACTCTTAATTTTGATAAAAAAATATAAATAAACCGTATACAAATAATCAAAATAAAATAACGAAAGTGTTTTATAAAATTACTAAATTCTTGAATGAAACGAATTTCGTAAAATACACGAAAGTTTCGTATATTCCACATAAGAAATAACTACGAGTTTTTTTTATTAAAATGTCGCATGTTTTTTTTCAGTGTCTCAGTGCTTTTATACCTACCTTGTAGAAGAACAGAACCCATAAGATGTCTAAGCAAATTACTGGCATAGATAGGACATTGGGCGGATTGAAAAATATATTTTATATAATATGTTATCCAAACCTTTCTTTTAAATATATTTGTATACAGGAAATTGGTTTTAAACATATTTCCAGAACATTTTTTTTTGCAAATCATTATTGACACTTTTAACATAATTTAGACAAAAGGTTGAGTTAATTATGATGTTAGGAATTTTTCTTAACATTTGTTTGTTTTTTTAACATATATCTTTGTATAATATTATAAAAATTACCGTTTTTTAATTCAGAAAATAAATGCCACAAATTGTTGGTAATCCTGCAACCGTACCGTATTAAAAATTTACAAGTTATTTGACTGTTATTAGTTTTTTTTTGTTGCAAATAAAACAAACGGTACGACCTGCTACTTGGCCCGCTAACATTTAAACTGTTTTCTCAATTTGAAATTAGTTGAAATACCAAATGTTTTTTTTTGCTTTTTCTTATTTTGATAATTAATTTGTTAATCGAAAAAACAGTAATAAGCACAAACAACTGTAACACAATTGCAAAAACAATTGTTTTTTTCTTACTTTTTTTTTATCAAAAAAGCAAAACCAATATAAATTGTGAACACAATTGTTTGTTAATTGTTATCAATGGAAATTTCAATGACCCAACTATTGGGTTTGTTACAATTGTATGTGCTTCATTACTTGATTTGTCTTGAATCAACATTTGAGTTAATTTTGTTGATATTATTTGTATTATTTCATTTGTTATCGCTTAACTAAGAATTTTCGGAAAAAAAAATATTTAAGCAACAATTAATGAATTGTTGACTGGCACGTCTAGTTATAAGCACTTGAAGATTACCCATGACTTGTCATGTGATAAATTATGACTGTGATTCTCTCAGAAAAAAGAACTCATTAAAAAATTCACATTATCATATATATTTCAAAAATATGGTAATAAGTTGTCCAATAATGCATAATTTTAAAAAGCGAAACATAGTTTTGTGAGGGTTTTTTTAATGGCACACGTGATATAAATTAGTAATAAATATTAATTAAAAAAAAGTTAGAAATATTTATGTATTTATTTTATTAAACATATAATTACAAATTATATTTTAATACCCTAACCGAGCACTAGCAATGAAGGCCTTCAGCTCGTTGTAGCGAAAACAGACCAGAGCCTCTGGTGGGAATCAAACCCACGACCCCCGCACTGATAAGCTAGCACGCTACCAACTAGCCTGCCGGGGCGCTAAGTTAGAAATATTTTTGTTTATATGTTTTGTTTTTAAAATTGAATAAAGTGCATACATTTTTGATGATGATACATGCAAAGGGATTTTTACAAAAAATTGGAATAATTAAAGCATCTGCTGCAGATTTTGTTTGCTGTTTAGTTTTCGAGAAAACCGTGTGTAAATAGATCTGTGGCCCAGAAAAATTATTTTGTAATTTTTGTAGCGTAGCGTAGATATCTGGTTGAAATTTGGGAGTAAATGTTAAATGTATGCAAAGCAAAAACGTGGTAAAGGCAATCATACTCTAAGAGCATTATATATTATTGGCTATATGATTGTGCCAATCATAGTATATAGTAAAAATAATACACTCAGAATATTATTTAGTTAACTGTTTGTAGTTTAATAAAAAAGTTTTCCGTTCCATTTAAAAATAAGGGACCATACATTTATTTTTCGAAGAAATATCTATATTAACTTTTTTATATATTTATTCGAAATAATTTACTATCATTTACCATTTTTTTTTCAGTTTCATTTATTTTTTTCATTTGTTTGAAATTTAATAAAAATTTACCCACAAAACGGAAACTTGTGGTTTATTTGTGTCCGTAACAGTTAATACAAATTTAAATTTTTTTTGCTGTCTGTTTCAAAAAAAAAAAAATATTTAAAAAATTTCAATTTGTTTTTTTTTTTCAATACAAATTTTTTCAATACAAATTTTTTCAATACAAATTACAAGAAATTCATAAACACACACATACACAACATACACAAACACATTCATACAAAAAGTGTTTATAGCTTCATATGCATACATACATTTTGTATTGTGCGAGTATGTTAAAAAAAAAAAAATACAAAAACGGAAACAATTTCAAATAAATGAAAAAAACATTTATTTTTTAAGGATTGGTAGGTAGAATTTTGGCATTTATTTTAACTGATTATATCATTTGTTTCTTACGGATGTGTCAGTTGAATAATCAACATTTAAAAATAAATAACAAATTGCATTTAATTTAAATGAAAATTAAGTAGACCGGTTTTTAAATGAAATATCATTTCTTTTAAATGATATTTTCAGTTATATTAACTTACAAACTTTTTTAAGTTTATAATTATTACATTATTTTTATAAAATTTACCTCATTTTATATGATAATGGTAATAGTATCTTGTTATGATTGAAATTATCATATTATAATTATAATGATCATAATATTATCTTAAGTGATGATAAAATTGTTCTCAGTGACCATAATATGATCAGTAAGATTCATGTTCCGAATCCTCAATCTTGTTTAACCATAGTTTTCTCTGCATGATGAACGTTACGCATAGAATTACCGGCAAGATGTTAACAAATAATATTTAGAGTCAACTGATAGCAGTCATATAACGTCAATAATTATACCCGTTATATCTTGATGTCAAATTTATATGGTATTATCGAAATTACTTTATCATATATTTACAGCTAACAGCACTCATTTGTTTAATATTATGTCATAAATTTGACGTTTTAATTAATCTAAAAACGGTGGAAAGCAGCTAGATTTTTAAAAATTGAGAACTTTTGCAATAACTTTCTAAAAAAAATTTATTTTTGTTAAGAATTACAGAAAATTATTATTTAAAATTTTCTGAATGATTTGCTAAATTTTATGATAAAAACATTTTAATCATTTCAAAAAAATAAATAAATTTAATAAACGCTTAAAAACAATAATAAAATTATTAAAAACGTTTTTTTATAGAATATTTTCGTAAATACAAATATTTTTTTTTGTTTTTATAAAAAAGGCACCAACAATGAAGTTTGTAAATAAAAACATTTTTTCGTTTTAAGTTTTTGTAACTTCCCTTTTTACTTTAAAAGAGTATTTATATAAAATAACATTTTTCATACATTTCAAACAAAAAATTATTAAAAATCGTATGTGAATTATTATAAATATTTTCAATTATTTATCAAACTACAAGTCAAAAATATAAAGATGTTAGGTAAATTTACTTAGTATCCGTCCAAATTTAGACATATCCTCTATAAAAAATTCTATTTGAATTGGAAAAAAGTATCAGAAAATTTTTAGTAATTAAAAATATTTGTTAAAATTCAAATTTGATTTGTAATCATTTTTATTTGAAGTGCTTGTAAATTGTTATTTTTCATATACAAATTTTTTGAAAATAAAAATAATAAAAAGTTTTTTTTTAGTTACACTTAAAAAAGTTTGTAAGTTAAAATAACTGAAAATATCATTTAAAAGAAATGATATTTCATTTAAAAACCGGTCTACTTAATTTTCATTTAAATTAAATGCCATTTGTTATTTATTTTTAAATGTTGATTAATCAACTGACAACCGTAAGAAACAACTGATATAATCAGTTAAAATAAATGTCAAAATTTTACCCACCAATCCTTAAAAAATTTTTTTTTCATTTATTTGAAATTATTTCCGTTTTTGTATTTTTGGTTTTTTTTTTAATATACTCATACAATACAAAATGTATGTATGTATATGAAGCTATAAACACATTTTGTGTGAATGTTTTTGTATATGTATGTGTGTTTACGAATTTCTTGTAAATTGTATTGAAAAATTTTGTATATATACAACCAATTTAAATAAAAAACAAATTGAAATTTTTTGAATATTTTTTTTTTGAAACAGACAGCAAACAAAATTTAAATTTGTAATAACTGTTACGGACACAAATAAACCAAAAGTTTCCGTTTTGTGGGTAAATTTTTATTAAATTTCAAACAAATGAAAAAAATAAATGAAACTGAAAAAAATCGGTAAATGATAGTAAATTATTTCGAATAAATGTATAAAAAAGTTAATATGGATGTTTCTTTGAAAAATAAATGTATCTTCCTTTATTTTTAAATGGAACGGAAAACTTTTTTATTAAACTACAAACAGTTAACTACATAATATTCTGAGTGTACAAATTCCATTGTTAGTGTCTTTAAAAAAATTACTTATATTTACAAAAAAATTTTTTGAATAATGTTTAATATAACAAACACAATTTTGTAATTTTATTCTGTGTAGCATTTAGAAACACAGAAACCTAGATATCTGGTTAGA
The DNA here is from genome assembly GCA_949748255.1 of Eustalomyia histrio. Classification (NCBI taxonomy): domain Eukaryota; kingdom Metazoa; phylum Arthropoda; class Insecta; order Diptera; family Anthomyiidae; genus Eustalomyia; species Eustalomyia histrio. The sequence continues at coordinate 64,948,604 of OX456526.1, forward strand.
ATTTGGGTTGTCAATGCGATATGGGACCATAATTAGACGTAGGTTCAATATAAAACTACCTTCCCCGTATTTGTGTAAATCAACTTTTTGAACAATTTCGTTCCATATTGTTTCTCCCGTTCATTTAAAAAGGATCGCAACACTTCCTTAGACCGCTCTCTCAAATTTAAACCAAATTAGTATCATATAGTTGGCATGTCTGACTACAATCTTTTTACCATTTTCAAATTTTTTAAAAAATATTTTACATGTTTTTATATCGGCAAACAAAAATTACATTGGCGTTTGTCCGAGTTTTCTAGAAAAATTTATAGTGAATATATAGTTGCATTGTGTTTTAGGCAATTTTACATGGTTGCGGATGAGCAATATCTATTTAGTATAATAAAAAAACCAATACCACTCTAAAACTGTTAGACATATATGCGTTCATACACACAGAATATAAATTGGTTGGTATTCTATCGCAATTTCGAAAATTGTATTGTTATTTAAAAATTGAATTGTACTTAAAGTTCTTCATCAGAATAGTAAAATTTAATTATAAACAGAAAATATATCAAATTAACCGAAACAATGTCACATAATCCGAACTATTGGCTTTTGTAATTAATATTGAAAAAATATTATCTCCTACATTACCTTTAATACCCACAACGAACAATTTATCAAAGATTTTATAATTTGAACAGAACAATTGCAGCCAAAATCTAATACTAGTTCTGTTTTAATAAAAACTTTTGGTCTATCTAAAATATTTGCTTTTCCAATCAATTTTAATAATATGTCTTACTGTTTACCAAGATTAGTGCAATCAAACATTAATTTTCACAATTTTAAAAATTATAATAAAATATAAAGATTAGCATCCGAAATTGTTATTATAACAAAATTTTAAAATGTGTTTTGTTTTTGCTTTTTATTCATGTACATATTTATATTTAAAATTATACTACACAATGTAAGTGTATGTGGTGGAGATAGAGATAATGAGAGAGATCCAGTCTGCTAGTCTTAGGATTCTGAGTTCAACCCACTAGGAATTTTTATTTTGTTTATATAAATATTTTTTAATTGATTTAAATAAAAATACACAATTTATTTTCTGTTGTGGCTACTTTGTTGTTTTTAAACAAAAATATTCAAATTTTAAATCTGAAAAATATTCAATTTTGAAATTTAATTAGAAAGAATTTTATATAGTTTAGCCTAGACGAAAAGCAATGACCTTACAAATATAATGTGACCGGTTCTAGCCCAGTTCGCGGCATACAAATTTTTTATTTTTAAACTAAAATTTTGTGGAACGGGTTTGAAATTTTGTTGATATTATAATCAATGAATAGACAAGCAATCAACAATTATAACTTAAATTTGTAAATAAAACAACAGTATTAAAAATTTATAAAAGTGTTGGTAAATGGTACTACAAAAATTCGGTTGGAACAAAAAATCAGTTGCAACTACAAATCTGTTTTCTGTGTGTATCGATGGCCATAAGTTGTGACCTCTAAACTAGCGATACGAGGGTGTGCCAATAAGTCTGTGACTTTTTTAATGAAACACAGGTTTTTGGATTAAAAATCATTTTATTTTTCAACATAATCTCCATTGAGCTCAATTCACTTTGTCAAGCGTTTCTCCAATTTTTAAACCCTTCAAAAATATATGATATGTCGAGGTTTTCAAAATAGGGTTGCTTGTGAGATGATTGCATCGTTGGGGTCAAATATCTTTCTGCCGAACTATTTCTTCAGGTTTGGAAATAAGAAATAGTCACAGGGCTAACTGTCTTTTCCATTTTCTCCTCAATCCTCAAATAAAATCACGTGGTAATATACTATCAATGGCTGTCAAACACAAACTAAATGACGCTTGCTCAAATTTTGACAGGATTCAATTGACATATGATTAACAGGAGCAGTGTTAACCTTTCAGTTAAGAGGCGCCTCGTGTATTGAAAACTTAAGATATGAAATAAGAAAAACGAAGTCAATTAACTTATGTATGATAAAGAAGTCGTTTGGCATGCTCTTAACTCAATGTTCAAATACATTTTTATTACAAGTTGTCAACTTATGACAATCGATATAATTTTGCATCAGTTTTTTAACACAGACTAAGAAATATTTTAACCCTTTTATGACCAAAGTTGATTAGCTGAAAATTTTTAAAGGAAATTTTTTTAAACTTGGACTAAGAACTAATTGCAGGCTGCATTTGACGCTTTGATTCCCCCCTAGTATGCTATTATACCTTAATGTGTTAAGATTATTCAAAAATTAATTTTTTTTTCAATTTTTTTTGTAAGCTTTTCCCATGTCACAGATAATTTTAAACCTGATACCTGAGAATATTTTTCTAAAGGTTTATGTTGCCCTGAATCTAACCTCATAAATTCAACATCACATCAGGTTTTTAAAATACCTTTACCTTAGATTAAAAAAACCGGGTTTCAGTATGTTTGGAGAGTTGTGCATTGCGCATAGTAGGCTCTATTAGTATTCTAATATCGTTTCAGAGGTTTACTTTTTATTCTTCATAGTACACTCAGAATATTTTGTAGTTTACTGTTTATAGATTAATAAAAAAGTTTTCCGTTCCATTTAAAAATAAAGGAAGATAGATTTATTTTTCAAAGAAATATCTATATTAACTTTTTTTATAAATTTGTTCGAAATGACTTACTGTCATTTTCCAATTTTATCCAGTTTCATTTTTTTTATTAATTTTTTACAAATTTAATAAAAATTTACCCGGAAATTTTTGGTTTATTTATGTCCATAACAGTTATTACAAATATAAATTTTGTTTGCTGTCTGTTTCAAAAAAAAAATATATTAAAAAAATTTCAATTTGTTTTTTTATTTAAATTGGTTGTATAATAAGCAAAAAATACAAAAACGGAAACAAATTTAAATAAATGATTAAACCACTTATTTTATAAGGAATTGGTAGGTCAAATTTTAACGCTTATTTTAACTGATTAACAATTTGTTTCTTACGAATGTGTCAGTTATATAAACAACATTGAAAAATAAATAAAAAAAGGTATTTAAATGAAAAATAAGTAGACCGGTTTTTAAATGAAATATCAACTTACAAATTATTTTAAGTGAATATACAACTGCTTAACTTGTTAAACTAATTTGTGCTGTAAGCTTTATTCAGAAAATTTACTATGTCATCTAAAAGTTTTACTTGTTAACCGTTGAAAATTACAAAATTTTTGCTATTATTCCTTGGAGAATGAGCAATTTTAAATAAATGTTATTTATGGAATTTTTAGAACCACTGTATAGCTTGTTATATGTTGTTTTTTTTTTCAATTAAATATTGAATTTTATGTTATCTGTTTCTATAAATAGAAATTCAAATAATTATTTTTCGTTATATTTTTTTATCAAATATCAACTCCCACTGAAAGTCCGTATTTTTATTCTGTGTATTTGAATTGATTATTCATTAAAAACAAATTTGAATTGATTCTTCATTAAAAACAAATATTAGATATTACATTTTCAAATAAACTTCAGTCCGTAACGGAAAATATATTGTGAATGTATCGATATTTGGCTAAAAAAATTTTTTTTTTGATTTTCGTTCTACCTTAGACATTTTTTGAACTAATTAAAGCCGTAAATTAGTTTGCTTACCGAATTAGCTAAAATACACACAGAAAACAGATTTTTAGTTGCAACCGGATTTTTTGCTAACCGAATTTTTTGCCAACTGAATTTTTTTAGTTCCATTTACCATCACTTTTATCAATTTTCAATACTGTTTTAATATTGTTAACTATTTACTTACTCCGTATTTTATTGTAATATCTGATTGCTTTTTATTTCTATATTATAATATTCAATAAATAGACATTCTATAAATAGATATTTTACTAATGAAAATTTATTCTACAAAATTTATTTTAAAAATAAAAACTTTTAATGCTGCGAACTGGACTAGAGCCGGTAATCTTCTGTTTGTCAGGCCATTGCTTTTCCTCTGGGCTAAACCGTATTCATTTTTTTAAAATAAAATTTCAAACTTGAATATTTTTTCAGGTTTCAAATTTTAAAGTATTTATGTTTAAAAATATCATAGTAGCCACAAGAGAAAATTAATTGTGTCTTAAAGGTTTATTCAATAAAAAAAAAAAAATTTTTAAAAATTAAAACTTTTTTAGGGTTTGAACTCAGGACCTTTAGACTTGCAGGCAGTGTTTCTACCCACTTAACTACAGACACTTACATCAAGTTGTTGTTTAATTTTGAATTTAAAAATATTTATGAATGAAAATCAAAAATATAACACATTCAAAATTTTGTTATAATAAAAACAATTTTGGTTGTTAATCTAAATAACATATTTTATTATAATTTCCAAAATTGTGGCAGTTAATGGATGATTCTACTAATATTGGTAAACAGTATGACATTATTTTGAAATTGATTAAAAAACTAAATTTTAATTGAATCAGAACTAATATTAAATATCTGTTCAAATGACAAAATCATCGATAAATTGTTGGTTGTAGGTAATAAAGTTAATGTAGAAGATAATATTTTTTCAATATTGATTAGATAATGTGACATTGTTTCGGTTAATTTGATATATTTTCTGATTATAAAAAATTAAAAATTTTTAATAACGAAACAGTTTTGGTAATTGCGATAGAATTCCAACTACTTTATGTTCTGTGTGTACAATTATAAATACGAATTTATCGCATTGGTGGTCAATTTCCTGATGACGCGATTACCGGTTAGAGGGTTAACATAATATAATGTGTATATGTTTTATAAAACATTTATACTGTAAATTGTGGATGATAAATTTTTTATTTTAAATTAAACGTTTAACTTCAGTAAATTATATTTAATAAGGTTTTGTTTTATGATGTCTTGGAAGAAAAATATTATAAAGAAAACTAACTTGTCTAGACTTAGTGTCGGCAGGAAATTATAAAAGGAAGCGCATTTAAAAAGAATTTTGAATTTTAGCTTGAAATACAATTTAAATGTTTTCTTTTAATATTAAACATAAGGAGAAGATAAAGCTAAAATAAGAAAACTAAATATATTTTTTACATTTTTTCGTGTTACTTTTAAAAGATGAATATGAGAGAAATTGTGTTAATAAATATATATTTCCATAAATTTTCTTACACTTACCTTAATTTGGCCTTCAAGGTCGTATGAATATTTTACTCAATACAAATGCAAGACTAATTTATCTTAATTTTATTTATAAAATTGAGATTTGCATGGTGCTTTCCAGTTTGATGTTTTATAAATGAGTGTAATTTTCCAACCATACATCTAATTGAGTAATATAGTTTCATAGTATTTGTTGTGCTATGAGATGTTGTGGAAACTTATGATATTCGTATCATAAGCATTTGTTGAAGTATGAGTATTTTGTTCTTAAGCCAGATGTATAAATAATATGCTTCCCTGTACAATTCTAGCTGGTATGTCTTGAGAGGACTTTATAAAGTTTTTTTTCCCTAAATGTGAATTTACGACTCCTTTTATAACTTTTTCGAAGACTGAGTAAAAAATTGTGCCAAACTTTGTAAAATTTTTGCGAGAAATCAATGAAAAGTAAAGATCAATATTTTTTTCCTCATGGGTCAATAGTGTCATGGTTTCTTGGTTAATTTTTTCATTAGTAGTTTGTCGAAAAATTATAATATGTTTGATAAGATACTGATACTGAGCAATGGTTCAACCATTCCCAATTATCCTGCTACAGTTTTTGAGACTCTGAAATATATTAGATCAGAAACTTTCTGGTGATCTGCTGTCCAATAAGAAGGTTCAGCACATCAAATAATATCCAAACTCTTTTTAGAAATTGTGTTGTGCAATACAAAACCATTGAGATTAATTATTTGAAATCAATAAAATGTGGAATGATTGTCATTGTAGTCACCAACTATCAGAAAACGTGAACCTACTGATTTGAAAAATTTCTTCATTTTGCTTCTGTTCCGCAAATCTTGGATGTGAATATATTGGCCATATCACTAACTTTTTGTCAAATTACTTGAGGCTAAGAAGTGTTGTAGTCAAGATTTTATGAGAATAACGCACTAATAATAATAATCCATAGATAAAATACGATAAACCTGTCCTTCATTTTACGAAAGATTGGGTTATTTTGACATTAAGAAATATTTTGTAATTTATAAAAATACAAACAATATTTGTAAAAATATAAATACCCAATAAACATTGAAAAATTAAAAAATCAAGCGCTTTAAATATTGTTTGTATTGTGCTTTATTTTAAGCGTTTTTACATTCAAAATCAAGTTCATACAAATAAAAATAATTTGTTTCATGTTTTTCGTTTATTGTCAATATTTAATCTTTATAAAATCTTGATTTCTTCCAGGGATTTAAAAGAAAAGGTAAGACACATTTATTTGGAGTTAAGCTCTGTCCTTACATTATCTTTTTTCATATTCATCAGAAAGATTCTACAAATTTATACGCTTCTGAATAAAAAAAGAATCGTTGGAAAACTCACCGAATGTAAAAAAATCTAGATTAAATATACAAAAATGTATGTACGTTAAAAATAGTTTATAAATTGTACCAAAACCAATAATTTCCGTGGTTTTATAGCTTTATTTAAACTTGACTTTAGGGCTTAAAAACAAGTGTTATTGTTATTTTTTTTAAACATGAACTGAAATATGATGTAAGGCTTGAATTAAAGTATATTTTCACTGTAATGTTCGACTTAAATCCCAGTGACCGTTTTGCTGGAATATGATATTGAATTAAAATGTAATTAAATTATAAATCAGAGCTTGAAATTGAAAAACATGACTTGAATAACAGTTGATTTTAGCTTTAATTCCAGCATAAATGCTTTTTGGGTATTTTTTGAAAAGGCAAAACAATTTTGTACAAAAAGAATTTCATAAAACTTTGAATATATTATTTTCGAAATTTGTAAGCTTAAGAGATTTTAACATCTAAATTACTAAAGTACTAAAATTCTGTAGTGTTACAATTTGGTCATACTTTGTACTAAAAAAACCTACGAAACCATGTTTGTTTGATTTACAAAATTTATAAATTTATGATATTTGTTGTATACGAAATATTTGTATATTTTACAAAAAATATTTTTATAGTTTTAAGCATGAATTATTATAAGTATGGAAACTACGCATGTTCTATCTCTGGGATCATTTGTGTCGTACAGTCTGTAGCCAGATATTGAAAAACTATTTCGTAGGGTTAGATGTGTCTAGGAAACAAGCATTATTTCAATTTACTTATTTCACACGAAGAATTATAGTTCATTTTTATGCCGTTTGGTTCCAGTAATTTATTTTAACACTGCTCATACCCATTAAGCATTTTTGCTGGAATTAAAGCTAAAATCAAGTGTTATTCAAGTCATATTTTCCAATTTTAAGCCTTGATTAATACTTTAATTACACTTTAAATCAATAACGGACACTGGAATTCAAGTCGAATATTACAGTGAGAATATTCTTTAATTCAAACCTTGAATCACAGTTCAATTCCAGTTCAAACAACATAATAATAACACTTGTTTTCAAGCCCTAACTACAAGTTAAAACAACCCAGCAAAACTTTGGTAATAGGTGTGATATTCTCATGCGTTACCTTTTAATGATAGCTCGTTACCTTTTTCATTATTTGCATAAAGTAATAAGTTACTCATTAGTGATTACGTAATATATGATTTATAAATGTAAAGTAATAATCAAAATATTTTTGAAAACCTATTTTAAGATACAATACTTTGTGTTTTTTTTTGTAAGCAAAAGGATAATATATGTTTGTTTTGATAACACTAGCGAAAAAACAAAGAGCAACAATTCATTTAAGTTTAAGCAACCAAGTACTATATGCGTCGATAGCTCAGTGGGTAGAGTTCTTGGATGGCAAACAGATTTCCCTGGTTCAATTCCCCTCATGACCACATTATTTTTAATTACAAATATTCAAAATAAAATTTTTGTAAAAATTGTTTTGAATAAAAATTCCTCTTTTAAAAAAATCTATTTTTAGGCACATTATTTTTTCATTCTCGTAACCATATTACTTATTACATTATCGCCTCTAAAGTAATGGATATATACATTACTTTGAGGCTCATCGCTTGTAAAATTCATCAATGAAGAAAGGTGTAAAGTAATCTATCGGCCCCTATGGCTATACATTACTTCACCCATTATTTGGTAATGTGTGGTTTTGCTGGGAAAGATAAAAACACGGTAATCATTGGTTTTGGTACAATTTATTAACATACATACACTTTTACAATATTAGTTTTTTATATATAATCTTGATTTGTTGACTTCCGTTGGGTTTTCCACCAATACTTCTTTTATTTTGAAGCGTAAAAATTTGTAGAAATTTACTGAAATAAGAAAAAATATAATATATATAAAATAAATGTTGTTTACCTTTTCTTTTAAATCCATGGAAGAAATACAGATTTTATAAAAATCTTCACAGAAAAATTGTGAATTTAAACAAATGTTTTTATTTTAAATTAAAATATTGACAATAAACAAAAAACATGAATCAAATTATTTTTAGTTGTATGAACTTGATTTAGACTGTAATAAAGCCCAACTGTAACACTTTCATCATTTACTGCATCATACTATTCGGTTAGGTTAGTTTGAAAAGAAGAAGGGTCATTCGCCCTTCATGATCATCCAAAACGAATAATATACACCTATGTCAGAGAATCTGAGAGCGCACACCATGCTATCCAAAATGGATAATATACACCTATGTCAGAGAATCTGTGAGCGCACACCATGCTCTCCACAATAAACATTCCGGTCGACCTGAATAATTCAGTATTCCTCAGTATACCTTGTAAGAAAGCCGGGCTGAAACAAAGGAAGTCTTCCCCACAGGCCCTACACACCATATAAACACTTCTTCCAAATTTCAAAAGTTGTGGTTGTATTATAAAGTAGTCTGCGAGAATTCCGATCATGTTGGAAAATTACCTCTTCCCCACCCCACTGGAGCTTTGTGATCGCAAAAAATATTATAGCCACTACAGGTCTCCTTATGCATGATGCTGGCCCATTTGACAAGCTCCGTTTTCGTCACCTGAAAAGGTTTAAGATTTTTAGGGTTAACAGAAACAGGGTTATATCCATCTCTGGCCAGATTGTCTGCACCTCCACACCACAGTGTCCCGGTACCCATATCAATCTCACACATCATCTGCCAGTTCAAGACCTCATGCAGTTCAAGACAATCTTTTATTTCAAAGACTACACTGACAAAGCCTAAGCCGCAGCCTATCAGTGAATAATTATCAGTGACAGTTATAATCCGAATGGTCTCTGAAATAGCTACAACTTTCAGCTGAAAAGCGGTGTTGTGGTCTAGGAGCGGAAGCACATTCCTATACCCAGATCCCTACAAAAGAAAAGAATTTTATTAGAACTATCCAATATTCCTTCATTGCTCCAAGCTCTCTGTTCGGAAAAAAATCGCAGTCCGCTAGTATACGTTGTTCCGCCACCCTACTACATTACATTTCAAAATTGAGATAGGCTGGTAGATTTTCAAGGACTCTCTGATGCTGGGAACGCCGGCCTCCAATGGATCCCTCAACGAGCACCAGCAGTCTATAAGACCATTGTTGACTAAAATTAGAATACAAGTTATTCTGGCGGTTGGTTTTGATCAAGTATTCGAATTCGACTGAACCTTTGTATAATAGATTTGGGATATAGATTTTGTTGAACATTAAGGTTTCTGTGTTTTTGTGTTGGGTATATTAGTGTTGTAGCTTAGCATATTTTCAAAAGATCGGGAGTTGTCATAGCTCTGAGGAATAAATAGGCATTCAGTAGGGTGTGATTTCTTGAAGTAGCAGTTCTTGGCCTTTGGATAAGTTTTGGCTTTGCCCCAGTTTTTCTCTTTTGGATACTAATATCTTCAATTTATACCTACCCTTTCTTACGGGAAATAAATCCTTGGAGTTAATCGAGGAATGGGTGTATACTAAGTTATTCTTTTTAAGATTATAAATGCATAAGTTTTTTAACATTCAAAGTCTGCTCGTTAGCAACTTACTTGCACAATTAAATATTTTTTTTTGAAATGATTTCTTTAGTGCAAGCACGTAATGTTATTTAACGAAATATCAACAACTTTGATATTTGTGTTTAATTAAGTTTAAAATTTTTAACATTTGAATGACATGATAAAAAAAAAAAGTTTTTCAAGTTTGTACAACAAATTAAAAATATTTATCAAAGTTTTGTTACAATTCATATATTTTTTGGAGATAATTTAAGGACCCCATGGGAAATTTAAAGGATAAATTTTAAGAAGGCGTATTTAAGCAGTATAAGTAAAGAGGATACATAATAAAAAATGAGATTGAAAAATTATTTGAGTATACAAAAACATTTTACAAGACTTATTAAGGAATTTTTGAAGAACTAAATTTTATATTTTCGGTATAGTGAAGTTGCTGAACATTATGATATTTCCAGTATTTTAACTCAATTTAGCTACAATTATTTGTCTTCTATATTTCCTACCAGTTTTTCTATTTTGCCAAACAATTATTATTAATCATACGCCTTAGTGGCAGTTGAAGTTTTTATTTCCTTAATGGAAAGAAACATAAAATAAAAAAAAAATTTAAATAATGATTCAACTCTGTTTTGTTGATTTATTATTGATTATGTAAAATATTAAAGTTTCTTTTACATTCAGTAACAACAAAATATTTCATACAAATGTACACACTTAACTTATTTTCACTTCCTCAATGCTTTTTTATTATTTTATTTTTTCCAGAATTATTTCAAAATCATTTGTCATTTGTTTGGATGATAAGATGGCAGTCATAGCAAAATGCAGTAAACATAAGTGTTTGTTGGATGATGGTAAACTGAAAAAAAATGAGAAAAACTGAAAGATACTTCAATACTTGTGTAAGGGTTTTAACATCATTTATCACCAAAAATATAGTAAAACTAGAGGATGCAGTAGTATTTTACAACGAATATACAATACATAAACCTAAGAATTCTTTGTTTATTTCTATGTAGTATATACTATAAGTACTTGTATTCTCTACTATTTTTTATATACATATATATGTATTTATCTATAGTAAAAGTTATAAAACAAACTGGTGAGTGTTAAGCTGTTATGGCAAAATGTTGATATATGTTAAGCTGTGAACAAAAAAAATACTATATTAAATATGAAAAAAATCTTCATTTGTGTTTAGTAATTCTATAGTTTAGATTGATGGTTTGCGAGGTCAAAGAGGTTATAAACCACGAAAACCAAGGATATACTATCATCATATATTGTATACACAATCAGCATTTGTACTATGGGACGGGATTAATGAAGTTTAATAAGCGGATTAATGGAAATTTGCTAAACATAACATAGGGTGTATCTAGTGAGACAAAAAAAAAATTGTTAAGTTCACATCTTATATATATTATCACATGTTATATATATTTGAACTGTTTTTAAAAATTTCAATAGCAATATTTTAAATATTTAATATTTTTATTAAATTTCAAGTTATTGCAATTTCTTAAAAAAATATTTCTTTTAAAAGTCGTTAGCCACAATTACAACTATTGTCACTCCATTATTGGTCTTTTTAAAAAAATGCAATATCGACTGTCACTGGGATATAAAAAGGTAAGGCTATCATTTCCCGATTTTAATTTTATTAATTTCGTTTTCAAAAGTTTATACACAAACTTGGAAATTCTTAAAAGTTACACTCAGAATATTATATAATTTACTCTTTGTAGTTAAATAAAAAAGTTTTCCGTTCCATTTAATATAAAGGAACATACATTTATTTAACAAAGAAATATATATTAACTTTTTTATACATTTATTCGAAATAATTTACTATCATTTACCGATTTTTTTCAGTTTCATTTATTTTTTTCATATGTTTGAAAATTAATGAAAATTTACCCACAAACGGAAAATTGTGATTTATTTGTGTCCGTAACAGTTATTACAGATTTAAAATTTGTTTGCTGTCTGTTTCAAAAAAAATATTCAGAAAATTTTAATTTGTTTTTTTATAAAAAATTTTTTAATTCAAACTACAAGAACTTTTAAAATACACAAACACATTCACACAAAAAGTATCTATAGCTATGCATACATACATTTTGTAAGAAAAAAAAAAACAAAAAATACAAATAGGGAAACAATTTCAAATAAATGATAAAATCATTTATTTTTTAAGGAATTGGTAGGTAAAATTTTGACATTTATTTTAACTGATTATATCATTTGTTTCTTAAGGATGTGTCAGTTGTTTAATCAACATTTAAAAATAAATAACAAAAGGCATTTAATTTAAATGAAAATTAAGTAGACCGGTTTTTAAATGAAATATCATTTCTTGTAAATGACATTTTCTGTTATTTTAACTTACAAACTATTTTAAGTGTAGGAAAATTTTAATTTTTAAAAAGGCTCGCGAAGAACTCGGTAGTTTATTCATCTATATGCTAAAGAAAAACGTACCTAAAATGTATAAAATATGTGAACGTTTTCATTATTATTACGCACAAAGTTCTAGTGGCTAAAATACTATGGCTCCCTGTCCCATAGTACATCGTACCGAATCACAAAAACCCTAAAGGCCTCATTACTCGAACGTATATGTACCGTAAATGAGTTCTGGTGTTATTGAGGTACTCAAAATAAAACATTTTTAATTTGTATCAACAATTGATTTCTTTAAAGATTTTTAGTATTAAAATCTCAGGCAAAAAGAACCTTTCTAAATAATGGGTTTTAGAATGATAAGTAACTGGTTGAAGTTTGTCTAATAACAAAACCAAAAATAGATTATAACTGCTCAAAAAGTACTTAAAAGACATTACTAGTAACTCATTATTTTCACTTTGAAAGTAAGTTATGTAGTATGCAAGGAGCTGGTATGGAATATAAGTACATAGCTATATAACACATTATTAGTAACTCATGATTTTCAATGTAGAAGTAATGCAGTGGGTAGGGGTAGGTCATTATTGGTAGTGCAAAATTCAATGAGCTATTACTAAATTTTTCCTGGAATGTCCACTTAAAATAAGTGTTACAAAACCCAGAACTTATTATATTTTTTTTTTATTTTTTTTTAATTTTTCTTTCTTTTGTTCTTTTTTGATTTGCAACTAAAAATAGCTGTTTTTCAACTCTCTTCTTAAAGTCTTTATGACACTTGCTAGTTTCAGTATTAAAAATCATAATTAAAAAAGACGTCAACCAACTTATGTGATATTATTTACATTGATGGCCAAAAAAAAAAAAAAACTAGAATCTAGTCGGAGAAAATCTAAATTCAACTGAATTGTACGGCACTTTAGGAACATTGATATTAACTTAATGATTCCCCCCTTAATATAGTGCTACTTGATGTGCCAAAGCATGGAAATTTTTATCCAAGCACGTTGCATTCATTACTTTTCCAGACCGCTTTTCGAAATATGACCCAAATTATAAAAGGTATCCCAAAATTCACGCAGGATTTGAATTAAAAAAAAACAGAGTTTTTTCCTAACATTGTTATTTTTTATTAAAACATAGTTCCCAAGATATGATTATGTATGGAATAGCAAATCAGGTAAATAGCTTCCACGACTTTGTAGGCACAGACGCACTTTTTTGTCGAAATTTTACAAAACCATTTTAAATAAATGTGTCTGACCTTTGATTTCAAAAAAAATCAATTGTGTTAAATCCACGACCAGGAAATGTCTCATACAGTAATTAAATTGTTACACAGACTGTATCCCATATGGTGTTCAAGCGTGTTTTTACAATCCCTATGCTGTCAGCGGTTAAACTTTTTTTTCCTTTAATGGAAACACTTTATTGCACAAATGGTGGCAAATTGAAATCTTGTGAATCCGTTGACCTGCTAAGCCCTTACTTGGTAAAGGGTATCATATAATTGGCACGCCCGAATTTAATAATTTATGTTTTATACATGTTCGTATTGTTTTTTTTTTTGGCTTTTTAGCACCATAAGTGGTTTCCATTTCACGTGAAAAAAAAACTGTAATACTTCATATACAAAAATGATTGTTTACGACAATGAGTTTCATGTGAAAATTGTGTACAATTTGTTTTGACTTCAATTTAATATACAAGATTATTATTTTCCGGTGAAAAAATTACCTTTTGGGCTTAGTGGGAATGTGTGTTCTTAATGAAATAATTTCTACAATTTAAATAAATAATAATAATAAATTTGAGGCCATTAAAATTCGATTGCATTTTTTTCAAGTGAATAACAACTTCTGTGCTTTTGCTCCAAAATTTGTTATCCCTTTTTACGACTCATTTATATTAAATACTCAGTTTCATGTGTTTTTCAAGGAGCAGGCTGAATCAATTAATTCGGCACGTTAAATTTACGTTCGAGTATTTCTACCTTAACACTTATAATGATTCTATTCAATGTGCATAACTACATTGTTTTCTATTTACAATTTATTTAACTTTCACGTTTGAGGGGAGAGTATTTTTTAGTGCATTTAAAACCTATACAATTCATATATAAGTTAGTGCTTGTATATGTGTTAGTAATCTAAATATGTATTGTATTATTGAAATATGTGTGTAGGAACCACTTAAGTGACCATAGTTTTGTATCCATTAATCTAATCAACACCAAATTACCACAATTGTTTACACGGCCATGAAATCGTATATCAATGTGGTAATTTTAACTAAAAACTTTATGTGTTTGTTATGTAATTTCATGCGAATTGTTTTATTATATTAATGATGTTTTTCTACTGAAATTTAAGTTACATTTGTTTGAATTTGTATATGTTTTGTAATAAAAAAACACATAACTGCATAACATTTCCTATTAATAAAATACAAATTTAAAAGAGCTGTTAGAGAGTTATAAAAATAGTGTCAGAATTTATACAGTTAAAAAGGAGGCTACTGCTTTTTCATTAAAACTATTTCGTTGTTTATTTTCAATCATTGTTTAATAATCGACAAAAGTAATAAAAATACGAGTCGTTTAAAATAATCATTAATATTTAACTCACAAAATGTTAAAAAAAAATTTTTGCTGTTTGTTTTTCAAATTTAATTTTTTTTAATTTATACATAAAAATACATATTTTAGCCAAAATATTAAAATTTTTTGAATATATGTAAATAAATATTTAACTTGCTAACGTCTAAAATGAACAAATTTCAAAAATCTGATCTTAATTTTTATGAAGATTACGAATCTGCAATAAAAATTGAAAACAAATTTGTAGTTTTTATATTATGCGCGGTTTTTGAAAATTAAACAAAATTCGATTTTTTTGTGATATTTTCCTAACCATATAAAAAGGTTGTCATTGAAAAATTCAACTTGTTGTACTTTTGAAATCTTCTTACCAAGGGCTTCCTTTAGACACGATATTGTTTTCAATTTTTGAATATAATTGATAATAGTAATCCTTACAACTAAATATAAAGTTTGACTTTTATTTTTTTTTCGCTATTATTTAGCGTATTAAAATTAAATTGTTACAATAATTAAAATCCTGTCACTCAGAGGTAAATATAAGTAAATTTCTTGATAAAAATCTTATGAGATTTTCGCGAAATTCGCGATTGCGAATTTAATTTCGATTTTATATTCGCAATGTACACCCAAAAATATATAAGATTTGATGAGTCGCGATCCTAATAACTAAATTTCATTTTTTTAATTTATAATTTACTTAAAATAATAGAACAAGTACAACCTTAAAACTTCTAAAAAAACTTTTTTTAAAAATTTCTTTACCATATTTGTAGGGTTGTGGAGCTCGTGAATTCATTTTTTTTTACCACCTTATTGTACATTATAAATAATTTTGGTTTAAATTTACCCTATTTATAGTAGAAATTTGTATTCCTACAAGAATTTGGGTAAATTAAAAAAAATACAATATATACATACACACATTATGTGTAAATTAGTAAACATGGAATATATATAAAAACCTTTAGCAATATTTTCTGAAAATGTCAGTAAAAAAATTGTTATTTTACACACAATATGCCCAATTTTACGCATTTCTTTCTTTTGTAATTTTACGTAAAAAATATGGAATTTTACATGGATTTTCAAGGTATATTATTTTTTGGTGGCAATAAAAATTCAATAGAGTTTCGATGACAGATCTTATTCGCTTTACTAGGTCCAGATTCCTACAATGTATATCCGCCAAGGAATTGTAGTCTCCTGCTGCGAAGTCAAATGATTCGAATTTTATTTTTATATACAAAATTATTTCATTTCAAATTACAAGAACTTCATAAACACACATACATTCACAAACACAATCGTACAAAAAGTATCAAGAGACATGCATACATTTTGTAGATTAAAAAAAAACAAAAAATACAAAATCGGAAACAATTTCAAATAAATGATAAAATCATTTATTTTTAAATTTTAACACTTATTTTAACTCATTAATCAATTGTTTCTCACGGATGTGTCAGTTGTTTAAACAAAATTTAGAAACATATAAAAAAAAGCGATTTGATTTAAATGAAAAGTAAGTAGACCGGTTTTTAAATCAAATATAATTTCTTGTAAATATTATTTTTGTTATTTTAACTTACAAACTATTTTTAGTGTAGTGGTGGTATATCAAGCATGGCACTAATGTTACAGAGTTGTAAACTAAAGAGCCTTAAAAAGTTGAACTAATTTCCATCAGATGACCCGAAACAACAGTTCTTAGATCTATCATCTCACGCAATTACAGTTAAACATTTAAAATCCTTTATTCTTCGCCACCTTTCATCTCGCTCTTACCTGCTTTCCAAAGAAAGCAACATATTTATCAGTAGGAAGAATATCTTGAGTGTTTCTTTTCTTAAAAAAAATATTACAAAGAAACGTTTTTTAAATATCAGTCTCCATTAATGAACTTATACGATTTTTCCGCAATAACTCCCATTACAGGTATTATTGCTAGGTTAGTTCAAAAAGGGTAATGCGCCACCAAAGTTACATTTCCACCCTGAGACCAATGCGGTCTGCTATATATTTTTGATAGATAAAGAACTCACAAATAACTGGATATTTTTGGCATAACTTGCCACACGGGGAATTTTTTACAAATTTTAATTTTTAATTTTTTCCTTTAGTTTTTGCCTCAGGGTCTTTTTGTGGC
This sequence comes from Eustalomyia histrio, assembly GCA_949748255.1. Classification (NCBI taxonomy): domain Eukaryota; kingdom Metazoa; phylum Arthropoda; class Insecta; order Diptera; family Anthomyiidae; genus Eustalomyia; species Eustalomyia histrio. The sequence goes on from OX456526.1 coordinate 64,965,833, forward strand.
AGTCCCATATCGAACTCTTTGAACTTTAAACTTTTTGTATACCCTTCACCACAAGTGGAAGGGTATATATAAGTTTGTCATTCCGTTTGTAATTTCTACAATATTGATCTTAGACCCTATAAAGTATATATATTCTGGGTCCTTATGAAGAGCGAAGTTGATTTAACGATGTCCGTCTGTGTGTTGAAATGGGTTTTCCGAAGAACCCAGACATGATGAGGACTTGATTGTTATTTATTTCTGTTACATGTGATCCATTTCTGTTTGCTATTGAAAATCAGACAGATCGGTTAATAAATGGCTGAGATATTAGCAAAAAACCAGGACTACCTCTAATTTTTTTCCGTAAAATCCCTTTGTTTAAAATGTATGTACAATATTAAGCATAACAAACACATCAATGTGTTAAAATTCTTTTCTTTCATCTCCACCTTTTATAAACAAACAACAAACACATACAAAGATTTATCATTTAAATTGAAACCAAACAAATCTCTAATGAACGAAGACTTTTTATACACATATGTACCTCTATTAACGATGATTTTGTGTGAGCTTCAATAGCTCAGTTGTCTAGACGCTATGTCACAAATACTTTTTTTTTCTCTAAGGCCGCAGGTTCGAATCCCGGTCAATTCACTTTTTTTTTACATTTTTTTTTTATTTTCTTAAGACTTTTTTTTTTGTTTTTTTTTAACATTTAATAATTAATTTATATAAAATTTTATTTTAATAATAATTAAATAATCCATAAATAGGCTAAAAACATCAACATTTTTATAAAAACCCTCTGATACCAACTAAATACAAACCTTTTTATTTCTATTTTTTGCTTCGATTTAAAATAATTTATAAACAGATTTTTAAACCATTTTATTTCTCATGTATTAAGAAAATTTTATACATAATTTCCCTTTGAGTGCAACTATTTTAGGTCATAACTTATAATAATTTGTAAAAAAAAAGCTATGAACTATTTTCCTTCAAATTTTTAAAATCAAGCTAAAGAAATTAAAAATATTTTTTTATAAAAAAGCGAAATAAAATCCGAAATGCAAATTTGCCAGCTAAATCAAACGTTTTTGTAGAAATAAAACACATGCAGTTTTAGTGATTTCTTTTAACGATTTGTTGAAATTCTTTTCTTTCACCTCTTTACCTTTTATACACAAACAACAAACACTATTCTAGATCTGTAATATGACCTATGGATCGAAAATCTTCAGTATAACATATTTGCTGAAAACCCTCGGAAATGTCGGTTCAGATACAAAAAAGTTATGGCCAAAATATAATTTTTTTTTAAATACCTATTTTCTGGAACCATAAATCTTTCCGAGTCCAAGTTTTATCACCAAACTAAATGGTTAATTTCCTCTTAAAGGCATCCGTATATAAATCTGTTCATTCCATATATGTCCATATATAAACTTCAGTTTTTTCCCAACCATGGTGAAGGATATATAAGATTCGGAATAGCAGAATTTAGCCGCTCTTACTTGTTATACCTACATTAAGATTCACTTTTCGTACAATGAATTCGTAATATTAAGCTCATGTTAAGCTCATATATTTGATACTTTTCTAAAGAGGTTCTCTCTGCTGCGATTTAGTTTTTCGATCCGTGTATCAATGGATAACACCACTTAGTTAATTTTAATAGCCATGTTTTATTCTCTTTTTGTCATTTTTCTCTTACAAAGTTTTTGTTTATTCCACCACGCATTTTCTTTGTTATCCTTTGTGCTTAAATTATCGAATAGAAATTAAAAATTAATTTAATGCTTGTATCTAACATATTTTTGAAATGTAACGTGACTTAAAATTATTATTGAAGTTATTGTCGAATATATGTGTCGGGTTTTTTCGAAAGTATGTATAATCGAAAACTTCAACAAATGTATAAACAAAAAAATTCTTATTAAAATTTCCTTTGACTAAAGAAATAAAACATAATATAGTATAGAATTTATTGATGCGTAACCTAATGCATCTTCTTATAAATAAATACACGCAACATCCGATTAAGTAACGTAAGCCAACTAAGTAAATGGACATTATTTAAAACATTAAAAAAAATTCTAAATACATATGATACTGTCTCTAAGATAATTATTTGATTCACATATCTCAAATCGTACGTATATTCTTACTAAAAGTGTCAAAGATTTCATACAAACTAAAAAAGTTGATAAAAGGTTTCCCTGAACCATGCGAAAGATATCTAATATTATTTTAAAATCTAAAACATGATTGAAGTCTGAAAGCTGAAAAATCCGCCTTTCATTATCTACAAAGGTCTAATTTTAGTGTACCTTAAATATCCTGATATAACATCACAAACAAAAATCATAAGGTATGGAAAAGGTTTAGGAAGCGCAGGGTAATTAAATAATGCCTTCGAGTACTGCTTTTGCTTGCAGTATTTTTTGCTGAGATATGATGGTAGACGAGAGAAGAATAGGATAACCGAAAAAATAAGATATTTTATATATAAAATGATTATAAGAAACCATATAATAATTTTATTGCAACAACCATCTCTGGAAGTATTAAATTTATTATAATTATATTCCATATCTTTTCTGTAACAGTAAAATAAAACACATTTAAATTTTTATACTTTTAAGGCAAAATTGAATAATAAGTAATATTTTTATTTAAAAAAACCAACCTTATGCTCAAAAAATTTAAGAAGTTTAAAAATACAAATTGTATTTTTTTATGAAAATCTGTTTAAAGTAATTTTTATCTATATTTAATTAGCGCTTAATTGGACTGGTTTCTACACTAATGTTCAAACTTTCACAGTAAGGGAAAAAAATTTTCTAAAATCTTTGCTAAATTTTCCAGAATTTAAATCAAAATTTTTCCATTTACTAAGTTGGCATGATGTTTTAGAATAAACTAAACTATAAATTTACTTTATTCAGTAAGTTTGTGTATTTACATATCCTTTCAAATACCATATTATTTACAGTACATCATCTTATGCATACATAGATTTGCAGAAGTAAATCCCAGCAAAAAAGTATATAAAATGAAATAAAAATTTCTATTGTAAATTACTTTCAAATTAAATAATTCATAAAAAGTATTATTAAGACTTTTTAAAATGTAAATTTTGTTGGTTAAATAAGCACTACTTATTTTAATAAGTTAAGAAATAATTAAAAGTAATTTACATATAAAATTGTTTGTTGGGATTTATACAATGTATAAATAATATAAATATACACACATATATGTAATTTGATGATTTGTAATTGACCGGAAGTTGTAAATTTGTATATGGTTACAGCTCAATGCTTTATTATTAATCACCTTAAAGTGGTTGTCATCAAAGCATGTAAATAGTTTTAACCTTACTATTAAATTCAAATTGACCATTTGTTAAATTCCTTTTAATGACCCATGAAGGAATACGACAACATCAAAGCAGAGGAAACGATAGTTTCTTTTTAAAACAAACCCTTGAATTAATAAGATTTAACTTTAATCGTAAAAGGGTTTATTTTATTTTAATAATTTATATCAAACCAAAATTTCACTTTTATCAATATATAAACTTTTTTTTTGTATTTAATTTCGTTAACCCTCACAATGTGGCATGAAGAAAATAAAAACATGTTTACAATGATATAAAAAATACTGTGAATCTTTATCTATAGCTATAACCTTCAATTTTGTAAATAGGTTGGAAATAATTTAAATGCATACATTCATTCTTATGTTTACAGAAGGTAACATGTAGTGGTAGTAGTTTTCATGACGAAGAGTATACAAAAAGTAATCTTACACTTCACTTCAATAGACACACAAAATCACGCAGGCTATGCCGATTTTGTGTGAAAGCAAAATATGATTAATATTGTAATTATATTTACCTGGGTGGAATTTTAGTTCGTTTAAAATTTCTGGTTTTATTTAACCCTCTAACCTCTTAGACCTCTTTTGGTGGGGTATTTATTTATTAAATACTACTTTATTTTATGAGTACTTTATAAAATCTTAATTCGTTTTTTTAATACAGAATATTCCTGTGGGAAAAGAAATATCACACGATACGTCACGTGATTGGGCCATTGAGCCAAGGACCGGTAAGTACTTACACTGTAAACAACATACTATTTTTAAATGGGGCTTACATTGGTGTTAAATGGTTACACAAAGCTTACGAGTCTAGACGAGACAGACTACAGAGTAGGTCCTTTCAGAATTATCCTTTTTACACCGGTCAAGGATTAGTTTTTGAAACTACAATTGACCCCCTTCTTTCGCACAAATTAGAAGACGAAATTAAAATTTTTTAAAATTTAAAAAGTAACAATTTTAGATCGAAATTAAATTGCAAAAAAAAAAAAAAAATGTCTAACTTTGGACACATCTGGTACCTCGCAGTAGGAGATGGTTGCAAAATTTTATTTCAAATAAAACATAAAGATTAACGAAATAATTTATTTTAAATTTTTCTTTGATAGCCGATTATTTGACATTTAGTATTAAAAAAGAATTTTGGATACATTTGTACCGCAACCATATTTTTTAAACCGTATTCAAATATTTAGTTATTTCCATCATGATAAAATAACCTTTTCCTAAATAATTTTCAGATAATCTTAAACAAAAAATTACCGTCATAAAAATATAACTTTTATTTGGCATATGTATATATTTGTTTGTCGCAACCGAAATTCGATTATATCAGGAAAACATTTGGTTGGGATAACTAAATAATTCGGTTGGTGCAACCAAAATATTCAGTTGGCAAGAAATTCGGTTGTGACGAAAAGAGAAGAGTTGGAATAAAAAGATTTTTTTTAATTTCCTAAGTTTGTGTTTTTTTTTTTAACAAATATTATCAACCTTTAAAACACACCATTTATCTGAAAAAGTTGCTTCGTTTTGCCACCTTCTCTTCGGTGAAACATGTAAAATCCGTATTAAGTTTTTTACCCACTTGGACATTACATATTTTATTTCTTATCTTTTAATTGGTTTATACTTTTCTGTTAGACTTTCAGACCTAAACTTTTAAAATTTTAATAAAAATGGGCAAAATTAACAAAAAAAATAAATAATATTGCACATGAATTGCAAAATATTAAACAGTTTCCACCGACAGCCAAATAAACGTGAATTTATTATGTTTCTCAAATCTTTATTTTAACTTATTTTTTTAATTTACCCCTTCATCTTGTTACGTGTGCAGCTAATTATTTTGTCTATTTTTGGTGAAATATAATTGTAACTTACGTTTTCAAAAGTCAACTAACACTGAGAGAACTGAAGTATCGATTTCAAACGAATAAAATGCGTAATTAAACATTTTTTTTGATCTGCTTTACAAAATTATAAGACCAAAGTGTGAGAAATCGCCTTTTTAATTTTTTTGGTGAAATATAATTGTAACTTACGTTTTCAAAAGTCAACTAACACTGAGAGAACTGAAGTATCGATTCCAAACGAATAAAATGCGAAATTAAACATTTTTATTGATCTGCTTTACAAAATTATAAGACCAAAGTGTGAGAAATCGCCTGTTTAATTTTTTTGGAGTCTATATTTTTCAAACAGATTTTTTCACAGATTCTAAAACTTGAATTAGAAAATATATGTCCCGGAATATTCAAACAAATCAAAATCTGCATTAGTTTATATTATGTAATACATATTTACATTACGTAGTAAAGTAGAGTCGACCCGAAATACTTTAAAGTCATGACTAAGTATACTGGAACAAAAAGGGAAATGCATGAGCGGATATATAAGGGGATCATGTTATTAAATTCTCACTCACTACCCGTCTCCCAACTCGAATATTCTCTTTGAATTTATTCTCTTTGTAAACTGAGGGTTATCGGGGTACTTATATACCCTAACGACTCCAGGCCAATAAACTGTTATTAATCAAAAGTCAGTGGGGTACTAACGATCTGAAGGTTAAAACAGTTTGGTATCATTACAAATACACAAAAAACGATAGCCTTAGGGTGGCTCTCCGTGGAGCGAAAACTGAAAAAAAAACAAAATTACAAACTTTTACAAAAATGAAGAATTTACAACGAAGGCCTTAAATAATTACACACGAAAACCCTGGGATATGTAGACTTAATTTATGGGGTCGTAGAATTCAGTGGCGAACCTCGTTTTGAAGAGTCAGGTCATTTTGACAAAATATTTAGGTTTTAATTTTGTATTGACTCAAACAATTTTTTGAAAAGACTTTTAAAATTGTTTTCCTATGACAATAAATTAGTTATTGTTTTTTTTCACTTATTTACTATTTAATACTATTATTTTTAAATTAATCTAGAAAGTAAGGAGTTATAAATAGTTGTAGTTCAAAAAATAATGATACCCCACTATTAATAGCCTGTTCCTCGATCTCGAACAAAAAACTAGTCGAACGAAAGCACGTCACTCGAATTCGAATCAATTTGGGTTTCTCTATTTCGAAAGTCTTCGATCGACTTGACTTACGTGTGTCAATTTTTGTTTCTTACGCATTTACAAATCACAGAGATGCCAGATCATATGTTTTGAGTATTTGTTACAATTTTCTTTAAAAGTGGCAAAAATACTACTAAACTGCTTAAAGACAAAAACAACCCTGTTTAACAGTGATCAGCTGTATATGACAAATGAAATAAAAAAATAACAATAAACAAATCAATTTTTATTTGAGAATGCGTTTATTTTTGAATATGTTTATCGATTGGTTGTGAGTAAGATTGATAATCGGAAAGCTTTTCTGTTGCCTGTTGCTGTTGTCTGTTCGGTGCGGTCACTGCTCTTGTAAAATAAAAGATGTAAAATAAAAAAATGTAAATATCAGCTGCTTGGGGCAAACGTAAGTCACAAACAATACACTTATCTTTTACCACTCAGCAACAGCGTAATAGGGAGTGAAACGGAGTTTAGTTTTCTGGTCAAATTTTCCTCCTTGCTCCATATAAAATACATGCGTCTTCGGCTGGTCCATTGTTGATTTTTTTAACTAAAATTTAAAAATTTTAATAAACTATAAATAATTATATTATTTTGTACTTACCTTTTGTTATCCATTGCTTTTTTTTACTTCATTTTGCTATTAAAAATATCAAATATATATTTACTCGACAAAAAAATAGCAAGTGACTGATTTTGACATTTGCGTTCGAGCTGTTCGAAATAGAGAAACCAAATTTTGTATGAAAACAGTTACGTTTTCAATCGACTTGTCGTTCGAGTCATCGTTCGCATAGAATAGAGTTAGTGAAACCCAAATCAGTTTACTTTCGACTAGAAAGCGAACGAACGTGTTCTTTCGAAATAGAGGAACAGGCTATTATTCTGCACTGGGATGTGTTTAATTCGAGTTAAAGTACACCACTACGTATACGTAATATTATTGTAACATTTTAATGACTTTTAGCCGTTTTATTTACATTCGAAAAAAATTTAATAAATAGCAAATAAGTAAAGAAATCAATAAGTAAAGTCATTGCAAAAGAGTTTTCGAAAGTCTTTTTAGTAAAATTAAATCAAAAAATTGTTTGAGTTAATGCAAACCTAAAATCGAAGTATCTTGTTAAAATGACCTGACACTTCAAAACGTTATTCACCACTGAGTTCTACGGTCCAAAATTAAGTTAACGTACTTGGGGTTTTCGTGTGGCATTTCAAAAGTTGAAATTTTAATTACAGTGTAATTAATTTGCATACTATGCCCAGTGGAGGACTTAAGCGAGAACCTACATTCTATGTTACAAAAACTTGAGTTTTCTTTTTGCATCGGAACTGTGGACAGAATATGCAACGTTTTATAGAATTTGCAAAAGACAAATTAATGAAAATGGCTAAGTTATCTTGTTAGAAAGTTTACAAATTACTTTTGTATAATATATCTTTTATAGCTTAAGTAATTGTATGTTACCTTAACTGTGATTATTGCTCCATACTACGGTGCTCACTTGCAGGTGCCAGATGCTGTTCTTGGCATTTGTTTATATACCAACTGACACCAGCACCTTCACCGAAATTTCAGGGTTTAATTAAGGTAGCCGCTCTTATAAGTAAAGGAATTCTTAGTGGCTGCGATTCAAACTCACACAATAAGTCCACTTTTGGGCTTAAGTGGGTGTGCTGTTTGTAGACATGAGCCTGCTGTGAAGAGTATCTTCACTTCCGGTTCCTCCTATCAACCTTACCTAACTTAAATCAATTAAAAACCTACAAAAACATTTAGCAAAAAAAAAAATAATTTAGAAATAAATTCCTTCCTTATTCTGAATACATATATTAAATAGAACTTCAACATCATGATACCTCACCAATTGCAATTTTGTAATGTAATAGTTTTTTTCAAACTCTTGTTTATTTATTAATATTTACTCTTGCTATGTGAATTAACAATATGTTTTTAAATCGTAAACTAATACTTAATATTAGGGACTGAAACCGAACCGAAAAACAGCTGTTTATAAAAACTTTGAACCCGAAGCCGCTGAACCCAAAAATTTAGCCATGTTCGGGTTCAAAAATATAAAAAAATGTTCTTGCTGTTCATGGCGTGAAAAATGTTTGATAGAAAAATCATAAAAAATATTACATTTCTTGCATTCCAGTTTGCAGTGCTCGACACTATATCTAGTCCATTTAAAATACTATCGTACTTGAGAGAGAGCTATTTGCAAAAAATTGCAAACACAAAAAATTTCTTTTGTAACTTAAAAGCTAAACTTGAAAAACCCGTACTAGACTATCAAACTAGATGGAATTCCAGTTATGACAAGCCTTATTGGAATACAGAAGTTTTTGTTCGGAATAACTGGATGCTATGAATGATAATATTTGGAATATTTGTGAAGAATTCGTAGAACTTTGAAACCTGTTGAAAAATTACCGCTGAAACAACAACAAAAACAGATGACTTTTGGCAATTTTTATAGAATCTGGCTTAGTTTTAAATTAGAAAAAGATGACGAAACAAAAACATTTTTACAAGAATTATATTTAAATATTACAAAAAGAAATCCACTTTATTAATAATTCATTATATCTAGGTAGAAGATTTAAGTAAATGCTAAGTCCCGAAGATAGTGTAAATGCTTAAAAAAATATATTTTAAAAGAAATTAAAATTTGAAAAAATTTGCAAATGTACACAGAGAAAATATTGGTTGCAATTCGATTAAAACCATAAACATTTATTGGTGAGGATTTAATTTTATTTGGAAAAACCTAAAATTAAATAATAAAGCAAAAATATTGAATTGGGTAATAAAAAAAGGAAAAAGAAACTAAAAGTCAATCGTATTATAGAATTATTGGTATTTCCAATCATCGTTAAAAATAAAATTCGTTTAGAATTTGTGTGCAGTGGAAGCAACCATTTATTTAGTGAATATATTAGAAACTTGGTACAATCTATCAAAATTTATTAAAAAATTATCGATATTCAAAAGTGGTAACTACCGGTAAATTGGTGGTCACAGAGGTACCTCAGTACTCCAAATTTCCGAGTTTAAATCCCGGAAAAGGCAAACATTTAAAAACTTGTTTTTTTTTTTTTAATTAAAATAAAATATTCAAAAGTTTAAATGACAAACATATCAAAGAAAATTAAAATAAGTTGTGGTGCAGTAAGCAAGAGTGTAAACTATGATTCTGATTGCCCAGGTTCGATACCGGAAAAATCTAAAAATTTATATATATTTTTTTTTAAATAAAATTTTGTGGAACGTAATAATATATATGTGGAATATAAATATTAAATTGTACAACTGAATATTGGCTTTCACAACTAAAACTATAATTTAATATGAAAACAGTTGTCGTAACCGCCAGAATTCGCTTGGCAACAAATTCAGTGGTCACAACTGATACTGTTTTCTGGGCGTGGAAAGAAAAAAAGAGAATTTTATGAGAGAATCAATACCATGATCTTCAGAAGATGATGAAGATATGCTCGAGCAAGTTTTAAAAAAGAAGCAACTATTATTTTAATCAAATTCTTCAAATGCGAAGGCCTTCCCGCCTTGAAATTCATTTTGTCGCTACAAAGAACAAATTTAAAAGAAGAAAACTTAAAGAATATATTAATTATAAAATTAAATGAAAATTTCTTTAAAAAATTCAAACATTTCCTATTGATAAAGTTTTTTTTTAATGTTGAACCCGAACCCTGAACCGAACCCGAAACCTGGACCAAACCGAACCTGAATTTTTTATTTCGATTAACCCGAACCTGAACCCATTTTTTTCAGGGTTTCAGTCCTTGCTTAATATTAAGTCCAGCCAGTGCCAGAAAAAAATTTAATTTTCTTATAAGTTTATATTTGTCGATATTTTGGCAAATAGTTGACAGGTAAGCAGTGACCCTCTTTCTTAAGCGCCGTTGCCAATCATTATTCAATTGATTCCGTGCTAGAGTACTGGGATGAGTTTGCAGATTCGTAGTGTAGTTTTAACTAAGGGTACATTGACATCTTTACGAATGTTATCATTCCTAATGGTTCGTTATAAGCCTCAAGATCTTGTTCTACCTTCTATGAATTCACTCAAAGTTAGACAATGAGACAGTATCCCAAAGCTTAATTATAAAGCACCATATGGGTTTTATGATCCACTTGTACAGTAAAAGTTTCAATGCAAAGTAAGTTAAGAGTTTATACTGATTTACCAAGTGAGTTGAAAAGTTTTTAACATTATCTGGATAAGTTTTGCTTATATATGACTTTTCAATGTTAGACGACGGTCAATGTGGATACCAAGGTATTAATTCCCCATATATCTAGCCTGTCCGCCAGTACTGGAGCTTATTATGAACGCTAAGTATTGCCTTACTATCAGCGAATGTTGATGAGTTGTATAATATACTCGCATACAGCTGTAGGTCGCCTGTATATCCTGAAGAGAGCTGTTAAACATTTTTTCGTGTTGTAGCTCTCTAGCAGCTTATGGGTATTTAGTGGTAACATAAGTGTTATCTTATATAATAGTCCTTCGTCCTGTATCAAATGCTTGCGATTCGTCAACAAACGATTTTTTTATTAACGTTTACTTATCTTTGAACTTGCTCGATGATGCCGTGTTTCCTTCTAAAATCAAATTAGTGCACTCCGATGTACCAGTACTCTCAGCTTTTCAATTAGCAACTTTTAGACAAAAGACAGATTGGTCTATATGATTCGTCTTGGTCTTTGATTCGTCTTTTTTAATGCTGCACGGGGAGCGCCATAAGCATCCTTTTTGTAATGTTGTCAATAGCAGTGGGGGTAATCTAACTTGTGCTGGAGTAAAAATTGAGGCAACTTTACTTGAAAACGTGGTAAATTTGGCGTAAAAACTTTCTTGAGGCATTCAACGAACATATCTACTTCTTCCGTATCATTTCGAGCACAACCTCCGTTTTATTTATGCAAAGGAGGCTTACATACGAGAGGCCCTTTAAGATTTTTTGTAGCATGCCCCAACAAGTAATCACTTCTTGATGTTGGATCCAAGCTTTCAAGAAATCTGTTAAGTAAAACAGTTTTCTGGTGTTTAAGTAGCCGCAATAAATTTGTTGTACATTCCTTTAAACGTTGCTTGAGTTGTGGAAATCTGTGCAGGTGCCACTCTCTTCGAGCTCTTCTTTTTTCATTTAAGAGTCGTTCGACATCTGCAGAAAATATTACATTTTAGCTTCAGTATCGGGGGGTTTAGAGTTTCCACAAATATTTAGTACTTAGCATTTTCGATATATGTGACCTTCTCCGAGAAAAGGGAAAATGAAGTTTTGAGAAAAACGCATTTAAAGTTTCAAAACGCATTATCACTGTGAACACACCTTCAGTTGGGAGATGCGATTTCGTATGGTTAGTTATGATTGGGTGCCGACTTTGATAACGTCATGCCTATGTGGTGACGTATTTTTTCACTTTTAGTGTGACAATACTTTTCCTATTGTTGCTGCTCTGTTCGTTCTCAGCTATCTGTTTGCTCTCAGCAAAGGGTTGATGTGCGTATACTAATACGAAGAACATTGTAAAAATAACTATAAGAAAGGAAAAGAATAAAGTGACGCTTTAGTCGGAGGAATCCTTTAAAGATATACATGAGTCGATGAACATCGATTTAATGTTCGGAAAAAAATCCGAAGCATGTTGTTTAAAAAAATGTAATAAGATAATTCCAGAAAATCTTGCTATACAAAGCCGGCAATTTTTCCAAGAATTAAGTAAACCAGAACAAGATTTAGTCCATTTGCAATTTAGGTATTACCAAGTACCACCACTTTTACTTAAAAAAAAACGAAATTGTATGTAAAGAACTTGTGGACTCGGAAGAAGAAAGATTTAATCTGCAATTAACGGCTGAGCTACGAAAACGAGTTCCCTCCGCTCATTGCACCAAGCGGTTTATTATTAGATCGCAAATGGTATTTGAATGAGAATATCAGGGTCTTATGTCCTAACCGAGTGAACCCAAAGCGAAAAAAATATCGAAACATAAATCTGAACCTGCCAGCAAGATAAAAAATCGAAGTACCGGATCACGAGAGAAATAAAGCTGAAGTTAAAGCGCCGAAAAAGAAAAACTGAAATGATTTGAAAATCGAAGTACCAGATCACGAAATACCGAAAAGAAAGTGCAAACTCCAAAAAAATTCGAAGACTGACGAAAAAAACAATTTAAAACCAAAAAATCAAAACAAGTAAAATTTTAATGTTTTTCTCATTTTTATCGATTTTCCCAAGTTCGTTTTGTACGTTCTTATGGGGTAAATAAATTTTAAACAGAAATGTAACTCATTGCATCTTATTCTATACCCTTTTAGGTACCAGAATCCACTCTTAAGTCCAAACCCGTTTTTTGACACACTAGGTCACATATAATATTCGAAGAATATTTTCTTCAAAACGAAGCAAAATAATACACTGAAACTTTCTGAATCGATATAAACACATTTAAAATTTCTTTTACAAATAAAAGAATAAAATTATAATAATTCCTGTCGATATTTACATAAATTTTGTTATCTGTTACACTAAAAATTCAGAGCCAATTCCTCTTTTTTCAATTTTTTTTTTAAATTGTTCAAATAAATCTTTATTTCAACATTCAATTGAAAAACTTAGTAGAAAAATTTTTCAACGGTTTTCAATCCGACTTTACTAATTTTGTACCGATTTTTATTAATAAAATTATTATTTAGTAATCTTTTTACAACTTTAGAAATCGTTTTACATGTTTTTTAAAACCGATTTGTTCAAATTAGAAAAAAAATTACTAATTTAAAAAAAATGGATTTTGAAGAAAATTTTATTTCTAATAATTAAAACTTATATGTTACATACAAACATAAATTGTTACAAAGGAAAAAAAATCATAAATTAGTTTTTAAACTATTTTTTAAAACTTTTAATTTTTTTTGTTAATTTTGTCTAAAATATTTGTTGAAAAAAAATAAATAAAAAATGTTGTTCGACAAAAAAAAATATATAAATTTGTATATTCGAACTAATAAGGAAATTGCAAATGAAATTAGCAGCTTTAAAGTGTAACAAGTGTATCTTAAAATAATTGAGTTAATTTGTGCATTTTTATAATTTATTTTTAAAAATTTAAATTTTGCTATATTTAACAATTCATTAAGTTTACAGAAATTTACTAAAATTTAGTAGCGCTTACTAATTTTTTATATTAATTTGATTGTACTAATAAATATTAATAATATTTAGTAAATTTGTATGCTGATTTAAGCAAACCAATTTTAAATTCCACTTTACAAAAATTTTACTAAAATTTAGTAGCGACCTCCAATTTTTCTAATAATTTCATTGTATTACACGTCAGCAGATACGTGTTGCTTAGATGAGCAAAAAATACCACTGAACTGAAAATAGCAAAATTTCCCGTAATAAAATCAAAATTTTCAGTTGCCATTAAAGTGTTTTTTTTTGCAAGTGTATAATCAAACTTGAATTCGTATTAATAGGACAATAAATACTGTTAGTTTAAAATTGATACAATACATATCTTATAGCTCTCTAGTTGGTATAAAAAGCCTCATAGGTTTATCTGATTAATATTTGAGTGTGTTGCATTCAAAGTGTTTGCTTTAATTTACCCCAGTTTTATATTGAAATGTATAAAAAAAATAAAATAATATAACAAATTCAAGGTAAAAAGCTTCATGAACTATTTAACACATAAATATTGCAAAACTGTAATATTGTTTACATAGTACGTACCCAATACAAAAAGCAATTTCAACAGGTTAACAGTGTTTTTTTTTGTTAAATATTTTTTAACAGAAGCGTAACTTTTAAATGAAATTGAGTAGAAATCGATTCAATGGAAACTTTTTTGTTTTAAAACAACATGAACTTTTGACCAAATTCTTTTTTCATAAAGCACAATTACAATTTTGATCCCATTTTTATTTTTTGCACGAAACTATAAAAAAGCCAATTAAGGGTGTCGCTTCTTTTGTAAAGCAAAAAGAATCAATCGTTTGGAATTTCTCAATTATGCAGCGCACAAAAAAAATATACAAAAGTTTGAATAAAAAAAATTGCTAAATGCATTCAAATACGAGTATATATTTTATTTCATGAATTTATACAAATTGTTTAAGGGCCAGTATTATAATAGTTAGCACTTAGTATAAATTTTTATGGTCTGACTTAAATTTTTTTTATAAAAAATAGTTTTCATAATAATTCCTACTTAAGTAAACTTTGAATAAAAACTGCTACAAAGTGTTTACTATAATACTGGCCCCTACAACAATTTTACTTATGTAAGAAGTTTCAGTGGAAAATTTCTTACATAATTAAAGTTAAGAGTTCTAGTAAGTGCTTCCTATAATACCGGACCTAAGTTTGTTTATATTTTAAATATTAAATATAACACTTATGAAAAACATTAAACCAAATTAAATATCCCAGCAAAACTGTGGTAATGAGATAAAATTATTTAAGCTATTACTTATTAATGGCATTCTTTTACCCTTTGCTTTATTTTAAAACATAATACAATACGTTATTAATATAGTGACTTATTACTACTTTACCTAGATATACAATAAAAGAAAGTTTTGCTGGGATATTATTAGCTGAGCTCGATTTATAATGAATGAATTAATAACATTTTCTTTTATTAAAATCTTAAATAACTATATCGGTAAATATACTTGATAAAGTTTTATACATATAAATAACAAAAATAACCTCAGTTTATAATAACTGACTATTGCAAGCAGTGATGCCGACTTAGTGCTTTAAGTACTTTTTATGTTGATTTTCGATGATTCGAATTTATACATATGGTACTAAAGTATAAGAATAGCACTGAGTGTAAATTGGTGGTTTTGGAATTTTTTGTTAGTGTTTTTTAAACATATTCTGCTTTTAGGTTTATGTAAGCATAAACAAGAGGAGAAGATTCCGACTTAAATTTTAGAAAATTTTATAAACTTTATTAATATTTTTTAAACTAATATTTTGAGTTCCTAGAAATTTCAGCATTGTTTCTATATTTCTAAACTGCTTCCCGAAATTTGACTGGCGTAATGTATCATATAGTCGGCATGATCGAAATTAATCTTTTACTAGTAAATTTTTCGGATTTCACATGAAAAACCTTTTCTATATATATATAAAGGAATAACGTTACTGACTGACTGCCTCACTCATTCAACATCGTCCAGCCGAAACTGCAGGAGGTATCAAGCAGAAGTATGTATGGTATAAAATTTCCCCTTCCGACGTAGACATCTGGTAAGACGGGGTGTTTGGAAATTACTTCGGGCAAGGCCAAATAGGGGGAAACATTCCCCTTAACGGCCTGCCCAAACCCCTTTAGCTAGGAATCTGAAATTTAAAATAAGTTTTTCTTGGAATATGGGCTATCTGCTTGATAAGAAACTTTTTAGAATTTTGGCCAGTGACGTGATAAAATTAGGGGTATAAAGGGGGAAAAGTCTCCCCCCAAAAAAGCCTGCCAAAACCGTTGTACCTAGAAAATTAACATTTTGTTTGGAGACTCTTTATGCAGTGTAGATAACAGCTAAGACGTGATTTTTAGAAAAATCTAACGAGGAGGTACAGAAAAGGGTAAAATTCATTCAGTTGAAATTTGGTACACAGGTTCCTCCTCCAATGTGCAAATGTCCAAATGTGCGAATTTGATTGTTTGATGGATTGATTGTTTGATGGATTGATGGACCTAGGAAGTTTAAATTTAGTATGAAGGATCCTTCTCCAGAGTAGATAACAGTTAAGGTACATCTTAGAATTTTGCCCAGGGACATGGTAAAAATTTGGGACTCCAGGTAATTATCTGGGGACCCCGTGTACTCTTGGGCGTTGGCCCGGGAAATTCCTGGCTTTAGCCTGGTCAATCTTTTTCCGAGCTTACATCGTAGCATGCTTTGTCTGCTAGAAATGCATATAAAAAAAGGATTTTTCATGAGTTTCACATCAAAATTGTCTACAATTTATTTTACGGAAATTTAAAATACACGACTATTATTTTTTTTAGTAAAAATGTAACATTTTAGTTTTATTGTGATTCATATTTTTTATAAAATAAACAAATTGTTCATTTTCTCAATATTAATTATTTTAAACATATTCGAGTGAATTTTTTCCATTGGAAAACAATTTACTATACTTTATAATTGAATGTATTTTGATTTGAAACTTTTTATAGCACGACTTATAAATTATAGTATTTTCTAGTATACGAAGGCGGGCCACTAAGTCCGAGAATTCTTTGAATGTATTACAGGTTTTTGGATAAAAAATCATTAGATTTATCAACATACACTAACCAAAAAAGTCTGTAATGTCAACTGAAAATGTTGCTGTTATTACGGGACATTTTGCTAATTTGAGCACAGCGGTATTTTTTGCTAATCTTAGCAACACGTGTCTGCTGACGTGTAGTACAATGAAATTAGTAGAACAAATTAGTATCCTTTTTGTAAAGTGGAATTTAAAAAAGGTTTGCTAAAATCAGCAAATAAATTTACTAAAAATTATTAATATTAGTTCAATCAAATTAGTTGAAAAAATTAGTAAGCGCTGCTAAATTTTAGTAAATTGCTGTAAACTCAATCAATTGTAAAATATGGCAAACTTTTAATTTATAAAAAAAAAATCATTAAAATGCACAAATTAAATTTTTAGACACACTTGTACACTTTAAAGCTGCTAATTTTTTGAAATTGCCTTACGAATTTGAATATAAAAATTTATATTTTTTTATCGATGATTTTTTAGAAAAAATCAAAAAAAAAAAAATAAAAAATCAGTCTTAAAAAATAGTTTAAAAAAAATATTATTTACAAATTTTTTGGATTTTAAGATAAAATTTTAATTGTTTTAAGGGCTGATTTTTAGAACTAAAAAAGTTTTTAGAGTTATTTTAAGTGGATGTCCTATTTTTTGACATGAGTCGGCTGTGAAAAGTATCTTTTCTCCCCATCGCTTTTTTCAAACTATGTAACATTTTAAAGAAATTTAAGTGTGAATGTATAATTTTTTATTATTAGAAATAATATTTTTTTCAATATTCACTTTTTTAAAATTAGTAAATTTTTTTGTTTGCTAATTTTAGCAAATCGGTTTCCGAAAATTTGTAGAAGCATTTCTGAAGTGAGCACAAAAAATTTGTTAATTTTCTGTAAAAGTTCTGTAATTTGTAAAATGTAAATAACAAAAAAATTTACTAAATAACAATTTTTTTACTAAAAATCAGTACAAAAATAGTAAAGTGGTATTGAAAACCTTTTACGAATTTTTCTAATAAGTTTTTTCTGAGTGTAGTCGTCTTTAAGCTCAATACACTTTGTCCAACGTTTCTCCATTTTTATTCTTTACAAAAAATAACTTTAAACTCAATTTATCGCAGTATGTAACTTGAATACTCTTTTTGAAATTTGGTTTAATTTATTTTATTTGAATTAATACCAAATTCTATGTAAAGAAAAGTTGTTTCGACAAATTTATCTCGGCCGAGTTTTTGGGATGTTAGTTAAACTTGGTTTAGCTAAACCGAAAATGAATTTTGTCAGCCAGATCCATCAAGTTAATTTCTTAAAAGAGAGTTTAAAATATTATTGAAATCTATTCATTTTCATAAAAGTAAACGTTTTCTTTTTTTAATTGTCCCAATATAAAGTAAACTTTTAAAGTGGTTTTTTACTTTTTTAAAGTTGGCATCATTGATTGCAACAAGTTAATTATAATTTCAATGTAATTTAATAAACATTTAAGAATTATTCAAAGCCATTAACAAAAGTTTTCCATGATTTCCGTGTTTTGTGTTTTCTGCTATACTTTTAAAAATTGTTATAGTGATTAATGTGCGCTGTGGTTGCAAAAATGTTGCTCTTGAGGTAAAAAAAAATGATGGCATTTGAATGGGTGGGTATTTACAACACTACACTTAACTCTATCTATATAACTCTGCACACACTTACACTATAAAAGATATAACATACGTACTTACACACAAGTAATACGTAACTTAATGTTACTAACAAATTGATATTAATGACGCGAATATAAAATAAAATAGCAAGTATTTTGTGTTATTTTTTCTTCTTCTTGGAAAATAGCAAATTGTAGCAATGAAGAGGTAAATAATTTTTTTACTGGCATTAAACGTTGTTCCAGTATTAACATTAAAGTGAATAAACACACAAATATAAAACAAAAAACCTCGGAAAGGAATGTACAAGATATTTGAGATTTTATTGCAGCAATTAAGTTCTCTTTGTAAATCAATTATATTAAACGCAAAATGTAGAGAACAAAAATAAATAACAATACAACAAAAAAATAATTAAGCGATAAGAAGGATTTAGGAATGAAATCAAAAAAGTAAAGTGAAAATTTGTGTAACGTAAATAAAGTATTAATACTTGGAAATGATAAATTAAATATTTTAAACTACTGATATTCAATTGAAGCTTTAGCTGATAAAGTAGTTGATCGTTTTAAAGAACATTTTTATAATTTTGTATTTAAAATTTTATGACCAAATATCAAATAAAAACAACACTTACATGGAAAATACTCCATCCTAAACACTTTGTTTTTGAAGGAATTTTGATATATGGTAGAAAAAAAAAATTCTTATAACAGGAGAGTTACGAGCAGTAGTGTTTTGCAATCTTCAAAAATATGTAATTTTTTTATAAATTTTTTATATGAATTTTTTTATGAAATCATGATGATTTATAAAACTTTTTAATAAATCACTTTATTACATTTGTGAACACATCATTAATATGATGGAGAATTAATGATAAACTACTTACGAAACAGTTTCTCTAATATAATGAAACTTTTTTCCCTAAATGTGTTAGTTAAATTTTAACTGGACATTCAGAATCGGGCCCATTTGAGGTATTTGTGATATAATGGTTAACGCGTTGGACTGTTGCATGGATGTTCGCGGGTTCGATCGCCAGCAATGAAAATATTAATTTAGAAATGTAATATGTATGAGTTTTCCACCCCCATACATATCACAATGTTTCTCTTCGGTGTTCCCCTAGCGCTGAACTCCCTCGAAATAATGTAATATAACAGGGCTATGAACTAAAAAGCTGCAACAATTTCGGCAACTCTCAATCAAATGGCACATTTAAATCCGATTATATTTTAGAGCCTTTCAACTTTCCTCTATCTCCTTTCCGAATAAAGCAGCACATTAAGTAGTAGGAAGAGCTTTCTGAGTGTTGCTTCTCTTTAAGACTACTTTCTCAGCCACTGCGGTTAACTGCTGTCTTAAGGCTCGGATACACGACATGTTTTTGCCATTTGGCTTGTTGGAACATTGTCAGATGCAAAAACAAATATTTATGTATGTTAGACGACATTTTCAATTATAACTGTCTTTACCTGACAGACAACTGATAACAGATGTGTTTGACTGTTGAAATTAATAAATTAAATCATTTATAAAAAGTAAAAAAATCTAAACTGAAAATTAATGTAAGTTATTTTATATCATATTTAAGAAAAAAATATTTTTTTTAGTACATACATATTTTGCAGTTTGATTGGCCAAGATAAGCCGAAATACAGTTAATTGAAATGTGACAAAATTATAAGTGTCTTTAAACATTTTGCTACTTTCAATTTATTATTTCTTTTCATTATTTTTTATTTTAATTTGTCCAATAAATATGTTTTCGTAAATCAGCTGTTAATTTTGGCAAACAGAGATGGTGTCAGACAAACGGTTTCTGGTACGAGTGGATGCAGAAATTATTAATCGTCTGTAAAACACCAATTTCGATAGACAGTCTGTTTTACATATGAACGAACTCAACCGGAAAAGAAGGATTTATACATCGTGTGTTATAATTTAGAATTTTTATAAATTAACTACGTCAATGAAGTATATTCAATTGTTATCTACCTGAAACAGTAAATATTATGTGGTTTTAATACTTAAGATAAGAGGTCCTCAAGTTGCCCTTGGACACGACTTTCGTAACCCATTCCTTAAAAAAACGTCGTTACAGTCATATAAAATGTGATTCTGAAATTTTAATGGTTAGTAAAAACCCATTCTGCAAGTTTTAGAGGCTGATCTTTATCTCTTTTTCCCAAATTGTATCTAAAAAATAAAACTTTTTCGAAACTTTGTAAAGTCTAATTTTGTATTAAAAATAAATCGAAAAAGTGAATCAATTTCGATGCTTTTTAAAACCGGTTTAATAATTTTTCAAAAAGAATTATAAGTATTTTTATTCGAGATTATGTATTAATAAAGTGATGTTTGTGTTGACGTCTATAAATTAATTTATATACAAAAACTTAAAAAAATAATTAAACATAAAAGTTAAAAAAATATATGGTAAAAATCGATCAGAGAACAATCAAAAGGAAAACCAACGAAATTTTTGAAAAAGTTCATGGAGAATAGAGAATTCAATGAGACCCCAGCATAACTTTGGTAATGGGTGCCAAATACTGATGCGTTACCTTGTAATGACAGCTCGTTACCTTTTTCATTATTTGCAAGCATAATGTAATAAGTTACTGATTATTGAGTGCGTTATATATGATTTATAAATGTAAAGTAATAATTGAAATATTTTTGAAAATCTATTTTTAGATACATTACTTTGTGTTGTTTTTTTTTTTTGTAAGCATGTATGTATGTTTTCACAACACAAACGAAATAAATGAAGCGAAACAATTCATTTAGGTTTAAAACAATCAAAAGTAATATTCTTCGATAGCTCAGTGGGTAGAGTTCTTGGCTAATAACCAGAGCTCCCCGGTTCGATTCCCATCATGACCACATTATTTTGAATAACGTTTAAGATATTTGTAATACATTTTTTTAATCAAAATTCCTCTTTTTTAAAAATCTATTTTTAGACACATTAATTTTTGCATTCTCGTAACCATAAAAGTAACCCCTTATATTATCGCCTCCAAAGTATTGGGTCTATACATTACTTTGTGGCTCATCGCTTGAAAAATTCGTCAGTGAAGTAAGGTGTAAAGTAATCAATGATCCCCTATGGCTACCATTACTTCACACATTATTTGGTACCGTGTGGTTTTGCTGGGACATATAGTATGGCAATATATACGAATCTATAGAAATTCGTAGCATTAAATCAACATTTTTTTCGACTATATATAACGTTGCAGATTATAGACGAAAACACTATGATACTCGGTAGGACATCGATATCAAACAAATTTTTCGAGAAAATGATATGAAGTAAACTTCATCGAGACAAATGAAATTTTACTTGAAAGCTGAAACACTAATATTTTATGAAACCCAACTATAAAATATCCCTACACAACATAAACATAAAGTAATTATTCGCCTATTTTAATAAGTTTTAATAAGTTCCAAAAATTTTATTAAAATGCACATTGTAATCGTCGGCAAAAATAATTTGCGAAGTCATTGTCGTTATAACAAATTTTAGATTAAAAAAAAAGTCAATTTGTTGGTTTCTCAAATATTTTAAAAATAGTAGTAAAGTGAATTTATAAAAAATACTTTCAATTTAAAAATTATTATAGCTCAGTCTTTTAGCGTTATTACTGGTGTATAAATTGGAACAGTAGTGTTATTACCAAATAATATAAGATTATATGTTAATCATAAGTGCCTTAAAGTGAAATAATTAGTGCATCTTTAGTTTTTACTTTTAACATAATTACCTGACTCAATTTTTAAAATCTAAAAAAAATTTACACATTATTCACACAATATAAAATTCAAAGAATCAATCAGATATTTGTCGATTCTTTCAATAGAATCTAATCAAAAACATATTATTGATTTAAAAAAAAAAATTGTCACTTACTATATTGAAAGTGTGTACTGCACTTTTGATTTTTATTTTTATTTTATATAAAATATTTTCTATTGACAAATTAAATTTTTTTGACATGAATTTCCCATGAACAATATAGGCGTGAAACCAATTTTCTGCTGACGTGTTCAAAAGTTAGAACTATTTCAACATCATGTATTTCTTACAAATATATTAAATAACACCAACTATTAACAGCGATTAAACTCGAATTACACCCAGAAAAAAAAGTTTGTAGAAAAATTTGCAAACGGTTTTCAATCCCACTTTACTATGTTTTTACTGATTTTTAGTAAAAAATTAATATTTAGATAACTTTTTTGGTATTTACATTTTACAAATTACAGAATATTTAAAATTTTTTGGTGCTAACTTCAGAAATCAGTTAACAAATTTTTGAAAACGCATTTGCTAAAATTGGCAAAAAAAACTTACTAATTTTTAAAAAGTACATATAGAAGAAAATTTTATTTCTCATAATTAAAACTTATACTTACAAACTAAAATTGCCTTGAAATGCTACAGGTTGGTTGAAAAGTTCCTGCGCTCACCAAGAGATGGCACTGCTAGCTCCAAACTTTTTTTTTCTCAAGTTGGTATAACTGTCCTGAGAACACATGCAAAGTTGCAAGTCATTCTGTCAATTCTTTCTTTGTTTACAAGCCATTTCAAGTTGACGTGTCATTGATTTTTTTTAATATAGAAAAAATTGAATATCGTGCAGTCATTAGATTCTTTGTTTTGAAGGGTTTAAAAGCAAAGGAAATTTATGAACAATTGTTAGAAGTGTATAAGGAGTCCTCACCTTGGGCTGGTGAATTTAAACGTGGTCGTACCAGCCTTGAATACGATCCACGCGAAGGACGACCAAAAACTGCAACCACAGCAGAAATCATTGAGCAGGTACATAATATGGTTAGTGAAGATCCAAGTTTGACTAAGCGTGAAATTGCTACTGCCATAGGCATCTCAGATGAACGAGTACTCCATATTTTACATGAAGAATTACGTATGAAAAAACTGTTTGGAAAGTTAGTGCAGCACACATTAACAATTCAACAAAAACTGGATCGAAAACAAATTTCTCAGCGTAATTTGGAGCGTTTTAAGCCGAATAAAACCGACTACTTGCGTCGTTTTATAACTATGGATGAGACTTTTATCTACCACCATGATCCTAAATTGAAACAAGAACGTTTAAAGTGGACTGAAGCTGGTAGTTCAGCTCCAAAGCAGGTGAAGTCACAACGATCAGCAAAGAAGGTTATGGCATCAGTTTTTTGGGATGCAAAAGGAATTTTTTGATTGATTATCTTCAGAAAGGTAAAACAATCAACTCTGAATATTATTGCAGCCTTTTGGATCAGCTGGATGAAAAAATTCGTGAGAAAAGACCTGGTTTAAAGAAGAAAAAAATCATTTTTCATCAAGACAATGCACCTGCTCACAAAAGTGTTTTGACGATGGCTAAATTCAAAGAATTAAAGTACGAATTGCTTGAAAATACACCGTATTCACCAGATTTGGCTCCCAGTGACTACTATCTCTTCAGAAATCTCAAACAATTCCTTCGTGGAAAGCATTTTTCGTCGAATGAATAGGCTATAGCAGCCGCTATGGCGCATGCAGAGCTTCCGGAAAACCATTATAAGGATGGGATAAAGTTATTGGAAGATCATTGGAACAAGTGTATTAAGCTTCTAGGAGATTATATTGAATAAAAAAATATATTTCGTAACAAAAACAATATTCTTTCATTTCGAGCGCAGGAACTTTTCAACCAACCTGTACATAGGTTGAAAAAAGGGATCGAAAGTGAAGATACTTTCTTCATAAAAAACTTACAAGTAGTCTAGTGAAAAGGTCAGACTTTTAGCACTTGACATTTTTTACAGAAATCCTTTTAATTAAATCTACCGTATTACTTAAATTTAAGTAATTTTTGAGATTCATTACCAAAATTTTCTTAGTTCAAGCTGTAATTTTACATAGCTGCATAAGGTATTTGTTGGTCGGGTTTTATAGTCAAAAAACTTCATTCATTTTTATAGTAACTAAATGAAGGAATGACCACACAATACACTCATCCCTTACCACATACATACAAAAACCCAAAACAATAAACAAACTTGTCATTGACAGAACAGTATTTATATAAAAGGTAAAATTTTAACCGTTTTATTTTTCCATTCTTTTTTCGTGTGGGGGTTGTATAATCATGTTTTACACGTGATGTCAGCTTTATTTGTCAGTTTTTTATACAAAGAAAATATATTCATTGCTTTTTTTTCATACGTCATGTAAAAGCTGCCAAATTACGTCAAATATGAATAGATTTAAGCAGCTGATATTTTAGTTCCGCGACATTAATTTTAAAAGCTGTTTTATAGAACCAGACACAGCGTTTAATATGAAATGGTTGTAAAAAATCTATATGTTTTTGAACAATCTTGTTTTTCATTAATTTTTATCTAAGTTTCTTTTATCTTTTTGGGCCTTATATCTGATACAACATGTATAAAATCTTCTATAGCACATCTTATACAGTACTATCCTTTTTTTTTGTTAAAACATAACAAGTTTTTGCGGTTAACAATTTTTTTTAGTAAAATGGTTTAGAATTGTTTTATGATTGAAATTTATTTTTCAGTTATTTTGCCGAGATTGTACGTACGAATATCCTTTAACTTAAACGAAATATAAAGTCGTAGCAATGGTTTTTCATCACTTATATTAAAAATAAATGGAGTCAAAGCTCATTCTATTTATAAGAGAAATTTGTACACTTGCTTTCCCTTTTGACAATAAATTAAATGATATTAAATTGGGGTATATCATAATAAGTAGATATTTGTATACAAAAAGGCAATTAAAATAAAGTGTTTACAGGATTGTATGTTACTTGCATTATAGTCGACGTGTGTAATTTTAAAATACGGCCTTACAATATTTTTTAGTGTAAGTATTATTTGCAAAAATTCAATAAATTATCTATTAAGTAAAAATCAATTGTAATTAATTTTATTATATTTTTTTAATTAATGATAATGATTCGATTTTATTGATTAATGAAAATCGTTTAAAATTTCATTAAAATTAATAATTCACTTAATAAACAAAACTATCATTGACGGATTTCATTCAAGTTCTGGTTTCATTAATAAAGTTCATATTTAAGATGTACGGCTTATTAGACCACAGCGTCCATCCTGGTGTTGGGGCTGCCAGCATTGCCACCAGGCGTGCAGAAGTATGTAGGTATTTAGCCATACAAAATATTAGTGCCTCGTTCGCGCGACAGGGGAAACTATGGCCTTTAGACAGTGGGTGAGGTTGACATTAAGAAAGGAGTGGCTATGTGGACATATTTAAAAATTTGCTTGCGCTTTACTTTCCTATTACACATATTATAAACAAAAGATTTTCGAGAAAAATTTCCCAATCTCTCGGAAATGAGCAAGCTGGCTTTCGCTACGGAAAATCTTGCGTTGACCCAGTAAATAGTCTTAGGATTATCCTTGAGCAATCAATCATGACGCTATATGGAACTCGCTGGTTTGTAAGGGTGTCCCCGAGAAACTAACACGGCTAATCAAAGCCCTATACAAGAATGCCACCTATCACTTATTGCATGAAAATCAACTGAGCAACAGGATCAAGGTGAAAACTGTGGTGACAGGTCATCATAAGAAAGGTATTATGTAGGGCTTACAAAGACGGTTGGAGGACCTAGATTATGCTGATGACATATGTCTACTTCGTCACTTATTCTCAAAGATACAGCCGAAAATTTCCACCATCAGTGACATCGCAAAATTGGTTGGGCTGAAGATAAATATACCCAAAACAAAATCGCTCCGCATTAATAGTAACATAGATCGCCATTTCTTCGTATGTGATCAAGATATTGAAGATGTTAAGTTCTTCTGCTACCTGGGTAGCACAATTGATACAACATAAATAAGACACGGAGTGCATGTGCCTAGTTAAACTGGATTTGGAAATCTTCTAATATTTCGAAACAAACCAAACTTCAACATAAAATCAACTCTGTTTTATGGGTGCGAGACCTGGAACATGGCACTACGTGATATACAATGCCTTCAGATATTTGTCAACAAGTGTCTCCGCAAAATCTTACGGATTTTCTGGCCGGTAGCAATATCCAAGAACCAACTCTGGATGGAGGCAAACCAGCAGCCTTTTAGTACGGAAATAAGTAAGCGGAAATAGAGTTGTATACCATTAGAAAAAAAGTTAGTAAAAAAATTTGTAAACGGCTTTCTATCCCACTAATAAGAGTAGTACTAACTACTAACAGTAGTACTGATTTTTTAGTAAAAAAATTATTATTTAGCAAATCTTTTTGCTATTTACTTTTTACAAATTACAAAATATTTACTCATTTTTGGTGCTAATTTCAGAAATTATTTTATAAATTTTTAAAAACCGATTTGCTAAAATTAGAAAATGTTTTTACTTATTTTAATAAAGTGGATATTGAAGGAAACGTTATTTCTAATTATATCTTACACCTATAAATTTAAATTGCATTAAAATGTTACATAAATAAAAAAGGATCGGAAGAAAATATACCGCCTCATGTCTAAAAATAGGACGTCCACTTAAAATAGCACTGATATGTTCTAAAAATCAACCATAAAAACAATTGAAATTTGACCTCACATGTAAAAAAAAATTACTAAAATATTTTTCAAAACAGAAATCACCAAATTAAAACAAAATGATAAGTTTGCTTATATTTTTACAATTTTTCGCCTTAATTTTTTTTTATTTTGTCTAAAATATTTTTTGAAAAACAAATAAAAAAAATTTTAATGCCTATAAAAAAAATAAATTTAATTTTGTACTAATATTATTAATATTTAGTAAATTTATTTGCTGATTTTAGCAAACAAATTTTAAATTCCACTTTACAAAAAGTTTACTAAAATTTTGTAGTGGCAGCTAATTTTTTCTAAGAATTGCATTGTACTACATGTCAGCAGCCATGTGTTAATAAAATTAGCAAAAAATACCGCTGGGCTCAAATTATCAAAATTTCCCGTAATATCAGCAAAATTTTCAGTTGCCATTACAGACTTTTTTTAATGAGTGTAGGACACACCCTCAGTAAACCAGACTATTATATTGCCAAGAAATGCCTACATTGGAACCCGCATGGAAGCAGACGAGTCGGGAGAAGCGACAACTGACAACGGAACTTTTGAGATTGCGTATGAAGTGGAACGAAGTCAATCATCGAGCCGAAGATCAAGATTATTGGAACCACTTTGTTGGGACCCTATGCTCCCGCGAGGAGTGAAAGGAACATATATTATTGACAGATAATATTTACGAAAGACTAAAAAATGGACAAAAATCTGTAAGATACTAGAAAAAAAGATCCTGCATAAAAAGAACATTCACTTTCTTATGCAGGACTTCTACATACCCTGAAATTAAGAAAATTCCATTTGTGTCCCGTTTTATTTCATTCAATGTCATTTCGCTTGTTTTTGTGTGTTTAAATCCAAATACATTTTGTTCTCCATGCCTAGTTTCTCATTCCCTTCGATCCTCATGTTTAGTGTCACAGTTCCACTCATTCCCCGTTCCGTTCTTTTCTGTCCACCTTTTCTAGTGGTTCAATTCGTTCCGCTTGTTTTGTCTTTCAATTTCACTCGTTCCCCGTCCCAATTCATTTTATTTTCCATGCCCGATGTTGAGAAAATACATCGTTCGTTCCGCGTTCCTTGTAGAGTGTTTCATTTCAACTCCTTCCCCATACCATTTCGTTTCACTTACCTTGTATTTCAGTTCCATTTGTGCAATTCATTTTCCGTAGCTAGTGTTTCAAATTCACTCTTTCGAGTTCCTTTCTTTTTCGATCTCCTTATCAGTTTTTCAATTATATTCGCTTTCCTTTATATTCCATTTTGTTTCTAAATTTAACTATTTAAATCCCACTCACTCTTTAAATTTCTCTTTGCTAGCTTAAGCGGTGTGGGCAGCCCGTTGAGCGTAGACTTTATTTCTTATGAACCATCATTAACACCATTTAGAGATATTTCCAAAAAAACATCTTTACAGTGAATTTGTCCATTATCCATTGAACATATATATTAATTTCTGCTTCCTCGCCAAAGCGTGACAAAAATTTTTTAAAATACTAGCCAGGCTGTTATTTGGGGAACTTTTCCCTCTGAACGCTTTCGTTGCACGTTCTCGGCAAAAATTCCAAAAAATTCAGTTAATTAGCCCATATTCAATGCAGTACATCTTTTTAATTTGCCATTAAGAGGTAATTTTTTGTACCACGTTCCTTGAGATATACTAAATATACACTAAATTGGAGGGCATCTAGTTCACAAGGGGATTTAATACCAGATTTTCCATACAAAGAAATCTACTATTATAAACAGATTTTTGGAAAATCCAGTTTCAGAATTATGTTTACACGGCATTGGAAAAGCGACGCACTTAAAATAGTTTGTAAGTGAAAGTAACAAAATATATTATTTTTCATTTAAACCCAGTTTTCTTAAATTTTATTTAACTCAAATGGTATTTTGTTATTCATTTTTAAATGATAATTTAACAACTGACACATCAGTAAAAACATATGATTAATCATTTAAAAACTAATTGTTAAAATTTTTCCTTTTAATTCCGTAAAAATTTTTATGTTTATTCATTTATTTGAAATTGTTTCCGTTTTTTGTATTTTTGATTGCTTTTAATCTGCAAAATGTATACTCAGACAATCTATGACCACAAGACCATTTATTATTATTTTTTTTGTATTGATTGCCGGGCCTAAAGTTCATTGAAAAATTATTTATTTTGGATAACTTGTTGTTTTGAATTGTTTGCAAAATATGCTCAAAGGTCTTTAAGCTATAAAAATATTTTGACTAGTATTTGGCTTACTTTTCGAGAAAATTTACATCGAATATAGTGTACATTTGTATTATATTTTAGAAAATTTATGCTTACATACACTCACAATATATTTTCCGTTACCTAATGAAGTTTATTTAAACGAAGAATCAATTGAAATTTATAGAAATATATTTTTTAACTATTTGAATCAGTCATTCAAAAAACAAACTATAAAAATTTACAGACATTCAGTAGGAGTTGATATTTTCTGTTAAATATAAAATTTTATGTTTTCTGTTTTTAAAAATATAAATTCATATAATTCCTTATTGTTTTTTTTTTACCAAAATAGTTTGTTTATATACAAGATTATTTCACTAAAAATTACAACAAATTATTCAAATATAGGTACACACAGAAAATAAAAATATATACAGTCACTCCAAGCCAAACTCGGACACCAGGGAAAAATATTTTTGTTCCTTTTAAAATCTTACCTAATTACAATTTTTGTAATATGACAGTAAATTTCTATATTATATGCATTTCCAGATTTAAAAACAAAAAAGAAATCAGAAATTCCTTTAGCATGCGAAACAATAAAGTAGAAAAACTTTTGATAGCAAAAAAAAAATGTCCAAGCCAAACTCGGACAGATGGAAATTATGTCTAATATTATAACAACCCTGTGTTATTTATGCAGCCAACTTCACTAAATAAATTTAAAATGTCTAACGGAAGAGCCATATTTAAATTTTTTGTTCATTGAACAGACGAAAAGTAAATTAAATCAAGATGTCTAGACAAAGAGGTCAAGCTAGTATCGAGGTTAGAAAACTTATTATTAAACATGAGAAAGAGGGCAAAAGTGTGCGTGAAATCTCGAAGATGGTTAACAGGAGCCATTCTATTGTACACGATATTATAAAACGCTTCAAAGCCTGTAAAATGGTGCAAAACAAGCCAAAAAATTCCCATAACAAAATCTTCTCTGAAGCAGAAGAACGCTTTCTTGTAAGAAAAATTAAAGCTAATCCCTTTTTAAGTGCACCAAAACTTGTTGCTATAGCTGAAAATTACTTGGGTAAAAGAGCAAGCGCGTCCACAATAAGAAATGTGCTTCACAAAGCAGGTCTTAATGGTAGAAAACCAAGACAAAAGCCGTTCATTAGTAAGTGCAATCAAACTGTACGATTAAATTTTGCAAAAGAACATGAAAAGAAGGAAAAACATTTTGTTTACCGACGAAAGCAAATTTAACGTATTTGGGTCGGATGGTAAACCCTTTGTTTGGAGAGAGCGAAATCAACAACTACGTTTGAATAACATGAAACCCACTGTAAAACATGGAGGGGGATCAGTGATGGTCTGGGGCTCATTTTTCGCAGCAGGACCAGGATCTTTGCACTTTATTGATGTGGTTATGGATCAAAACGTATATTTGAATATTTTAAAAGAAAATTTGCCAAAATGTGTGGATAAACTAGGTCTAAACCACGGCTGGTAATTTTATCAGGACAATGATCCAAAACACAAAGCCCATAAAGTGCGATCCTGGCTCCTGTACAACGTCCCCCATGTCATGGAAACACCACCACAAAGCCCTGATATAAACCCTATCGAAAATTTGTGCGATTATCTCAAGAAAAAAGTCCAGGAGCATAGGGTATCCAGCAAAGCGGAGTTAAAAAAGGTTTTACTGCAAGAATGGGAAAAAATACCTCCTGAGTATTGCCAAAAATTAGTCGAATCGATTCCCAAGCGACTGAAAATGGTGATAAAGAACAAGGAATTGCACACAAAATATTAATTTATTATATACAATAACTAAAATTACAAAGCTTTGAAGCCGTCCGAGTTTGGCTTGCACATTGTTTTTTAATAGTTGACATTTTTGATATTATTTTTTAATTTTCAATCAATGAATTTACATTTTGTTTTCTGTTTTTGTTAGCTTAATAAATATACAATTAAAACCCAAATTACAAGATTTTTTTTATTATTTATTTTCGGTAGTTTTGCCGAAATAATTAGTTTTTAATAGTGTCCGAGTTTGGCTTGGAGGGACTGTATGTAACATCTGTGTGTGTTGTGTTTTGTAAAATTAGATACAAATAAAAAAAAAATCATTCTGAAAAACAAACCACCAAAATCGTTTTTTCCTATATTTTGTCGGTTAAAAATTGATGGTTATTTTAAACTACTTTCGATTTCTTTTACTACTTATGTCGATTATTAAACAATGATTGAAAACAAACAACAAAATGGGCTGAATATAATGAAAAATCTGTAGTCCTCTTTTTGATTGTATTTTCGATTAATTTAATATGTATTTTAGATTATTTTAAACGAAATAATATTGTGAGTGTATATGCATAGTTGCGCGCTCTTAACTGGCGTTACTAGTTTTTACTGTGTCTAAAGATAACAGAGATAAACAATTTTTTTAATCATGAAACCTAAATACAATTCTGTGAATATTCGATCTTATCTCAGAAGTTCATCATCTAATTAGGTTTTTGATACACTCAGAAAAAAAGTTAGTAGAAAAATAGTTGTACTAATTTTTAGTAAAAAAATTATTATTTAGTAATTTTTTTTCTATTATAATTTTACAAATTACAGAATTTTTACAGAAAATTTACAAAATTTTTGTTGCTTACTTCAGAAATCGGTTTACAAATTTTTTAAAACCAATTTGCTAAAGTTAGCAAAAAAATTTACTAATTTGGAAAAAAGTAGATATTGAATGAAATGTTATCTCTAATAGTTAAAACGTATATATACAAACTTAAATTGACTTAAAATGTTACTTAGGTTGAAAAAACGGACCGGATGTGAAGATACTTTTCACAACCGACTCATGCCAATTAAAATTTGACCTTAAAATACAAAAAATATACTAAAAATATTTTTCTATATGTTTTTACTGTCTTTTTAGCCTTTATTTTTTCTAATTTTGTCTAAAATATTTATTGAAAAAAATAAATCAAATAAAAAAGTGTTGTTCGATGAAAAAATTGTAAATTTAATTGACTTAATTTGGGTATTTTAACAATATTTTTATTTTATAAATTAAAATTTTGCTATATTTTACAATTCGTTGAATTTACAGCAGTTTACTAGAATTTAGTAGCGCTTACTAATTTTTTTTAAATTATTTGATTGTACTTATATTAACAATATTTAGTAAATTCTTTGCTGATGTAGCAAACCGATTTTTAATTTCATTTTATAAAAAGTCCACTAAAATTTAGTAGCGCCTACTAATTTTGTCTACTAATTTTATTGTACTACACGTCAGCAAACATGTGTTGCTCATATAAGCAAAAAATACCGCTGAGCTCAAATAAGCAAAATTTCCCGTATTAACAGCAACATTTTCAGTTGCCATTACACACTTTTTTTGATGAGTGTATATTTTAACCTAACTTTAACAAAATTCGGGGTTTCATTTACAAATTGTTTATGTCATCTAAAAGATTGTCTTTCAGCACCTTTCATTTCTCCTCTATCCTTTTTCAACACATTAATTAGAGGGAAGAAGTTTCTAATTAATTAAAAATTAATTATGACGTTTAAACCAGGACTGACCTTAAAAGTATTGAGTTGTTTTTTTTTAATTGAAAATAAAATATTAGCACATAATTTTTATATCGATAATAAATAATTTGTAATTTTATTATTAAAAACATAATATCTACGCTTTAAATCTGCCTGGCATGGACATGCACTTCAACTAAATTACCATAAAGAGTAAGAATGAAACGGTGTTAAATTTTAAAATAAATAAATAAAAATTGTTGAATTCTCTCTATTAGGATGGCTCTGTAGTGAGCCTTTATATTGTGTAAAAATTATAAGCAACTCATGCATTATTTCATTAATATTAAATGCATAATAAAATACAGTACTTACTGCAAGCACTATAGCATTATTCACATAGCCAAGTTCAAAATGGAGGACGCATAAAAAAACTGCGAATAAATTCCCACAAGAAGCAGCATTAAGTATCTAAACTACCATAAAAAAATTCCTTAACTATTGGCTCATTGCAAGGCTACTTAACAGACATGCTTATACCTATTTGTTTTTTTTTTTTTCAACAAATTTTCTCCAACATTTCGTAGAAAATGCACAACAAGTAGGTATTTTGTATAAAGGTATATTGTAAGTATGCTTCCCAGGCCACACTTTAAATATAAGCATTATTACAAATTTTTTCTAACTTTTTTTTTTTTACCACATCTTTTAACTAGTTTGCGCTGCCGCTGCTGCAGAAACTGATGTAATAAGTGAACAACTAAGCATATCTTAACGTTTTACTTTTCGTTGCTCTTGGTATTATGGATGAATCTTTGCTACTGAAAAAGTGCACATTAGCCAAGGGCATTTGGGTTATATTTTTCCTTAAAAAAAAATTGGTCGTTTTGGGATTCTTATTTCTTTATGATAATGTTCACTGGTTTTCTAGTTACGTATTACTTTCGTTTTTATTTTTTAGCTTTCAATGCTCTTAACAGAAAATACATTAATTTTAAACTTTTCTCATATATTTTCTAAAATTTTATGTGTAAAAAAATGCTGGTAGTTCTTTTTCTGTAAAGTTCACACTATAATCGTTAAATATACATATAACACAGTGCCGATTTAATTGTTCCCCATTTAAAAAAATATACTTTTAATCATCTCTATTTACATTAAAAACAACTCCCCGGTTTCCACATTGATATACTGCTAGAAAGTCACAAGCTAAATATTATTTCGCTTGAACTGAATGGAACGGACAGCAGGTGGAAAAGTTGTGCAGCTAAAAATACAACAAACCTTATTCTTTTACATACATTATCTTTAAGTTGATTTACTTTTGAAAACATCTGATGGATAAACTCCTTCAGATGTTGTAAAAAGAAGTCGTATACTAAAACGAAATATTTTTGAGTTATCGAGAAAATCCTATGTACTTATTTTCCAGCGTAATTTGGTGTTTTAAATACTGCAATCACCAAAAAAAGTCTGTAATGGTAATTGAAAATTCTGCTGTTATTACGGGAAATTTTGCTAATTTAAGACCAGCGGTATTTTTTGCTAATCTTAGCAACACAAGTCTGCTGACGTGTAGTACAATACAATTAGTAGAAAAAGTTAGTAGCCGCTACTAAATTTTAGTAAACTTTTTGTAACGTGGAACTTAAAACCTGTTTGCTAAAATCAGCAAAAAAAAAAAATTACTAAATATATTTTTAATATTAGTACAAAATTTCAAATTTATTTTTGCTTCGAGCATCAAAATTTTTATTTTATTTATATTTTTTTTTTTTCAAAAAATATCTTAGATAAAATTAAAAAAAAAATTAAAAACACGAATTTATCCTTTTTATTTAATTTGGTAATTTCCGTTTTGAAAAATATTTTTGTCAATTGTTTTGCTTTTAAGGTAAAATTTTAATTGTTTTTGGACTGATTTTTAGAACTAAAATAACTTTTTATTGCTATTTTAAGTGGATGTCATATTTTTAGACATGAGTTGGCATATTCACTTTTTTTAATTTTTTTTTTTATTGCAGGTGTAAGTTTTAATTAGAAATAACATTTCCTTCAATACCCAATTTTTTAAATTAATAATTTTTTTTTTGCTAATTTTAGCAAATCGGTTTTAAAAAATTTGTAAAATGATATCTGAAATTAGCAACAAAAATTTGTGAATATTCTGCAAAAATTATATAATTTTTAAATGTAAATAGCAAAAAGATTTGCTAAATAGTATTTTTTTACTAAAAATCAGTACAAAAATAGTAAAGTGGGATTGAAAACCGTTTACAAATTTTTCTACTTACTTTTTTTTCATTGAGTTAATTTACTTGCCGATTTTTCGAATGCTGTTTTTAAAATTGTAGTGGTCCGCCATTTTAAAAATGTTTAAGGAGAAAAATATTTTTTCTATGTTTTGTTGCTATATCCTTAAAATGAAAGAACATTAATATTTTTTAATTTTTATTTGAACCCCTTTACTTTTTCCATGAATATTTAAAGATTATGTCGCGCTGCTATAATTGCTCTTTTACTGCATCTTCTCTCGTTCTGAAGAGAACTTCGGGCAATAAGTTATTATACCCTTGTTGGATATTCTAGCTTGTTCAGATAGAGCCTTGAATAAAAAAAAAGCAGCGGTTAAATCGGTCGATTTTGCTGTCCACTGCATATCGCCAAAACGAGACATTAATCCACCAGGAAACGTATCTTTCAAAATATCCATTATCGAGTGTGTGTTTTTTGTTGTTTGTTTACGTATCCGTTAAGATAAAAATTCGCCTCGTCGATCATGATCAATAAAACATAAATAGTCCATTGCAAAATTGTATTCCTAAGGATTCAGGTCAATAATCACTAAACTTAGCTCCGAAAATTTTCAATATTTTTCCGCTTTGAGTGTTTTTTTGGTGTTATTTTTAGTATTTTCATCGATTCGTGGAGGGACAGACCTTAGTCGAAGTAGAAGGTAAATTGTGTGCATTTTAAATAAGAATATGCTGTAAAAGTCATAAATATTACCCCACTAACCCCACTGGTAGTAATTGTGGTTGAATTAAAGTGCAATAACTCTCTGAGAGCCAACTAAATTTGTAATATGTTAGGAATGGAAATATAGTGAGGTACTTTTCATTA
Source organism: Eustalomyia histrio (assembly GCA_949748255.1). Classification (NCBI taxonomy): domain Eukaryota; kingdom Metazoa; phylum Arthropoda; class Insecta; order Diptera; family Anthomyiidae; genus Eustalomyia; species Eustalomyia histrio. Next base: position 65,001,728 of record OX456526.1, read on the forward strand.
ATTCATGTTTCAAGTTTTATAATCCTTGTTGTTTCAATTTTACTTTTAAATTTTGTCAATTTTTTTTTTTCATAATTTTAAGAATATATATAAAAATTTAATACAATAAACAATTTAGTTTTATTACAAATAATTGGTTATTAAATCTATTGCAGGGGATGGCCCATATGAATAAAATGAGATTATGTCATAGGGACAAGTTTATTCGGAAAAATGTTTGAAACATAACCGGGAAATTTTAATTCTAAATGCAGTTAAAGGTAATATTACAGTTACGATGAATAGACATGACTATAGTTCAAGAATAAATGATATTCTTAATGATGACTCCACATATAAGATATTGACAAAAGACCCAACGATTAAACTACAACAGACAAATAATGATATAGTAGAAAACCTTTTCAAATTGGAAATAATAACACCTTTTCAAAGGAAAACATTTAAAACAATAACTGCTACGGCACCCGAAAGTCCATAAGGAAACATTTCCATTAAGACCAATTTGTTCAAGCATCAATTCTCCATCTCATGAACTTAGCAGATATATAACAGGAATTCTTAGAAAGATAACAGAAAATTCAGTATATAATGTAAAGAACTCATTACAATTTAAGGATAAAATTAAGGGAATCACGATACAGAATGAGGAAAAAATAATTTTATTGGATGTAGTATCCTTATTCCCTAGTATACCTATAAATGTAGCCTTAAGTATTATAGAAGAAAAATGGAATATAATTAGAGAACATACGACTATTAAAAGGAATTATTTGTAAGAATTCTCAAATTTTGTATAGATGATAGTAGATATTTTCAATATAATAACAAAATATATTCTCAACAAAAGGGATTACCTATGGGTTCTCCAGCTTCTTCAGTTGTAGCAGATATAGTTATGGAGGAACTACTTGATACATGTATTAGACGATTATCTATTAAACCAAAGATTATAACGAAATATTTAGATGATTTATTTTGTATTATTTCAGAATGTGAAATAGAAAATATCTTAAACATATTTAATTCATTTCACCAGGATATTAAATTTACAATTGAAAGGGAATGTGATCGTAAACTTCAATATTTAGACACATTAGTAATAAGAAAGGAGAATAACTTGTTAATAGATTGGTACCAAAAACCAATTTCTTCGGGTAGAATTATTAATTATTATTCAAAACATCCGAGAAGAGTTATTATAAATACTGCCAAAAATCTTATAGATAAAGTTTTAAATATTAGTGATATAGTTTTTCATAGAAATAATAAAATAAGAATTAGAAATATTTTAGAGGATAATAATTTCCCAAGAGAATTGATTTATAAATTGATTGGTCAGTACAATGGACATAGGGAAGGTAGTGTGAATATAGTTACTGAACCTAAGATTTACAAGTCTTTAACTTATGTACCAATGATTTCTGAACGATTAGAAAATTCTAATATTTATGATATCAATAATTATAGGATGGCTCATAGAACATATAATACATTAGATAGATTATTTAGTAAAATGAAAGATAGGACAGAGAAATTAGATAAATCTAATATTATTTACAAGATACCTTGCAGGGGTAAAGATAATGAAATATGTAGTAAAGTATATATAGGTACCACAAAGAACAAATTAAAAACTAGATTAGCAGGACATAGATCTGATCAGAAATATAGGAATACAGCTTCTCAGAAAACTCCATTATCATCACATTGTGCCACTCTTAATCATACACCAGATTTTGAAAATACAACAGTTTTAAATACAGAAACAAACTACAAAAGACGCTTCATGTTAGAAATGTTACAAATTATCAACGCACCAATAGAACAAAGAATTAATTTTAAAACATATACAGACAATGTAGCTCAGAATTACAGATATTTAATTTATAAGAATAAGATAGGAAATTATATAGGTTCATAAAAATGTAATAGAATAATTTTTGATTCCTGTGTATAATTTTTAATATTTTTTAAAATTGACAATTTTGTTGTTTCATTAATTTTGATTTTTTAAAAAATTTGTTTAAAATTAAAAAACAAAAAATCCCTGAAGAAGCTATCCATTGAGATAGTGAAATGTTGGATGAAAAATAAATAATTTTGTATAAAATAGACCTTGAGCTTGAATACTTATTACCTGGAATTTGTATTAAAAAGGTCGAAGAAATTGAACATAATAATTTAAATAATAAAATAAATAAATAAATAAAATCTATTGACCTATTGCAACTTAAGTACGATAAATATTTATTACTTATTAAAGCACTAATTAAATTAAACGAGTTTTCAAGAGATCGTTCAGGAGGACGGTTTTTCCTTAATTGCTTCTTGAAAATTTACAAAAATATCTTACAGTTATTTTTTCCATTTTAATTTTTATTTTATCCTTTCAAAATTTGGGAATTATATGACTAATGAATTAAAATTAAAAATTAACACTCAATATAAAATAGACAATTATCAAATCATTAACCCAACAAGTAATGGATACTGAAGAGGGTTGTGTAGGTTCAACCGAAAATATTTAGTATTCTATCCTGCTAGCTTTGTCGAATTTTTTCAATTTTTATTATCTATAACTTAGTAATAAATAATTTTCATGTTTCTTTGCAAAAAAAAAAAACAATTTATAAAAAGGATATGATTATATGATCTTAGATCCTATTAATACCAATTATAATTTTATTTTCCTAATTAGTAGAATTATTCCACTTTTATATGGAATAATTAAAGATGTCTGTATGAAAATTTCTGAAATGTTGTTATTAGATAAGTTATCAGAATGTCCCCAAAGAAAACACTCAGGAGCTGTTAAATCCCGAGAACGTGGTTAAAATTGCTTGCCTGCGAAATAATGCGTTCGCCGAATATATTATATATTTGAGTACATTGTTTGATTGTGTAGTGTTTTATATTATATTCCCCAAGTCATCTCTACACAATATAAAAAAAAACTAAAATAATAATTAAAGAAGTTAAAAAAAATTCGAAACATTCTGCGCCACCCTATATTAAACACTCTAAATTACCTAAGCATTTTTCAACTTATTGCGTATAGTTGAGTTGAGGGAGGAGCTATACCATTCGCTCACCCTATGCCAACAATTTGCATAGGGAAACGATCTATTTCTAGAGAAAACTAAAGCCGAATTTCATGCTTCAATTGTAACAAATTTTGACGAATGCTATCAGCACAGGGTATACAGTGATGTCAAAAGTGACAGCTGTCAAACGAGTGATCAAAAACCGTATGGTTAGGGTTGTTGTTGTATTTCATGTCCTAGGCGAGAAAGAGATATAAAAACAATGTATACAAAAAAATAATGTGTAAAAGTGAACAATTACACAGCAGGTTTTAAAACATATGATCGCCAAAAATATCAAAAAGATACCATAGAAGTGCAACATGACTGTATTTACTAAAATTGTTGTTTTATAAACTTAGTACAAACTCAAAACAAATTTTATTCTTGGGTTACATATTGTAATAACAAAAACTGTTTTATGTTTTTATAACATTTTTGCACATAATTAATGTATATTTTTTAATTTTACAAAGTTTCACATTTATATAATCTGTGAAATGTATGAGCAAATAAAACACTCACAAAACATATTTAATTAATCGTCAGCTTATTATAAGTTTGCCCAAAGATTTAAAAGAAAAACAATGAAAATGGTTTTCATTCTTAATTTTATATCAAAGTTGATATTAGTTATATCAATTCTGATGCCAGATATCGAAAAACAAGTTTCAGAAATAGAAAGAGGATATTCATATTATATATAATCCATTCGCCTCTATTATTACAAAAATGGTGAGTGGGCCAAACCAATAATAAGCTGACGAAGTGGAAAATCAGACGCAATAAAGAGAGACAGAATAATTTGTCATACAGTTGTTTCACCTACAGTTAGTCATAGCGCAGTTGCTTTTATAGTGTATTAAAATAGTAGTTTCCACGTAGTTTTCTAAAAGGCCGTAAAAAAAGGCGCTCTAATCACCGTGTCTTCACTGTGTACGCTGTGGCTATCAGTAAAACATCAAAAAGTAAAAAAAATTATTAGTTAAAGGACTCGAAAAATTTAAATTTTCTATTTGCAGGCATATTTTATATTTCTTTCTCAGTAACTGAAATAATTGCATCCTCTTTATTTTCTAAACTCTTAAAAGCCCGTATGATGTAATATTTTTTATGTATTTTTACTTTTCTGGAAAAGGGCGCAAATAAATGCTAATGGGAAATTTGAATGAGCACAAACATATTTCAAAAAATTAGAAACTTTAAATTTACAAATTTATTTTTCTAAAAATCAAAGGAATCCAAAAATTGCCGACTTTAATTTTACACAAACAGCTTGAAGTTACTTGCAATAATATCAATTTGGTTTTAACCCTCATAGGCTGCTCGCCATTTGAAATGATGTTTCTATTTTTTTTTTTTACATTTTCTGTTTCCTTCTATCAATCTAGCAAACCAGCTAGTATAATGCGGCCTTAATGGCGTTAAGACTAAAAATTGTCAAATATGCCATATTGCGTATACTTTATTTTTGATTACACTAATACAATAAATAACACTCATACGTCCTGTATGTTTTTTAATAAAACTCTAACCATAAAAATTTTATAAATAGGGCATTAGTAAATCGATTACAATTTGGTAAGTGAAATTAATAAATATACATATTAAACCCATGTTTTTTTAAATTTTGTAATACACTTCCAAGGAAAGTATTTCTATGGGATTGCTCCCAAATTAATGCATTTAGATTACGGTATACAATAGGCAAAATAAAACATCCTAGCAAAAAATGCTGCCTGCTTGGAAGCACAATTGTAAGGGAGAGATTTGTCGATAAGTGATTGCATATGCGCACACATAAGGCATGATTTTTGTTCGACATGAGCCGCCTAGAAGCACTTGTTGCCATCTCCAAAAAGCGCTCCTACAGGGATTTTTAATGCTGTGAAGTAACTGCTATTAATAAGTGTATTTCATTGAGCATAAAATATGTGCATAAATCATCTCTTTTTGAATGTGCAATATTTAGCCTATAGTTTTCATACATTACTAAAGCCTTTAAATAATGTATTATTTCATGTAATAAAAACAAGATTTTTTTTTCAATATAAAATTAAGTCTATATTTTCGTTTTGGGCATAAAACTTAAACTAGATGAGATCAAAATGTTATTTCAAGATTGGAAAATAATTTTTTATTACTCTTAATGTTGGTATTATTCAATTAAATTAGAATTTAATTCACTTTTTAATTTTAAAAGAAACTTAAAAGAGAAACAAAATATGAACTTATATGTAAAAGAAAGAAATATTTATTTTTTTAAATCTTACTTTTTGTAACTAAAAAAAATTGTAAAATTGTATATGGCTTTTGAATGAAATAATTATTTAAGTATATTTTGAAAATACATTGCAAATTATATATAATATTGTGATATTAAACAAAAATTTATGTAATTTTTAATTCGCTTCTATAAGAAATGTCATAAAAACTTAAAAATATTATTTAATTTTTTCTTCTCATATTCATATTTTCTAAAAAATTTAAATTTATTAACAGTTTTTTTTGAATATCTGAAAGAAAAATTTTTTTTTAGATTTTGTTACTAATAAAATAAAATTAGAATTATATCTAATAAATAAAAAAAAATAAAAAAGTAAATAAATAAATAAATATATAATCGAACTCATCTTCGGCACATGCCTTCCCTGAAATTTAACATCATCTGACTTGCGTAATTTTGTTTTGCTATTGCATCGTCCATTCATTCGATAACAATCGTACACGATAGTTAAATAACTTAGAAAAAATCTGCTTTACTTTAGTTCTTTAAGCAAGCACTCTACTGCATTTTTTGAAGCAGTACACTGCTTCCACAGGCTTTTACTCTTTCCAAATTTCGAAAATTTTGCTGGGATATATGCAGGTGTAGTTTTTAGCTGCCTGATCTCATTTTATGGATTTTTTTAAATATATCGGATATATATCCATGACAGATCAACCAAAGACGACATCTTTACCTTGGGCTTGTCAATTTTTATTTATTTGGTACGCTGAAACTATATGGAGGCACTTAAAATATCCGTCATTATTCTTGCCGAAATTGACAAAACTCATGGTTTTATTCACGATTTTTATTTTTTTTGTAAAATACAAAAAAATGTAAAAAATTTTAAAATTTCAATATTTGTATTTTTTTAATACTTATCGGATCATCAACATTTAGATCGCGTTAGAATATTATGTAGCTGTAATTTTTATGTAATATAGTTAATACCATTACACTGTATGTGGTGATAAAAATTAAAGACATAAGATTTTTAATTTATTTTTCGGGAATATGTATGTACGTACCAAAAAAATAAAATTTGTGTAATTTTTGCCAGAAGCTTGGTAAAATAGAATTTCTTAACAGCAAACGCAAACCGGTTCGGATAGAAACCTGAAATTTAAAGAAAGAGTGGAATTAAAACAAAATATTGTAATAGGGGAAACGAATTGGAATTGAACGGAGAACGACTAGAATTGTAATTTGGACAAGAGTAGCAAAATGAAATTGACAATAGGAAATGGCAAGGAAAAAATGACATAAATTGAAAAACTAGAAAGGGAAACGAAATGAAATGGAACGGGGAACGAGTGGAATTAAATAATACAATGTAAAGGAATAAGAATGGAACATTGAAAATTGAATATTGAATGGGACAAAATTGGATTTTAGTGATATTTATCGATTTATATATTTTTTTTCTATTTTACAGATTTTTCTCCATTTTTAAGTTTTTTAAAAATCTGATCTGTCAATGGTATTTGTTTTTTTTTTAAGTGGTACATTTTTGTGATTAATGATATTGAACATTTTATTTCTTTTGAAATCTTTAACATTAATAAAAACTGGAAATGAAAATAATTTTATTTTAAATGATAAAAAAATTATCAATCAATTCGTTTACTTAATTCATTGGTCCCATCGATGGTTTAAGAAATTCAATTATAAGCGTCTAAAACATAATGTTCTCAATTTGTGGTAACAGATCTAGTTTCATTGTTTTTTTGTCTTGAGAGCATTATGACTTCAAATCGCCGTTTTTTATGTTTACCTTTTAATTATTATCCATTACTTTTTGAACACAGTATACCCTATAACTGTACTTAAATTTTTGGTGTTATCTTATATGTTTTTATTACTATTCGTTGAACATGTTACAACTAAACGATTTTTTTTTTCATTACGATTAGTTGTATAATTTTTTGTGTATCTTTTTTAATACTTTGCAGAAAATACGTAAATATTTAACATCATGTTTATCACTTGTTCTATTTTTCACTTGAGATTATAGAATACATAAATTGCCTGAAGATGTTTACTTTATGTTTAAAATAAATGCAACTTTTGCAGTTTTTTCAGTTAAAACGGTAAAGAAAAATAAAAACTCATTTAAATTTTTTGTATTTTAAAAACATAAACAAATTTTTAAATTAGCTTTGAATAAAAACATCATTACAGTTCTGACTCAAAATAAATCAGTCAAAGTAAGTTAAAATAAATGAAAGTACAATTAAAAAATTATATATCGTTTCATAATCGATCCACTAACTTTTAATTAACCCCCAAATTTTATAAAGTGAAGAGAATATTCCCTCCCCAGAATTCATACACACAGGAAAGTAATCAATTGAATTTCGATTATAGCTACTTAAAATCAATTATTTATAATAAATTATTATTGTTAACATTGTCTCTTTGTCTTATACTTTTAAAAATATAATTTGATATTTTGTTTCCACAGACACAACTAGAGATCAAATGGAACAAAACTGCGTTTTTAGTTTTTTCATTTCGTTAAAAATCGTAATCATGCGGTTACGTTTAAAATTAATTTCTTAAAAACACAGGTTTTGTAAATATCCAGTATAAAAATGGAGTAAATATTTATAATTTTGTGCAATTTTTTTTGAAAAATAAAATTATTATTAGTTTTTACGCTGAGTTTCAGAGCGAGTTAACTATTAGCCAACTAAAAAAATTGTCATTTTGTGTGCAACTTCTGGTATTTTTAATAGTTATGTCACGCGAATTTCAAATTTTCAGTATGAAATCAAGCATTACACTGTGCTATAATTTGGGGTAATTGTTTCAGGACACTACCAAAACAACGCGGTTCGAAACTGCATGTGTATGGTATGTATTTTCAAAATCATACACTGAGAAAACTGATTCATTGCGACAACCAAATTTTTTGCCAACCGATATATTTGTATGTGGCAACAGAAATTCAATTATTTGATTACCATAACCAAATAATTCAATTGCTGCAACCAAGGAAATCCGCCAAATGTTTCAAATATTTTTTTTTAAATAACTTCCAGAAAATAAATAGTAATACCGCATTATTTTTACCACATTACTAAATAGAAATTTTATGAAATTAAAATGCTGGAGTTTTTCATTTAAATAAAAGGTAGTATATGAAAACAAAAAAAAAATAGATACAAATTTATATGTAAAGAAATGTAACGAATATTATATCTGAGATCTTTTTGCAGAAGGTACATCTAAATCACCACTATTATGACTATCATTGAAACCCGAAGGCAGTCTCAATTCATTTTATCATTCTGGATCTTTATTTTCTTTTCCTTCGTATACCCAATCACCCAGCATTCTTTTTACAGCATCTTCTATTGATTTTTTCTTAAAATTCTTTTATTGCGTCTTTTAAAGAAAGCCACCTAATAAACTCGTTATCCACCAGTACTTTATCAAATAATTCACTCTATATTAACTCTATAATATCAGGTCCGTTAAGTACACCTATATGAAGTAATAAATTGCATTTCTGTTATATACCCTGCGGGAAAAAAGGGGTCAGTTGGGAATTGGGACCTGTCCCGTGAAAGGTGAAAACTGGACCGATTCAGAAAATATATATCACGGTATAGGTGAAAAGTGGACCGGTCCTGTGACAGAACTCAATTGACAGACAAGCCCATTTTAAAGTGTCATATACAAAATCCGACTACCCTAAGAAGTGGAGTATCGCGTTCAAAAATAAAAAAACACCTACTAAGTTTTCAACTACTTGCCTGATTTATCAATCTTCATTCAAACGCTTATAAAAATAATTAAATTTTTTGCATCTTTTAATTATTATGCAATGCAGTTTTTTATTTTTTGTAACATTTTAACAAAGCTTACACACATAATAAGAGCTGTAAAGAAAAATACCAGCCAACCAATATTAAAAATTTATTGAAAAACATTAATAAAATCATTTTACTTAAAGCTTTCTGACTACTAAAAAAAATTGATGAGGTGGAGCAAAACCCCGCAAGGGTTTTAAGACTACGTAGATACACTTTCAAATGGCTTTTGTTTAGTCGTGTATTAAAAAAGATGATGTACCTTGTTATTTGTGTTATAAATTCTGAAATTTCATTTCGGTTGACGCTACCCAACCTTGTCAATATCCATACTCTTCTTCTCCCTTTTGGTCATTGCTTGTTGATGATTGTCTATTTTATATTGAGTGTTTGGAAACAAATTAACAAACTTGAAAACATTATTGATAACATTATTATCCGTTGAAAACATTATTATCTGTTACCAGAAAAAGTGATATATATTAAAATATAAATTAATAATTTTCCGTTCTTTTGTAAAAAAAAAACTATCTCCTCTTTTTTTACCCTAGGGTATTCCAATTGGGATACCGTTTTCTTTTCTCTAATAAACGCACCTAAAGGAGCTCCCTGAGGACGAAAAATAAGGTCTCTAATATGGACTCAATTAATCGAAATGAAAAGGGATACATTAAAATAATATTCCTAATATTTTTTTTTCTTTTTCAGGATATCTTCAAAAAAAATAAATAATTTAAGATAATTTAAAAATAATACCTATACCTATAACACTAAACATTAAAAATAACCTAACATAAAAGATAATAATAAAAATGTGTTTTCCTTAAAAAAAAAATACTCTAAATATGTTTTATTAAATTTTTCTCTAACACATAACTATTAAAAAAGACCTCATGTTCGCTCTGGCTAATTCTCCTCAAATAATTAAACATGTTGGTATCAACTCTCCTCACGGTCAGTTATCACACTCGGCTAAGTCGTGTCTTCCTTCAGATTCGATTTGTTGTTGACTTCTTCCCCAGGTTCCGTTTTTCTCACAGACTTCACCTTTCCAAATTTGGGCTTAATACTGGCTGTTACAGCGAACGCAGGGGCTCCTGTTTATCCCTTTTGTTTTTCCAATTTTCACGAGTGTACAATTCTTTAGTTAAGTGTTCTAAACGTTTTTCTTTATTTGTGGTGTAAGGTGTTTTTTAACAATTTTAATTCACTTGGTGTACTAGCTTCCTTTTAAATGCTTTTTTTTTATATATTGGCTATATCATTTTTTTACTTGGTGTTAAACCATATTTTCTGTTCAGTTTTTTTCTTGTTAAATTTTTTTTTCTTTGGGTGTAACATTTTTGTTATTTGTGATCGATTATTTCATTATCGTTGTTGTAATTTTTCTTTTATATGGTGTTCAATTATTCCATAGTCTCTGGTGGTATACTACTTTTTGTTGTTTTCACTATCTTAATTTTTTTGTGTAAAAAAATTTTCCCACCAAAATCTCTATTTTTCCAAAAATTTTTGTTTATATACTTTATAGACTAGATTTTTCTTATTTTATATTAATTATGCCTCCATTTTTTTCCTTTAAAACCCCTTCCCCTGTCTCTTTCTTCAAGTAAAAACCGCAATTGCATTTTAACATTTACCAGGCTCCCAGCAAAACAGCCAGTATATTTTCCCCATTGATTATTACCTTTTTTTTTTAAAACAATTTTTATTTTGAAAATAACCGTTTTACGCTTGGGTGGCCTGAATGAAAACAAATACAACTCCGTGGGTGTAGTTGTTGTCACAACCCTTTTTTGTTGTTATCTTCACACTGGCTCACGCAAACATAAAAAAAGGTAGTTACTAACACTACCAGATAAATAAAACACATGCTAACTCACTAGCAAAGAAAATAACAGGACAAGTATTCATATAGAAGAAAATGTACAAGAAAGACGGTGAGGAAAAAAAATGGTAAGTATAATTTATTTTATTAAAATTTTATTTAGATTTTATATAATAAAAAAAAACACATAAATTTTATAAGTAATTTTCTTTAAATTATTTTTAATTTCAGAGAAACAAACAAGAAGAAGGATTTGCAGCATGGAGCGATGGGTAATTATAGTAGCGTTTCGATACAGTTTTGCCACATTTTTTTTAATATTTTTCTTCTTTCCATTTTTTCTCTTATCAGGTCGCTTTTGGACATTGAGTCTTTTGGGAAACAGAAGTGCGACTCAGTCTCATACTCAAACGTTTCTCCCAAACTTGGTATAATATGGTTCCACTGCGGTTTGACCATCCGCACAAGCAAGGTGAACCGTAATATCAAACAAAACACAAAAAAAAAAATAGGAAATATTAAAAAAAATACATATATAAAATATATTATAAAAAAAATTAAATTTAACCGGGACTCGAGTAGGAGAGTGGTTTCTCTAGGAGTCGAAAACCCCTCCCGAGAACTAAATAAAAAAATTGGAACTTGGAGACGATACTATTTTCCTTTCACAAACAAAATAAACAATTTGTGCTTCTTAAGAATTTGTTTATATTATTTTTGTTTTTTAATAAATTTGTTTTTTTTCTGCTTTCTTTACAGGCTGCACAAGAAATGGAGGAAATTCTTCAAAACCTCGGACAACATAGAAAACAACCCATGTGATGGAATCAACTTTACTAACAAACTTCAGCAGAGGAACTTGGAAACAATAAAACAGGCCTTTGAATGCTAAGGTAAGTAAAGCTGTTTTTGGTCAAAACCACACAAAAGTTAATTTGGCAGCAGTAATTAACCAATTTTCATTTCAGAATACTAAAATACCAGGTACTATAGCTAATGGAAAAATTATAAAAAGGATGCTTTTAAAAAATAGACTTATTATTACGATGATGCAGCAAAATAAAAATTCTAATCGGTGAAATTAATTGTAGCCGATTCTGTGACAAACGAAACCTATTTATTGTTATATACGCAAGATATTTATGGAAGAAGGAAAGCATTGCTATGCGTTTATAAATGTTTCATAAAGCTTTAAAGAAGGCTAAGCTGGGTTGAAACATAATAGTGTTTAGTGATTTAAGTTTTGTTTTTTGATATGAAATAAAATTTAAGAAATACATATTCTTAAATAAAAAAACAATTTGAATTTAACTAGACAAAATCACTTCAGCTAATTCTGTTTCTGCTTTTATATACTTTAAGTTAACGCCTGTATTCCGCAGATGCAGAGAGACGAAGAAACCACCCGCAACACTTTGTTTAATTTTATATGATATTAGTAAATACATTAAGGTGCTACAAAATAAAAAATTTTGAATTTACGAGCTTCACAAACCTTCAATTATGTCATTATGGAATTAAATATGGCCTGCTAAAGAAATTCTTTTTTAAAAAAGGTTTAAAGGGCAATTTTGTCAAACATGTTTAGTTTGGGGTATCATTTAACCATGAATCGATTTACAAAGGAACATCGCTTGCAGATTATTGAATTTTATTATAAAAATTCGTCCTGTGTGAGAGTTGTGTTTCCATTGAAAAATTGTCTTCAGCGACGAAGATTACTATTGGGTCAATGGGTACGTCAACTAACAAAATTGCCGAATTTGGTGTGGAGAGCAGCCAGAAGCATTGCAATACCTGTCAATGATTCCCGAAAAATACACTGTTTGGTGTGGATTATGGGCCGGTGGGATCATTTGATCGTACTTTTTCAAAGACGACGAATTCAGTAACGTTACTGTGAATAGCAAACGTAACCGTGCGATGATTACAAACTTTTTTTGCCCAAAATGGAAAAACTGGACTTGGCTGATATGTGGTTTCAACAGGATGGTGCCACAAGCCATACAGCTCTCGAAACAATGGCCCGATTGAGGGGCGAGTTCGGTGAACAATTTATTTCACTCTGGGGCCGGTCAATTGGCCGCCTAGATCTTGCCGCCTTTGTGGTGCTATGTTAAATCTCATGTCTATAGGGACAAGCCCGCAACCATTGACGCACTGGAAGCCAATATTAAAGAATTTATTGGTGAGATACTGGCCGATGTGTTGGAGAGAGTATGTAAAAATTGGACCCGGCTTATGAACCATTTGAAGCGCAGCCGCTTCGACTAAAATAAATATTTCATGCATTTCTCTAAATTTTATGTGTTTTTTTTAATCAAATCCGAAAGCTCCTAAAGAATCACCCATTCTTTAGAGGTAGAACATCACGATTGAAGTTTTAATGTTGAGAAAAATTATATAATTATAAGGATAGCGACTTATCAAATCCTTATATTTGGGTATACATTGCGAATATAAAATCAAAATTAAATTCAAAGTACCGTAAATGTCATACAAAAAATGTTCGATTTACATGAAGAAATTTTCTTATATTTACCTCTGCGCAAAATTATTTTTTTAATCATTATATGTTCAGGAAATGTATTCTTTTGTGTGGCTAGGATTTTGTTAATAAATTAATTTTAACACGCTAAATAAAAGCAAAAAACCAGAAAAACTAAAATTTTAAATTCAGTTGTTAGGATAACTATTATCCTTTCAAAAATTGAAAACAATATCATGTGTAATGAAAGCCATGGGTAAGTAAGCTGCAGTTAGATTTTTCGACGACAACCTTTTTAGATAGTTAGAAAAGTATCAAAAAAAAATTTAATTTTGTTGAATTTTTAAAAACCGCGCATAATTAACCCTGCATTACTAACCTTAAATCATGTCGCATGGTTACTAACCATGGGTCTTATCGACCCTCAATTGTATTATCCATTGAAATCGTCTCAACTTATAAATTGATAAAACGTATACTTCTTTTGGTAGATTTTAGTCTTTTATTGTTTAATTTTAGTATACATGGTGTAAATTAAAAACAAAATATTTAAATTAAAATTAAGTATAAATTCATTACAACATAGCTAAAAAAAGTGAAAAAAAAGTTATCCAGCCGAATTACGCATTAAATTATGAGTTTTTAAGATATTGACGTCAAATAAAGTGCATTTGAAACCTGAAATTCAATAATAAAGTGTTAGAAAGAAAAATTGGTATGGCTTAACAAACATTTTTCGGTTATGTACTGTAAATGTTACCTTTTATTTTATTTATAAATGGATTCCTCTTGTGCAGAAGCAATGCAATTTGAGCACAATATACAACAGTGCTTCTGGCAAATATATTTTCCACATTTAGAACACGTGGTTTTGGTTTTGCGATCTTGTTTGTAATCACAAATCTGACAGCGGCTTCTTTTCAATTGTTTCGTAGGCATCTCGAAAGAGCACTCGCTCTTGTTCTCTTTCATAAGAACTTATTTTTAAATTTTGCACAAGAACTAATGATAATCTTATATTTTCGACAAATAACCGCGAATTACCACTCCGATTGAAAATTCACAAGCTACTGAAGCTCACACACATGTGTATTGTTTGTTACATTATTGCTAACTATGGGTCTAGTCGACCCAGGCTGTTTTTGAAAATAATTTTATATGCATAATATCATAAATTTTCCTTATGTTTATTGTTTATTAACGTTTAAATATAAACAAAGTTAGATTACACATATATCTTGAGTTAAAATATTGTCATGTTTTTTTTTAATTTAAAAAGTTTGCGTGTCTTGGTCGATTCGACCCAGAGGTTAGTAATGGAGGGTTAAAAACCACAATTTTGTTTTAGATTTTGATTACAGCTTTGTAATCTTTATAAAAATTAAGATCTAATTTGAGAAATTTATTCATGTAAGGCGTTAGCAAGTTGAATTTTTTTAACATCTTTTCAAAAGATTTTGATATTTTTACTAACATATCGCACTTGATCAACAAGAGCGTAATAACTCAAAACTTGTGATATGTTCAGTAGAGGCGAAAAACTGTTTGTGGTTTCATTTTAAGATAATTTAAAAATCCAAATACACCATAGTAAGCAAATTCCATTTGAAAATATATTTACATTGTTTTTCTTTTTAATTTTTCCACATATTGCAAAAATCAATTTTTTTACTTAATACCATTTTTCTGAAAATTCTCTACATTTTTTTTTTTTGTATTATTTTGAGTTGTGACGCTTTAGTTGAAATTTAGTTAATGTTTCCAATTTTTTTTTTCAACAAAAGGGTATTAACTCAAAAAAATTTTATCTAGCCTTGTTATGATATTCTATGAACTCCACATTTTTTTATATCTTGAATACATACTACGAGTAGTCTTTATTAAATGATAATGTAATTTAAAAGATAATAGACATATTATGTATAAAGTTAACAACAATTATTAAGTGTTTAATTTAAATATCTATTAAATTTTTGTAATACAACTCATAAATATGTTTTGAGATTATATTTTTTTTACAAGTTCCTTAAGATCCTTTTTCTTATTTTCCGACAGAGGAAGCTTTCCGAATAAATAGAGGATAAACTAAATAAAACCGCTTTCTGCATTTCTATGTCCGAAGAACTGCTTTGACTTACCAACGACGGATTGAAATCGTCATTCGAATCATCGCTGAATGGATCTGCAGAGCTATAACAATTATTGTCACTATGTATATCCTCTAAACGTAAAGACGCAGAATAGTGTTGCATGTTTGGACACGTCATATTAAATTTTAAGTAACTATTGCTTGTTCGTACAATATAAAATACAATAATTTTTTATATTTTAATATTTTCATTATTACTGCAATGAGCAATTGATTTCGTTATCAGAAAGTAGTTATGTTAAAGTAAATTTATTATAAACACGATATCATGAAAATTGTTATAACTAATAGATTGAAATATTTCATGAAAAGGGTCTCAACTCAAAAAAAATTTCAACATTTTTATCAAAAAAAGAGTCACATTTCGAGTTAAAATCATACAGTTAAACAAATTTTATCAATAAAACAGTATCAACTCAAAATACAACAAAATTTAAATGAAACAGTTTGATTTTGTTTTTCATCAATAAAGACTCAAATCAAAATAATACCTTTTTTATGAATAAATACGATTCATTTCTATTTCAATGTTTTAACTCAAAATAATATATTTTTGTTAATATAAAGGTAGTCACTACATTATCAAGAAAATGGTCTTAAATGTGCTTTTCGAGATAAAAGAGTTGCGATAACTAGTTGAAATTTTTACAGTAGATAGATATTGATGTTTTTAATTGATTTCTTGCAAAAAGTGAAATTTTAAAAATTTTGAGTTATTACTCTCTTGTTGATCAAGTGCGATATGTGTTTTTATGTATAAATGTAAAAAAAAAATCGGGAACTACTTTAAAGTTTTAAATTTTTTTTTTTTAAATTTTGATTTCATTCTCCTTTTGTACACACTAATTAAGACTATATGGGAAAATTTGTGTGCTACCTCTAAATACAGGTTGGTTAAAAAGTTCCTGCGCTCGAAATGAAAGAATACTGTTTTTGTTACGAAATATATTTTTTTATTCAATATAATCTCCTAGAAGCTCAATACACTTGTTCCAATGATCTTCCAATAATTTTATCCCATCCTTATAATGGTTTTCCGGAAGCTCTGCCAAATAACCGTCTACGGCTGCTGCCCCTTCATTCGACGAAAAATGCTTTCCATGAAGGAATTTTTTGAGATTTCTGAAGAGATATTAGTCACTGGGAGCCAAATCTGGTAAATACGGTGGATGTTCAAACAATTCGTACTTTAATTCTTTGAATTTAGTCATCGTCAAAACACTTTTGTGAGCAGGTGCATTATCTTGATGAAAAATGATTTTTTCTTCTTTAAACCAGGACTTTTCTCACGAATTTTTTCATCCAGCTGATCCAAAAGGCTGCAATAATATTCAGAGTTGATTGTTTTACCTTTCTGAAGATAATAAATCAACAAAATTCCTTTTTCATCCCAAAAAACTGATGCCATAACCTTTTTTGCTGATCGTTGTGACTTCACCTGCTTTGGAGCTGAACAACTAGCTTCAGTCCACTGTAAACGTTCTTGTTTCAATTTAGGATCATGGTGGTAGATCCAAGTCTCATCCATAGTTTTAAAACGACGCAAGAAGTCGGTTTTATTCGGCTTAAAATGCTCCAAATTACGCAGAGAAATTTGTTTTCGATCCAGTTTTTGTTGAATTGTTAATGTGTGCGGCATTAACTTTCCAAACTGTTTTTTCATACGTAATTCTTCATGTAAAATATGGAGTAATCGTTCGTCTGGCATTAGCAATTTCACGCTTAGTCAAACTTGGATCTTCACTATATACCTGCTCAATGATTTCTGCTGTGGTTGCAGTTTTTGGTCGTACATCGCGTGGATCGACTTTACGGCTGGTACGACCACGTTTAAATTCACCAGCCCAAAATTCAACTGTGAGTTTTGAAGGTGAGGACTCCTTATACACTTCTAACAATTGTTCATAAATTTCCTTTGCTTTTAAACCCTTCAAAACAAAGAACCTAATGACTGCACGATATTCAATTTTTTCCATATTAAAAAAATTAATGACACGTCAACTTCAAATGGCTTGTAAACAAAGAAAGAATAGAAAGAATGACTTGCAACTTTGCATGTGTTCTCAGGACAGTTATACCAACTTGAGAAAAAAAAGTTTGGAGCTAGCAGTGCCATCTCTTGGTGATCGCAGGAACTTTTCGACCAACCTGTATAAACGAATTTTGCTGAAACTTTGCACAGAGAGTTTTTAGACATAGGAGCATATAGGGGCAGCATTGTGGAGATTGTAAATTAAAACTTTGATGTTTTTTTGGACCACTCTTTTAATATACATGTATTAAAAAAAAGAAAAATAGAACATATGACAATGAGATATTGTCGTCAGTCCATAATTTATTCAAAAATTAACATTATTTTGTTTTACAAATAAATTAATAATTGAATTTAATTAATAGCTCCTTTCTATAATCAAACACATCTATAATATAACGACTCATTTCTTTATAAGTTATACTAACATTATTTCTTATGTTGTTGTTAAAAAAAGTTATAAATTTGACTATGAAATTTTTTTTTAAATGGTGTACTCGTAATACAAATTACCGTCCATTCAAATGGACACTGTGCATAAAATGTCTAAAACATACTATTGCGGTTAGAATGGTATTTGCCTTAATTTTAATCAGTTATTATTTATAACTGTATCAGATAAATATACTTTGCCCTTTTTAAGTAATTTATACAATATTAAATTTCTTTTAAGAAACGAAACTCAAACTCTAAATATTACGTGTTATGAGAAAACGTACATTTTGTAACCAGCGTGGTATTTTTTTTTACAAAACCATTTTTTGCACTTTTTAGAACATTAACAACATTAATATTTTGTATTCTTCTGACATTGTCTTAAAATGTACGAATGTAGACTCAAGGCCATTATGATATTTCTAATAAATAAAAAAAAAATTGAATGTTGAAAATTTACTCCTAATTTAATCCCCATATATGAGATGGTATATCTCAGCACGTTTTTAATTACCAAATTTACATTTTTTATGTTAAGATATCGAGTAACAGCTCTCGTTTAAAATATTTTAGTCTTCAATATAAATCCTAAATCAATTGCAGAGAGCGTATCCTTTTACCATAAATATTCCAAAATAATTATGGAAATGTGCAATCGATAAGAAAAGGTTTTCAACCTTTCAAAATGTGTGATTATCATAAAGTTTTATATTGGTAATTTGACATAACATAAGGTGTATTTTATGTGTATACTATGTACGACACAACTAACAAGATAAAATTGTTCGGCCAACAAAAGATATAGTTTGTAAATATTTATAATGAACGGTATAATTTTAATTAAATATACATCCACCCATGTGCCATGCTAGCTACCAATGCTACTATTTTTTTTTGCCACTCACATAATGGCGAAACAATAAAAATACATAATTTTTTTTATATATACCTACAAAATATCAATAAGGTCATAAAGGAAATGACTTTTAATCTCAAATAACACATTAAAAAAGACATAATAAAAATTTTGCACAGTAATTGGCCAACTTAATCAAATATAATAATGGATACTTTTTAATACGCAATAATATAAAATAAATAAAACATATCATTTAAGATAATAAAATTAAACATTTACGAGTATGTTTGTCAAATTGACATAAAGCATGTCGGTACATGGCACAATAAGTACGATAATAACATTAAATAAAAGAATAATAAAAGAGGACATTTATTTGAGAAAATAAAAGCTTTTTTAAGTTGAATTTAGAGAATAATGCGTACAACCATTTACAAAAAGCTTTTAAAAAAATTTAAATTTTTAAAGCATTTTAAAGCAACGGCATCATTTTTGAAAATATATTTTTAGGTTCTTTGCGAAGTAGTTAAATATATTCTTAGCTACACACAGGGAACATTTTCGTTGTGTCAACCGTATTTGATGCCAACTGAATTTAATTAGTTACATGCACTATCACATTATTCATTGCATATATAAAAGTTACCCCAACCGAATTTATTTAATCATCCCGACCGAATTAACTATTTGGTAGATTCAAACAAATTTTTTTGTACAGAGTTCTAAAAACTTAAGCAAAACATTGTTCCCAATTTTTTGTTCATTTATTAGTAGAAATCAAAAATAAATACATATTACCAAAATGCTTAAATTAATAAAAATTAGAAAAACCTCGAAAATCTGAATAATTTTTATTGAAAAATGTCCTTAGAACCTGAGTTTTTATATAAGGAAAAATGTCTCAGAATCTGAAGTTCTTTTCTATGAAAAATGTACTCAAGTTCCGGGGTTTTTCAATACGAAAATGTTCCAGAATCAAATAGTTTTCCTATAGAAAAGTTCCTCAGAATCTGACAGGTTTTTCATAGGAAAATTACTTTATAAACTAAGGATTTTTCTAAAGGAAATTGTGGAGGGATTTTCTACAAAAAAACTGTGTTCATAATCTAATAGTTTTTCTAAGAGAAAATGTATTTAGGGTTTATTAGGGGGTTTCTAAAAAAAAATACCTCAAAATCTAAGTGTTTTTCACAGGAAAACATCTTAGAAATTATTTATTTTACAGAAAAAGAGTCCAGCGGTTCTGATGATTTTTTACAGGAAAAAGTGAACAGAGTCTAAGAATTTTTCTATAGAAAAAAATCCATATTATCTAAGAATTTTCTTTAGAAAAATTCTGGGAAAATGTAGGTTTTCAATGTGAAAAATTAATCAGAATCTGTGGGTTCTTCAGAATGATACAAAGTTTTAGTTATTTTACTTAAACAAATTATCTAAAATTCTAAAAATGAAAAAGTGTGAAAAAATGTTTATAAGTTCATTTTCTAAAATTCCTAAAAGGTTATTATATAACCTTTAAATGTGGATAATTTATGTAGTAAAAATTTTTTTTGTTCATAAATTTAAACAACAGTTATTTGTATGTTTTTGGAAAATTTATAAATAAGTTTTATTCAGTTATGGTGCCCAAATTGTTTAAAAAAAATTAAATGTTTTTTACATTTTGTAAAGCATTGAAAATTTATAATTTTTTTGTTAACTAAACCCCTTTCACACTAAGGCCCAAAATGCTTTTTTGTTACATTCAAGTTTTCGATTCAAAGTTTGTATGGAATTTGAAAGTGAAAAACTTAAAAAAACGAATATATATTATGCAATAATTGTAATATCATGATAATGTAACAATTTTTAAACTAATCCATTCTCTGTGTGTAAATATAAATATATATAAAATTTCTTTGATTTTTTTAAATTTCATATAAATTTATAGACCAGAATTTATTTTAGCCAGTCCGTACTCACGCTTAAATTGTTTTTTAGTTCATAAAAATGTAGAGTAACTAGGTACTGAAAAATATTTACATAAACTTGCACATAAGCTTTAGCATAATAAAATATATTCATTTTATATTGTGTGAAAATAGCAAACGCATAATAAAAACTTGCTTTTTTTATTCTATGCATATATTGCATATGAGGAGTTTCACATATCTTTTTCATATAACTGAAGTAGAATTATGCTTGAAATACTCTTAAGGGTTAATTAGCTCTGCCAAACAAATTTTAACAATAGATGTTTATTAATGGTTTACTAAGTTCTTTCTACTGAATATTAGTTGTGTATTCCAAAATAAAAACCAAGAGTCTTGTGAGAGATCTTTCTGCCATCCGTATCTGAGTGTATTTTGTTAAGAAAACAGTATCAGAAAATAATGGTTTTTCTACAGAAAATAGTCTCCAGAATAAAGGTTTGGTCTATTTGTTAAAAAAGTCATCAGAATATAAGATTTGTTTTTATAAAAAAATTTTCTCAAAACTTCGGGCTTTTCTAGAGAAAAAATCTTCAGAATCGGAGGGTTTTTATAAGAAAATGTTCCCATAATCTGCAGAATTTTGACATAATTTTGGAAATGCAATCCTGTTTTTTATAATAATTTAAAAATTATTGAGTAGAATCGTATGAATACTTGAAAAGTATAGAGTAGTATCGATTATTTAAAAATGTCAATATTTTACATCTTTAATAAAACATATTTTAATATTTGTAATTGTTAACACTCTTCAAATATTTCGATGAATCAATGATTGGGCTGCGAAGAAAAACATCAGTAGGGTTATTTATTTATTTATTTATTTATTTATTTATTTATTTATTTATTTATTTTTTTATTTATTTATTTATTTATTTATTTATTTATTTATTTATTTATTTTTTTATTTATTTGTTTATTTATTTATTTATTTATTTATTTATTTATTTATTTATTTATTTATTCGAAACGCTCCATACACAAGACTAAAATTCTTATTTTGCAGTATGGAACTGAGAAAAAGTTAAATTATAAATCATTAATTAATTAATGACTTAATAACTAATTATAATTTTTATAAAAAAAAACAAATACAATATAATTAAAACAATTAAAATTAAACAATAAACAATAAAAAATTATTAAAAAAAATTAAAAATTTTTGAATAATTTAATCAAATGTATTATAACATCAACTAATTACGTTTAAAATTGTTATGCCGAAAACAGTTTTTAAATATTTTCACAAAATTTTTGTGCGTTACTTAAATGTTGAGAGCCATGGGGTATAGAACTCCAGAGAGATACAGCGAATATGAAGAAATGCCACTCAGAAATCAAATTTTGTATACAAATGATCGAATACTACTGTACATATTATCAGGTTTGTGGGTATATACTATTTTATGTAAAAAAACTAAAACTCTTATGTTCAGTAGATTATCAAAAGAAAGGTCATATAGCTGAGATGAAAACAAAGATACACTAGAACGCCTATTAAGTCCATACACGTATAAGATTATGTTGTTAAATGTAACGTTCAATTTCCCTTTACTAGTTGTATCACATTTAGCAAGTAGCTTACAACCATATAGTACAGGTTGGTTGAAAAGTTCCTGCGCTCACCAAGAGATGGCACTGCTAGCTCCAACCTTTTTTTGTCAAGTTGGTATAACTGTCCTGAGAACACATGCAAAGTTGCAATTCATTCTGTCAATTCTTTCTTTGTTTACAAGCCATTTGAAGTTGACGTGTCATTGATTTTTTTTAATATGGAAAAAATTGAATATCGTGCAGTCATAAGATTCTTTGTTTTGAAGGGTTTTAAAGCAAAGGAAATTTATGAAGAATTGTTGGAAGTGTATAAGGAGTCCTCACCTTCAAAACGCGCCGTTGAATTTTGGGCTGCTGAATTTAAACGTGGTCGTAACAGCCATAAAGACGATCCACGCGAAGGACGACTAAAAATAGGAACCACAGCAGAAATCATATAGCAGGAACATAATATGGTTAGTGAAGATCCAAGTTTGACTAAGCAAGAAATTGCTAATGCCATAGACATCTCAGACGAACGAGTACTCCATATTTTACATGAAGAATTACGTATGAAAAAACTGTTTGGAAAGTTTGTGCCGCACACATTAACAATTCAATTTCTCAGCATAATTTGGAGCGTTTTAAGCCGAATAAAACCGACTTCTTGCGTCTGTTTATAACTATGGATGAGACTTGGATCTACCACCATGATCCTTAATTGAAACAAGAACGTTTACAGTGAACTGAAGCTGGTTGTTCAGCTCCAAAGCAGGTAAAGTCACAACGATCAGCAAAGAAGGTTATGGCATCAGTTTTTTGGGATGCAAAAAGAGTTTTGTTGATTGATTATCTTCAGAAAGGTAAAACAATCAACTCTGAATATTATTACAGCCTTTTGGATCAGCTGGATGAAAAAATTCGTGAGAAAAGACCTAGTTTAAAGAAGAAAAAAATCATTTTTCATTAAGACAATGCACCTGCTCACAAAAGTGTTTTGACGATGGCTAAATTCAAAGAATTAAAGTACGAATTGCTTGAACATCCACCGTATTCACCAGATTTGGCTCCCAGTGACTACTATCTCTTCAGAAATCTCAAACAGTTCCTTCGTGGAAAGCATTTTTCGTCGAATGAAGAGGCCATAGCAGCAGTAGACGGTTATTTTGCAGAGCTGCCGGAAAACCATTATAAGGATGGGATAAAATTATTGAAAGATCATTGAAACAAGTGTATATCGAGCGCAGGAACTTTTCAACCAACCTGTACGACAGGTATCAGATAAGTTTTGGCAAGTCGTATTCTTTTTCTTAAAGATGTACAATGCTGGGTTCGCCAAAGAGTTCTACACATAGAGAAGGTGCGACCACAGGCATAGTTAATGTGGTTCAACCACTTAAGAGGGTCATTGAACAAAATTAAGAGATTCTTAGCAGATTTTACTATTTCAACTTGTTGATTATTTATAAATATATTAGGTACGATTTTGACTTTTCAAAATTTAATTTCTATAATCCGCGTCAAGTCTGCAATACATTTTTAAAATGAGAAACCATTAATATATATTTTTCTGATATATAACTTTTGTAAAATATTCCATATATTTATAAGATATATCATTTCTTATGACGTCTTTATTGACGTAAATGCCACATATACATTTGTATTCAATGGTGTACCTGAAAAGTATGCTTTAAATTTTAACGCTTTTGCTGACATGTTAAAAAAATATGTTAAAGGGGGTGAAAATATGCAAAAATTCAAATTCAAAATAAAATAGTTAACAATTTTCTTTTATTCAAAACTAGTAAGCACTATTTTGCATATCGTTAAAGTAAACATTTGTATACAACTTTTTGTTTACAATTTTACAAAATATAAACACAATTTAAAACATCAGTGAAATTTTCACAATAACTAAAAAGAAACACCGTTTTCGAAGCACGTGGGTTATCTTCTATTGCAATGAATTTTGGATATGTTTTAGCTGAGAAAAAACTATATATACGTATTTTCTTTTAGCCGGTACAATCTCATATTTAAGGGTTAAAAAGTGGTGTAAAAATTATACCATTTTCAGTTTTTTTTTGGGTTCTTTAAATTTATGCTAAAAAAATGTAGACAAATTGGGTATCATATAAAAGGAGAGAAAGGTGGAAACGTATCTAAACTTTAATTTTTTCCAAATTATTGTTATTTTGTATTCTAAGTTTCCTTTATATAATAATGCTTATTTATAATATAAGCTTTTTAATACTGATTAACGTTCGTCTCTTGGTAATTTCCCGAAGACCTTCACGAATATGTTGCTTATTCGAGTACTTATTCGAGTACTTTATCGTTGTGTTCAATTAAATCTGAACTTCGTTAATTTCAAAAATATTTCCACTCGAAAATTGGGAAATTTTTACGTCACTTTTTGACCCTGAAAGGTTAGATAAAACCACTTAAAGGAATGCGTTGGTCATACTCTCTACTCTTCTATTACACGTCAGAATTACATTGTAATCACGGGGCAGTGCATCAATGTTGCTATTTGCAAACAGCCAGAGTCAATTAATTTTTTAATTCCACATAAATTAATATTTGTAACTTTTGTTAAGGCTGAATTGGCTTACATGACTTAACATAAGCTTTGGTTTGCTATGAAACAACATTTTAGAAATACAAATATTTAATTTTTAAAGATTTTGAATTTTTGTTTCATACCGATCCCAGCTTAAGTCACTTAAGCCAAATTTATAAGGTACTTTAACTATTTTTATGTAAGCTAAGAAGTACAAAATAATTATTTGGGTATTGTTAATTGAAAAATTAGCAGGTGTGTTTTGAGAATCAAATATGTTTGGCATAGTAAATTCTAAAAATAGATGGATAATAGATCCATAAACTGTAGAAAAGTAGTTTTGCATATCGCATTTCTACTGAGTTGTTCTGGGTGCTGGTTCAAAGTGCGGCTGCCCGGATAGCTCAGATCGAAAGTGTGGCACTCTCTCTATCGCTCATCCTCACAATTTTTTTAATTTTGTTTTTGTTTTTTTTTTTGTAAACGCTTTTTTAAGACTAACGTTTACCACTTCTTTCTAACCAACTTTATGCCAGTGCAGTAATATTAGCAGTTGTTATTTATTTACGTCTCGTTAGCTTAGGGGGACAATATAAGGGACAAGATTCATTTTATGTCTTGACTAAAAAAAAAATTAATGAAGTTTTTAATTTTAATTTGGAAAATATATTTTTAGACCACCAAAATTTTTTGTTATACCCTCGTTTTTCCAACACAAGAATTTTTTTCCCAGTGCTTCTCCGACACTTCTGAAAAGCCGACCCTAATGAATGTTATCATTTTGGGATTGGGAAATCACTTATTGCCACCGCCTTACCGTTGGAATTTTTATAACAGGGCTGCTCTTGCAATTTTGAAGTTGATGCATTACTTAAAAAAATATATATACATTTCCGAGCGCCCCGGTAGGCTAGTTGGTAGCGTACTAGCTTATCATATTTCATATTATATATATTTCCGTTTGAATCAAAGATTTAAGAATATTGGACTCTATTTAAGGAAAAAGAACCGATATATCGTGATTTTTTTTAGAGTTTGAAATCTAAATAAACTAACACAGCTGGAAATTGTTTGAAAGAAAAAGTAAGCAGCGCCTTTTTTTGAGACAAGTTAGCAGGTGAAAATATTTTCCAAAGACGTTTTCAAGACATGACTGCACTTTTTTCTTTATCTAAAATGACGCCTATTTAGCAGGAATACAAGATATTTTTAGAAATCGACGTTGAAAACTGTCACTTGTCAACATTACAATAATTTTTTATTTGATTCGTACTGACGTAACCTATTTGTAACACAAATTTTTTTTAACAAATTTATAATAAAAAATATAAATAATAAAAAAAATTCCTTACCACAACAGCGATTTGAAATGCGAACCTCAAAATTAAAAATTCCGATGGCTGAGTGTCTAGACTTTAAAATTAAAAAATAAAATTCAAATTTGAATAGATCATTTTAATAAAATTTTAATTTGAATACAGGAAGACAAAAATGCAATTTTAATTTTTGAATTAAAAAAATGGAATATAAAACTTTTACTATTTTTGTGGTTTAGTTCAACAGGTAAGACGATAAATTATCAATTCTGGTTCAAATATAGGTGAGGGAGGAAGAAAATAAAAAAGTTTAAATTCTTAATGGAAGAACGTTTATTACCTTCTTGCGAGAGTATAAGAGAAACGTAAAAATATTTTAAACTATTTAAGTGGAAACTCAGTGATAACATCCAAAAACATGTCATGATTTATTCATCCCACTGACCTTCTGACATTACATATCTTTGCAAAATTTCACAAGCAGAAAAATAAATTGTTATGTGTATTGAAAAGTGTATTTTGGTTGCATGTGATAGTTGAATGTTTTGGATGTTCCAACCAATGTTTTGTTGTATTAACCAAACACATATCGTCTAAGAAAATTTAGGTCAACATGGCTCTATAGCGGTCGCCGCTTAACGTAATAGCTTTACAGTGAAATCCTTCGGAAAACTAAGGTCCAAGATTTCCCAGAACCAAAAGCCTCGTCCCTCATCACATATTTTAATGAAAAATCATTCGAATCGCTTTTGACACTATTATTTTGCGTTCATTGTTGTATATTTAAATTTCTACTTTACGAGTCTTAAAAGCAAACTGACATACGATGCCACTTGCAAAAATGGCACAGCTTTCCAATAGGGTGATACTTATTGTTGCACCTTGTATAAGATTTGGTAAAAATAGCTTTTATTTTAAATTAAAAAAAATAATATATATGGAATTTGTGGTAAAATAAAATAAATTTAAATATAAATCTAGTGACTAAAAAAATTTTCTAAATTATTTTCGAAATATTTATTTTGGCTTGGTAGAAAAAAACAAATTGTAGAAACTCTTCTTTTTCATTTGGTAACAATATGGATAGCATAGAATGCGTAAAATCACTGAAACAAATGATTGCCAAAAAGCCACACTTTGAAAATTTTAAGTGTTCTCTGCGGGAAAAGGACCTATCCCAGGACACGTCACATGACCGGTTCATTGTGATAGGGACCGGTCACGAGACCGATCACTTTAACATGGGCTTGTCTTAGGAGGGGGTCAATTGCCCTCTGTGATATGTCACAGGACTGGTCTAAAAGGACAAGTCGTGACTTTTATATCGGTCACGTGAAAGGTACTTTAGGAACCGGTGCTTATTTCACCTATCTCTTGATATGTTTTTTCGGAACCGGTTTAGTTTTCACCTATCCCGGGACAAGTCCCAATTCCTAACTGACCCCTTTTTTCCCGCAGGGTTCTCAAAAGGACACTTGATGTTATCATGAAGAACAGAAAACCATTTTGCTATGCACGATCCCTTTATTCGGGTGTATATGTATTTTTTATATGTGTCAGAATGATCGTTGGGAACATTTTTTAATAATATATAATTGAATTTTCTTTATTGAATATTCATATTTATTTACCCCATTTTTTTAATTATATCGACACTCAGGGGTTGTCCCCTATAAATCCAGTGCGTTTTGTTGATGTCAGGAAAATAGGTTATGGGGAGGAGAAAGATGGAATAGTGTTAACGGATATTAGTCTTGAATTTCATTATATTATAGTTGTCAGGGAAGACCACTGCAGGGAGTTTATTCCACATAAGGCTAGACCGACTTATGAACGAATTCTCAATGTAATGTGTTGTGCGATTTACTGGACAATCGACTACAAAGGGATGAGCTCTGTTGGACAAGCGAGTATTCTGGACAAAAATCTGGGCCGGGGGATAAGTTCACCTATCTTAGCATAACACAACCCATGGTAATTTCGAAGGAACAGTGTCACACAGCCCATATTACATCGATGCTCCAACGAATCAATTGAACTGGATATCCTACTGTCGTTAATAAGCGCCGAAGCTCTCCTTTGTACACGGCCTAAAAGTTCTCAAATTTATCTTGAAGCACTTGCAAATATATGGGAGTTGTATTCAATTTTCGACCAAAAATATGTGGTATCGATAATAAGAAGACCGGATGGGATGAAGTACTTCTTGCACCGTTTCACCTAAACACTTGAATGCTTATTTCGACACTTTAAAAACGTGTTTATTCTAACGCAGATCACACTGGATTCTCGCGTACAGACCCTCAATAGTTTCAGATTCCTCAATATCGATACCCTTCTTTTGGACAGATGACTCTGGAAACTCCACACTTAAAAAAGTTTGTAAGTTAAAATAACTGAAAATGTCATTTAAAATAAATGATATTTCATTTAAAAACCGGTCTACTTAATTTTCATTTAAATTAAATGCCATTTGTTATTTATTTTTAAATGTTGATTTATCAACTGACACATCCGTAAGAAACAACTGATATAATCAGTAAAAATAAATGCCAAAATTTTACCCACCAATCCTTAAAAAATAAATGTTTTTTTCATTTATTTGAAATTATTTCCGTTTTTGTATTTTTTGTTTATTTTTTTACTATACTCGTACAATACAAAATGTATGTATGCATATGAAGCTTTAAACACTTTTTGTGTTAATGTGTTTGTGTATGTATGTTTTTATGAATTTCTTGTAATTTGTATTGAAAAATTTTGTATATATACAACCAATTTAAATAAAAAAACAAATTGAAATTTTTTGAATATTTTTTTTGAAACAGACAGCAAACAAAATTTAAATTTGTAATAACTGTTACGGACACAAATAAACCACAAGT
The DNA here is from genome assembly GCA_949748255.1 of Eustalomyia histrio. Taxonomy (NCBI): domain Eukaryota; kingdom Metazoa; phylum Arthropoda; class Insecta; order Diptera; family Anthomyiidae; genus Eustalomyia; species Eustalomyia histrio. Next base: position 65,030,962 of record OX456526.1, read on the forward strand.
TTCCGTTTTGTGGGTAAATTTTTATTAACTTTCAAACAAATGAAAAAAATAAATGAAACTGAAATAAATCGGTAAATGATAGTAAATTATTTTGAATAAATGTATAAAAAAGTTAATATGGATATTTCTTTGAAAAATAAATGTATCTTCCTTTATTTTTAAATGTAACGGAAAACTTTTTTATTAAACTACAAACAGTTAACTACATAATATTCTGAGTGCACATTCCAACATTGGGTCTTATGTGCCTTAAAACCTTCTCTATTCATACACTTAAAAAAGTTTGTAAGTTAAAAGAACTGAAAATATCATTTAAAAGAAATGATATTTCATTTAAAAACCGGTCTACTCAATTGTCATTTAAATTAAATGCCATTTGTTATTTATTTTTAAATGTTGATTAATCAACTGACACATCCGTAAGAAACAACTGATATAATCAGTTAAAATAAATGTCAAAATTTTACCCACCAATCCTTAAAAAATAAATGTTTTTTTCATTTATTTGAAACTATTTCCGTTTTTGTATTTTTTGTTTTTTCTATATACTCGTATAATACAAAATGTATGTATGCATATGAAGCTATAAACACTTTTTGTGTGAATGTATTTGTATATGTATGTGTGTTTATGAAGTTCTTGTAAATTGTATTGAAAAATTTTGTATATATACAACCAATTTAAATAAAAAAACAAATTGAAACTTTTTGAATATTTTTTTTTTAAACAGACAGCAAACAAAATTTAAATTTGTAATAACTGTTACGGACACAAATAAACCACAAGTTTCCGTTTTGTGGGTAAATTTTTATTAAATTTCAAACAAATGTAAAAAAAATAAATGAAACTGAAAAAAATCGGTAAATTATTTCGAATAAATGTATAAAAAAGTTAGTATAGATGTTTCTTTGAAAAATAAATGTATCTTCCTTTATTTTTAAATGGAACGGAAAACTTTTTTATTAAACAACAAACAGTTAACTACATAATATTTTAATTGTACGATCCAATTCTGAAATTACAGAAAGGTCTCGAGAAGGCTCGAAACAAATTGTTGCTTATACTTTTACATGCGCTTATGATGCCTCTAATGAATAGTGTAGCACCCAGTTCCAAAGAAGTAACCTCTAATATGATAACGATATTATGTAGACAGCGATCTGGTAGCAAGATATGTCATATAAATGCTCAGAGCTTGCGATATAAAATAGACGAATTTCACTTTATATTTGAAAACTCTGGTGTGCATTGTATGTGTTTCTGACACGTGGTATAACAAATATGTTACAGATGCTATGGTCGACTTGGTTAACTATTGGTGGTGTGGCAATGTACGTAAGAAAGGGAATTTTAAGCAAAATGGTGATGAGTTCTAAAGTCATGGGTTCCGTATATAACAATAATGATAACAATGGCGATAATAATAAAAATGTAAAAATAGAACATCTTTTTGTAGAGGTTGTTGCAAGCGATCGCAAATTACTGGTTGGAACTATATATAGACCTAATTCTAGAGTGAATACAACTGCCTTTCTAAATACTGTGGAAAACTTATCCGTAAAATATGATGATGTCATTTTGTGTGGTGATTTTAACTCGAATATTCTCACTGAAAATCATCTCTTTTGTGATTGATCCTACCAATAAAACTACAACAACTCATTTCACTTCAACAATTAGCACTCAATTAGACATATATTACGATTTTGAATTGCAGTGTGCCTCTGATGTAATTGCATATTATGATTTTAAGAACATAAACTATGTCAACTGAGCTGTCTAGAATTAAATGGAACTCTACATACTTTATGCCCTCGGTTGATAATCAAGTAACCTTTTTGGAAGATGACTTGCTGAACGTTTTTTGGAATTGTGTTCCACTTAAATCTCTCAAACAAAATAATAAAATTAAGCCTTGGTTCAATTTCGATATATAAACAGCTATTGCTCGTGATTTTATATACAAACAATGGAAACTTTTCAAAATCAGTGATAAACATTGTGAATACTGCAGTGCTCGCAAAGATGTTAATAAGATGATTAAAACTGCAAAATTCAATTACTACTCTTTCCGATTTTCATTTGCTGCTAATACGAAAAAAACCTGGAGAACTATACGAGAAATTGGTGTTGGGAAACCGTCGTCTTCTGTGCCTACTGAAATAGATGTAAATAAAATCAATGACACTTTCAAAGCTTTTCCCAATATTTCCTCGAATGTGAATTATTATTGTCGAGGCCACAACTTATCTACCAACAGCTATTCATTCAATTTTGAATGCGTAAGTCTAACAGATGTCTTTTCAAGTTGTTTAGCTATCAAATGCTGTTGGTTTCGATAACATTCATCCAAAATTTTTAAAACTTATTTTACCTCAAATGTTACCATATATAACGTATATTTTAATCATATAATAACTAAAAGCGTTTATCCACAAAGCTGGAAATATGCAAAGATAATTCCAACTCTAAAATCCACCAACGATTATCGTCCAATTGCTATATTATCATACTTGTCTAAGGTATTCGAACTGCTGCTCCATCAACAAATTAGCAAAAATGGTTTACTCGCAAATAGACAATCGGGGTTCCGGACGAAACATAGCAGTGTCTCAGAGGAAATACGTGAAAGCATTGTTGATAGTAACATTGCTTTCCTTGTCTTACTTGACCACTCTAAAGCTATTGATATGGTGGATCATGAAGTTTTTTGTTTCAAGCTACAAAGAATGTTTAATTTTTCTTCTTCACCTACATCTTTGATACCGACGTATTTGTTCAAGCGTAGTCAGTCAGTTAATGTATAAAATAAAACTTCATGTGTGCTGCCAGTATTAAAAGGCGTTCCGCAAGGATTAATTCTTGGGCCCTTACTTTTTATAGATTACATAAATGACCTATCACTGCAATTATCATACATATGTACATATGATGACGTGCAATTATATATCAGCAGTGATATTGGAAATTTAAATGATTGTGTTAAAAAATTAAATATGGATCTGGAACACATTTATACTTGGCCAAATGCTAACGGTTTATGTCTTAATCCTTCGAAATCAAAGTCCCTGATAATAAAAAAAACTATTAAAAAACTATTATTTGAACCAACCATAATGCTTAAAAACCAAAAAAAATTTAAATTGTACAAACTGCCAAAAATCTCGGTGTAGTTTTTAATAACACTTTAACATGGTCTGACCACATAAATGCTGCAGCTGGCTAAACATATGCAATGCTAAGGTCTCTTTGGAACACTCAATTTATTATTCCACTTAATATACGAATTTTACATTCGAAAACATATCTTATGCCAACCCTACTATATGAATGTGAGATATATGAATGCACGGATTCTTAAAGTTGTAAAAAGCTTGAGTCCACTTTTAAAGCCATCCTGAGATATGTGTTTTATCTTCGAAGATTCGAGTCAGTTGCTTCTTATTCGAAAAAACTTTATGGAGTTACATTGAGAATCTGTTAAAGATAAAAATTTTGTTTCTCTTAGATAAGAAAATATACACTCGACAACCAACATATCTGTATAACATACTTATTTTTTCACAAAATGAAAGAACACATGACATAAAATACATTTGGTATGATTATTTAGTATCGAATTGTCAATTTTACGTTGAATCTACACGACTTTTGAATTTACTACCTACCACCATTCAATACATAAGCAACGCAATACAGTTCAAAAAGAAAATTTTAGAAGTTTATAGTTAAAATTTTTTATGTTACTTTTTTGCATGTCTTTTGAATATAAAATTTTATATGAATATTTTATTATTATAATTTATATTTTTATGTTTTCTTTAAAATTGTTTTCATTATGTACCTTTACTATTAAATTCGTTAATTTTTTAATACATAACGGTTGGTTGAAAAGTTCCTGCGCTCACCAAGAGATGGCACTGCTAGCTTCAAATTTTTTTTTTCTCAAGTTGGTATAACTGTCCTGAGAACACATGCAAAGATGCAAGTCATTCTTTCTTTGTTTACAAGCCATTTGAAGTTGACGAGTCATTTTTTTTTAATATGGAAAAAATTGAATATCGTGCAGTCATTAGATTCTTTGTTTTGATGGGTTTAAAAGCAAAGGAAATTTATGAACAATTGTTAGAAGTGTATAAGAAGTCCTCACCTTCAAAACACACAGTTGAATTTTGGGCTGGTGAATTTAAACTTGGTCGTACCAGCCTTAAAGACGATCCACGCAAGGGACGACCAAAAACTGCAACCACAGCAGATATCATTGAGCAGGTACATAATATGGTTAGTGAAGATCCAAGTTTGACTAATCGTCAAATTGCTAATGCCATAGGCATCTCAGATGAAAAAACTGTTTGGAAAGTTAGTGCCGCACACATTAACAATTCAACAAAAACTGGATCAAAAACAAATTCCTCAGCGTAATTTGGAGCGTTTCAAGCCGAATAAAACCGACTTCTTGCGTCGTTTTATAACTATGGATGAGACTTGGATCTACCACCATGATCCTAAATTGAAACAAGAACGTTTACAGTGGACTGAAGCTGGTTGTTCAGCTCCAAAGCAGGTAAAGTCACAACCATCAGCAAAGAAGGTTATGGCATCAGTTTTTTGGGATGCAAAAGGAATTTTGTTGATTGATTATCTTCAGAAAGTTAAAACAATATTATTTCAGCCTTTTGGATCAGCTGGATGAAAAAATTCGTGAGAAAAGACCTGGTTTAAAGAAGAAAAAATCATTTTTCATTAAGACAATGCACCTGCTTACAAAAGTTTTTTGACGATGGCTGAATTCAAAGAATTAAAGTACGAATTGCTTGAACACCCACCGTATTTACCAGATTTGGCTCCCAGTGACTACTATCTCTTCAGAGCTTCCGGAAAACCATTATAAGGATTGGATACAATTATTGGAAGATTATTGGAACAAGTGTATTGAGCTTCTAGGAGATAATATTGAATAAAAAAATATATTTCGTAACAAAAACAGTATTCTTTCATTTCGAGCGCAGAAACTTTTCAACCAACGTGTTTTGTACATCTTACAAAATTGTGTATATTCATTATAAAAATTCAATACTTTAATTATAAGATTTTATATCTTGTTGTATTGGAAATCAATATATAAATGAACAAATATATAAATAAATAAATGAATAAATAAATAAATAAATAAATAAATAAATAAATAAATAAATAAATAAATAAATAAAAAAAATAAATAAGTAAATAAATAAATAAATATAAACAAATAAATAAATAAATAAATAAATAAATAAATAAATAAATAAATAAATAAATAAATAAATAAATAAATAAATAAGTAAATAAATAAATAAATAAATAAATAAATAAATAAATAAATAAATAAATAAATAAATAAATAAATAACTAAATAAATAATTAAATAAATAAATAAATAAATATATAAATAAATATAAATAAGTAAAAAAATCATTATCGACAACAAGAGCATTTAATTTCGATGTAAGTGCGCCATGCCATGATAACTAAAGCTCAAATTTCGGAAAATGTCATTTTAGTTTTAAAATTTTTAATCGATTTGATGTCTACATAAACTGTTAATGAAATAGTTAAAGAATATTTTAAAAATATCATAATATCATATGATATATTAGAAATTGGCCTAGGTGTGGAACAATAATTTTCAGAAATGACAAAAGAAACAAATTTGTAATCATTTCAAAATTTGACATAATTTGGTGCAAATAAGTTTTTCTCGCATAACCTACTTATATATTCACATTTGAGAGAAATCTCTAAATTATAGGTCTTCTGCAGAGTTTATGTATGTTAGGTACGCTAAATACAATATCTTTTTTTCAGAAAAAGAAAATATTAAAAACATTAATTTTTTACCCACATGTGTTGCATATATTAAAGAGCAATAAATTAAAAACACGAATCAAACGTAAAATTTAATTTTTTTCTTTAGTTTGTTATGCAAATTACATTACCTTTCACTCTTAAACTATTGCACAAATTTTTTCAAAGAACTTACTAATTTAAAAGTTATGCCATAAATTAAAGTAGAAAAAATAAGGATAAAGTTCTATTTTAGTTTGCTATTTTTTATATTCGTTTGACAAGGTACCAGGTATAAAAATAATAAAAACAAAGAACCAAACAAACTTTCTACAAAGGCCATTTGTAGTAAACAGATAGGGTTACTGGGTTGTATAAATATTACATAAGCAGACATATAAACAAACAAGCTGCCAGTTGCTAATGATTAAATGCTTGTAGGCCTTTAAAATCACCATTAGCTATCAGATTTTAGGCTTTAAAATAAGATTTCTTTAAAGTTTTTGCAATATAATCGTGTGAACTAAAGCCATTAATGCCGAACAGAATTGTCTTATTTTCTTTTCCAAATTCCTAAGCATTTTGGTGCAGAAATTTGACAAAAATGTGAAATGGCAGCCATAGTAAATTTAATTTAACTACCCGCTACCCTGGAAATAAAAAATAAGAAAAATATTTTTCCAATTTTGTAATTTATTCCATAAATTTTTTAAACCTTAAATTTTTTTCCTTCCGATAATAAGTATAAAATTCATTTCTGATATTTTACGCTAGAAGTATTTCTTTTTTATTTATGTTTTTTTTTTTTTTGCTGATACCATTAATACCTTTGGCCTTAAGGTGGTGTTACGTTTGAGTCTTACAAAAAAGAAGTATGATGACGACGATGATGGTTATTAATATAGAAAGCCAAACCCTTTTTTTATTAATATTATTAAAATGACTTTTGTGATAAGCCTAACGGCATAAAGAGGAATGAAAATGTGATTCCTTTCTACAAGCCTTTAGTTGCTTTTAAGGAGTAAATTTTTTGTTAGCTATTTTTTGGCTTAATAAAGGTTTTGATTTTATGGTCCATAAGCAATGCAAAATACAATAAGAAAAACCAAATACCATTGCCAACAAAAACAGTTATAGCAATAATAAAAACAACAATATTAAGGAGGTTTTTTTTATCAAATTAAAAATATTATTAAAGCTTATATTAGTTTTTCATTTTATTCGGAATCCGAGACATCTGGGCCAAACATGCATTGATAATTTGCACTTAAAAGCAGCACTTGAAAAGTAGAGAATTACACACTCTAGTTATCCTCACATTTAAGGATCCTTAATAAATAGGAGAAGTTATACAGTGAAAATTTATTTGAGCGTTTCGACACAATTTTGTGAATTTAAAGTTGGCAACAATGCAACCAGAACAATTCCCTTTTATCACCTTATTAGTATTTGTGATATAAAATAAATATTTGTATACACTCAAAAAACCAAGTTTTAAACATTTCTTTTTTGCTTTAATTATGTTTTTTTGTCAATAAACGAACTATGAACTAATTTTTTTACTAAATAGTTTACTTAATAGTTTGCATGAACACATTTACAACAAAGGCCGTAGATGTCGCAGCTAATGTACTCGTAGTACAGACAAAAATTAAACACTAGCAGTGGTATTCATAAAAAATTTAAACAGCATTTCAAATCAATTTTAAGCAAAATTTGCAAAAATTGTATTCATAAACGAATTTTAGCTTAAAAAACCTTTTTTAAACCTTAAACCTATTTAAAATGACATTTTTGCTTTGTGTTTATTTTCATTTAAACATTTTTGCAAAAAATTTTCCTTTAATCAAAAGAAGATATTTGTTTTTGTTTAATAAATAATGGATATTCTATATTTGAACAAAAGAATTGGTAGGGAACATTTTTATTTGAAAAAATGTGACATTTTTAAGTGTATTTTATTTATAATAGAAGCTATTGCCCAAATTTGAAAAAAAAATCGTCAGACGAAATTTTGCAAGGAGCGACCCGTTTTCAACTCCGGACAAAGAATTTAGTAGAAATAAAAATATTTTTTGATATAATTTATTGAAAGTAAACTAGTGGTGTGTTGTTTAATCAAAACAAATTAAATAAAACCGGTTATTTGAATACTTTTTTATCTACAATAAAATCATTATCTATGTAGCACTTTAACTGGGCATTTTGTTTTGACTCTTTTTTTTCATAAATTTTTGATTAATAAAAATCATATTTTTCTAAAAATATAAAAACATAGAAACGAGTACCGTATGGTTTAGTAATCATTGATTTGCCTCATTACGATTAATATGACAAATAAAAAAATACAGTGTTGCCATCCTCAAGTCAAAATCATTTAATCGTTTATTAGTTAAAATACTGACTATGTATACGAATTTTCAATAAACCTTTTTTAGGCTTAAAATGTTTTTTAACTAATATGTATTTGAAACTTGAATTAAGATTTTTTTATGAATACCGCTGTAGAAATATAACTCTTCCAAGACATAAAAAATATATATGTGGAAGATCGTTGACGTATATATCTTTCATGAACACCTACTTAAAAAAAAAGGATGCCTAAAATGTAAATAAAGAAAGATAAAATATTGTCTTTACTACGATTTGTTGGATGATTTAAATTATGCAATTAAATTATAAGATATTCAAATTTAATACAGATAACGATTAAATGTGTGCTTATAAATATTGTTATGATTTTTCCTTTTAAAACCGTTGATTTATTTCCTTTAAATAAATCCAGTACTTTTTATATTGCAAATAATATAATAATACCGTTGAAATTTTTTATAGCTCCGCTTTATTTACATAAAAATCTTAAAACAAGTACACAATAGACTTTATTGAGACTCTATTAGGTTACACTTTAACATAATACACAATTTATTCAATTAATGACCAATGTTGCTTCTTCAGCGTTTTATTATCAACTAAACTACCATGCCACATCACAGTCGTATTTATATGTGCTGGTAAAATTAACTAGAATGTGGCAGCATTGTCCGGAATATAAGTACTAGAAACGACAAGAATCTTCTTTGAAGTTTGAATATAGAACACTAATGCAACACTAGTTGTGGTGAAGAGTTGCGATTGATAGTAACATTGTTACATTTCAGGGCTGACTTATGGGAATTTGTGTTTCTACGAGTAAATGGAAATTAATGAATAGAATTTTCGTAATAATTAATATTAATAAAAAGTGATTGCAAAAATTCATTTCTTTTATAATTTATATTATATTTATATTTATTTTCCTTTATTCGATCTTTAATATTATACTATATTATTCTTTAAAATCGAGTTCAAGATCCTTTTTATAAAAAATAATAATAATGATTATTTATTATTTCTTTCTTTCCAATATTTCGTCACCACATTGAGTGACTTCTTCAGGGAAATTATATATATATTTTTTTTTTCAACAATAAAAACATATATATATAAAAACATATATATATGAAATATTGGAAAGAAAGAAATAATAAATAATCATTATTATTATTTTTTATAAAAAGGATCTTGAACTCGATTTTAAAGAATAATATATTTTTATATTTTTTTAAATTTTTAATGAAATCATGTCGACAATGCAGAAGTCTAGATGTTTTTATGTTTTGCAAAGTTATGTAAATTATTTTCAGAATCACACAAATTTTTTGATTTTTTTATTAATCTATAAATATTTATCGCTCGCTACATTTTGTCTTATTTGCAAGCATAAAGTAATGAGTTTCTGATCATAGATAAGGAATTGTATGATTTAAAAACGAAAAGGTGGAAATAATATATTTTTGAAAATCTATTTTTAGACTCAATACTTTGTCCTTTTTTTAAATGAATGGGTAATGTACGTTTCGACATCATGAACAAAAACAAGAAGCGCAACAATTCATTTATGTTCAAAGAAATCAAATATTATATGCGTCCATAGCACATTGAGTAGAGTTCTAAGCTGGCAAGCATAATTGCCAGATTCGATTTCAATCACGACTACGTTATATCATAATGTTTGAAATATTTGTAAAGCTTTTTCCTTATATATATTTTGTTTAGGAAAATCTATTTTTAGGCATGTTAATTTTCAGATCCTCGTACCCATATAAGTAACCATTTACTTTATCACCCCCAAAGTAAAGGGTACAAACATTATTTTTATACTCATCGCCTGCAAAATTCATGAGTGAATTAAGGTGTAAAAAAGCTATACATTACGTTACACATTATTTGGTAATATGTGGCTTTGATGTGCTAATAAGTTTTAGAATAACTTTTGTTTTTTGCTAAAAATTAGCTCATTGATTCGCACAACATGATTTTGCTATCATCTGCAAGCTATTTTCTGACTAATATTTTGTTGGCTCAGCAACATATTTTGCTGAATTTACCAACTCTTTGTTATGAGTGTACACATTTGCAGGTTGGATCTCAAAAATTCTCCAACAATAAGCTTCCTCCTACTTTCGATATATGCATGAACAATAAGCATGTATATTAGTGTGTCCCGAATTGTCGAAAATAAATGCCAGCACTCCCAGTTTTGTTCCATTTGGTTTCAAATGTACGAAGCAGAAAAAACATAGAAAATATAAGCTGCACCCAACCAAATGAATACGCAGAAAATAAATTAATTCATAACTTTTAACTATAAGTTTTTAATCTAAATAGTTAAATTTATTTATAACCAAAACAATATTACATCATACAAAACATGAATTTTCTAATCAATACTGGAAAAATATTGTTCTCAGCATTCCTTTACAAAATATTGTCAGCAAAAATCTAATATTAGTTCTGTTTCTATATAAACTATCTAAAATATTAGTTTTTTCAATCAATTTTAGAATAATGTCTGATTTTGTATCAATATTATTGCAATCAACAATAACTTTCCACACCCCGAACACAGTATCAGTTGTGGCCACCGAATTTGTTGCCAAGCGGATTCTGGCGGCTATAACAACTATCTTCATATTAAATTATATTTTTAGTTGTGAAAGCCAATATTTAGTTGTCCAGTTTAATATTTATATTCGACATAAATATTGTTAAGTTCCACATAATTTTATTTTTTGATTTTTCCGGTATCGAACCTGGGTATTCAGATTTATAGTTCACAATCTTGCTTACTGCACCACAACAAATTTAAATTTTCTATGATATATTTGATATTTTAACATTTGAATATTTAATTTTAATTAATTGTTAAATGTTTGCCTTTTCAGGAATTTGAACTCGGAAATTCGGTGTACTAAGTTGCCTCTCTCCCCCTACACCACAAACATTTATAAATATTGAAGGCAAATTTAGAATTTAAGCAATTTGTTAGAAAAACATATATAGTATGAAATTTATTTATTAATACCAATCATTAGTGGCGTCTACAATTCACAATTCGCTTGCTTCATTAAACCCTAATAAAATGATATATTTGTAATTGTCACTTATGTATTTGTAATTGCCACTTATGAATATTGACAACATCTTAACAAATTTGATAAATTGTATTAATTTAATTAAATTTTAGTTGATTCTACAGTACACAATTACAAAACGAATTTTATTTTTAAAGTTGATTGTTTATACCCATACTTGGATAATATAGGGTCCGCTAAATAACTTTTTTTTTTGAAAATGATATTAAAAAAAACTACTGAATATTTTCTCAAATTTTTTTTTTTTTTATTTGAAAGTACAATCCTTCCGGTTAATAATGGAAAATAATTTCATTCAAATGGCTGCCTCGGCTGGCCATGCAGTAGCCTACACGATCGATCCAATTTTTTAGCACATTATCGATTGTGCGCAGCTGTATTTCACCAATGGCTTCACGAATATTGTCCTTTAAAGCGTCAATTGTCTCTGGCTTGTCGGCGTAACACTTATCTTTGACGGCACCCCACAAATAATAGTCCAACGGTGTTAAATTGCAGCTCCGAGGTGGCCAAACGACATTAGCTCTGCGGCTGATAATGCGATCTTCAAAAACAGGGCGCAAAACATCGAGTGTAGCTTCGGCTGCGCCGTCCTGTTGAAACCAAATGTTGCCAATATCCTCCTCTTCAATTTATGTGAACAAAAATTCGTTCAACATGGCCCGATAACGATCGCCATTGACTGTAACGGCCACTCCTTGCTCATTTTCGAAGAAAAATGGCCCAATTATGCCTCTGGACCAAAATTCGCACCAAACAGTGACTCGTTTTGGGTGCATCGGTTTTGGGTGCGGGTTTTCTGTGTCCCAAATGCGACAATTTTGCTTGTTTTCATACCCGCCAAGATCAAAATGAGCTTAATCTGAAAAGATGACATTGAAAAGATGACATTCTGCAACATTACCATGATTTTCAAAGTAATGTCGCAATATTTCCCAGCGTTGTTCAAGCGTATACACAACCATATTCGTTCAGCGGAAGGATAAAACTAATTAATTGTCAAATCAGACATGAGCTAAGTGTTACCATTCACGAAATAAGCACTAGTTGAAAAAAACGTTAGATGGCGAACCCTATAGTATTGTTTTTTAGTTATTTTTTTCTCTATTTAATTATTAATATAATATTTTAGCTTTCTTTATTGATTATAGGTAATTTATAGAAAAAGAAGTCCTATCAAATACATTCTAATGGTTTAGTCGAATTCCAACCAGTCTTTTCTCTGGGTGCATAATTTTGGTTATTATAAAAAAATATTGATATTAGCAACCGAAATTTTTATTATTGTATCAAAATTTTAAATGTGTCTGTGTTGCAGTGGGCAAAGGCACAGCCTGATAGTCTTTGGGTTGGGAGTTCAAATCACACAATTACAAAAAGGTTTTTTTTTTTAATTTTTTTAACTATTTTTTTTTACTAATAGAATATGTATCGTAACTTATTATTATTATTTTTTTTTTGAAGTAGCTGCAGTGATATTTTTTAAACAAAAATATTCAAATTTCAATCTCGAAAAATACTCAAGTTTAAAATTTTACTAAAAAAATGTAAGTAGAGTTTAGCAATGGCCTGAAAAAGCGAAGATCGATGGTTCTAGCCGAATTCGCGAAATAAAAAGGTTTTAGTTAAAAAAAAAAATGTGACGCGTGTCTACGAGTATTAGTATAACATCTATTATAGAATATATATTTATATTGTAGAATATTATAATCCATAAATATTAAAGCAGTTAATTATTACAATCAAATTAGGGAATTTGTAAATAAATTTCGGTTATTACATGGAAGTAAAAATATTCGGTTAGCAAAATATTCCATTGCAACTACAAATTTTTTTTGTATGCATAAATTCTGAGTTTTTAAAATGCCATATATCGTTCTTATTAATTTTCGTGTGATAATTCAGAAAGCACAAAATAATGTAATAATTTTTACTCTTTTGTGATTCCGTTATTAATTTTAATATATGCGGCACGATATTTGATTTATTTTTTTTTTTTAATTAAAATTCGTCAATTAGTTATTTAAGAGACACCTTAACATTTACCAACCAGTCTTTTCTCTGGGTGCATAATTTTGGTTATTATAACAAAATATTGATATTAGCAACCGAAATTTTTATTTTTATATCAAAATTTTAAATGTGTCTGTGTTGCAGTGGGCAAAGGCACAGCCTGATAATCTTTGGGTTGGGAGTTCAAATCACACAATTACAAAAAGTTTTTTTTTTAATTTTTTTAACTATTTTTTTTTTACTAATAGAATATGTATCGTAACTTATTGTTATTTTTTTTTTTTTGAAGTAGCTGCAGTGCTATTTTTTAAACAAAAATATTCAAATTTCAATCTCGAAAAATACTCAAGTTTAAAATTTTACTAAAAAAATATAAGTAGAGTTTAGCAATGGCCTGAAAAAGCGAAGATCGATGGTTCTAGCCGAATTCGCGAAATAAAAAGGTTTTAGTTAAAAAAAAAAATGTGACGCGTGTCTACGAGTATTAGTATAACATCTATTATAGAATATATATTTATATTGTAGAATATTATAATCCATAAATATTAAAGCAGTTAATTATTACAATCAAATTAGGGAATTTGTAAATAAATTTGGTTATTACATGGAAGTAAAAATATTCGGTTAGCAAAATATTCCATTGCAACTAGAAATTTTTTTTTGTATGCATAAATCCTGAGTTTTTAAAATGCCATATATCGTTCTTATTAATTTTCGTGTGCTAATTCAGAAAGCACAAAATAATGTAATAATTTTCACTCTTTTGTGATTCCGTTATTAATTTTAATACATGCGGCACGATATTTGATTTATTTTTTTTTTTTAATTAAAATTCGACAATTAGTTATTTAAGAGACACCTTAACATTTACTAATACTTTTTGATTATGTAGCTAATGCGTGTCTGAAATTAATATTTTCCACTGTTTGCATGATTGGATACATTGTTAAATATTAGTTTCTTTAGAAAGGGTAATTTATTTTGTATTTACCTGCACCCAAATACTCAATGAGGTATAATGGTTTATAATAGTGTGATATCATATTTTGGATACACCTATCGAGAAACGTGCATGTTTTTTAAGCAAACAAAAACTTTATTAAAGTTTTATATTGTTGTTGAATTCAGAATGAATTTAAACAATACATAGTTTTCTGCTAAGCTTAAATAAAAATATGATACATGTTTAATTTATTTTCAATGATAATTATAATAGTTGATCGGCACGAAAAATTAATAATAAGTTCGTCTACAAAAATTTTTATCATTGAATCTTGTAAGCTAATGTACCAAATAAATAGGTTAAGGCATAAAATATTCCTCTTTTTAATATATACATACAAAGCGAAAATTATATTTTTGTAAAACTTTAACTATTTGCCTGTAATACTAAACATATTTCTACTGTCAAAATTAATTTAATTGCTGTATTTTTTCAAGTTACAATGATATCCTTTATATGATATCCTGCTAGAATCCTAATGGCCTTGGACCAAGGAAATGGCTTATTTTGAAAGCTAAAGCATCAATATTACTTTGCGTTCATTATCAATGATTTTTAGTAAATTTTCATTTAGTCAATAATTTAAACACTTCTTCGCCTCCAAACCGTGCACTGTTAACAAAAAAATTGTTTAACAGAAAATTTAGTAAATTTGTTTGGTGATCGTAAAAGCTTAATTTTTAATTATAAAGAACTGCTTTAAGCATTGTTGGTTAATCTGATGAAAACTGTCCGGGGGAAGCTGACCGGTTGGGGGGTTAAAAATCGACATACCATACATTAGAATCAATATTTTGAAATATATTATTTTTTACGTTAGATTCTTTGGTTTAAAAGCTTTTTTTGTTACATTTAAGGTACAACATTTAAATCATAATAAGAGAACAATCAAACTTTGTGTTGTTATTTATACTCACTATATATTTTCCGTTACCTACTGTAGTTTAGTTAAAAAGTAATAAGTGAAAGTTTGTTTTGAATCAGTCATTTAAAAAACAAAAAGTAAAAACTTAACAGACATTCAGTAGGAGTTGAGTTGTAAAATTTTATATTTTCTGTTTTTAAAAATAGAAATTCATATAATTCCTTTTTGTTTATTTGCCAAAATAGTTTGTTTATATACAGAACTATTTCAATAAAAATTACAAGAAATCATTCAAATATAGATACATACATTCAAAATTAAAATAATAATGTATTAATTGGACTAATTAATTTATAATTTAATAACCATAATATTGATAACAATTGTAATGAAATAAATTTCATTACCATTGTTTAAATTAATGGAAATTATTTAAGAATTTAATTTCATTGATTAATGACAAAGTTTTTGAATCTCATTACATCGTAAATCTCCTGCGTTCAACGCCTCACCTACACTTCACTTTCTAATGGCAACGCGAGTTTAAAAAAAAACGAATTTTATAAATCACTACGTCATTGCGTTGGACTTTTAACTTATCACTCACTTTAACTGTAAAATTAAAATAATTTCAGTGTTAACTGCATATAGTAATACGGAATTTATGTTTGATTTGTTGCATTCATCCCTACTTTTTTGCTATTAGTAACACAGCTGATTGAAAATAATTTTGTTTCTTGTGCATATATAGGGTCGCAAGAAACATTAGCCCGCAAAAAAATTTATGGAGCAATTTATTGATTTTTTCAGAGACATTTTCCACGAAATACCGATTCAAGAACAAAAAAAATCTAAAACTACTTAATAAGAATACAATTTATTGCAAATTTATTAAAATTTTTTTTTTTTGTAATAATAGTTTTTAATAGTTTGAAAAAAAAAATCAAACCAATGATCAAACAATTCAAGTGATAATTTTGACATTTCAAGTGAAATGGTTTTCAGCGCAGTGACTCATGAAATTATAATTTGTATGTATAAAATTTCAAATAACGTAACGAATAGTTTCAACACGAGCAATCACCTACTTTATTCAAGTGATTTACATTATAGTTTTTTTTTTTCAAAAATGAAGTGAGGCGTTGCGTTGCGTTTTGCAAAATGAGAGCAATTATTTAAAATTCATTTACCAATACTAAGCATTAGTCAATACAATTAACAATTCGATTGGTTCTACTAAAACGTCAATTGAATGGTATATTTGATCAGGATAACCGTATTTGTGGTTACAACTTTTGTATATCAAAATTTTTTAATAAATTTGATAGATTTTTACTAATTTTCTTAAAAATTCACTAAATATATAGTTGATTCTACAGTACACAATTCCTAAACGGATTTTATTTTTTAAATTGATTGGAAATACCAATACTTTTTAATTCCCAATACAATATTTTTGCAATATTAATGGATTATAAATTATTTAAAATGAAATAACATTTAAGTTTTGTTTAGGTATGAAACGAAATTTTAAAAAGAAAAATTTTTAATTTTAAATATTTTGAATTTACGTTTCATACCGATAACAACTTTAAGTCAGTTAAGCTAATTTTGTTTCACCCCTTAGTCTAAAGCTGATTACAACCAAAATCTAGTAATTGTTAGAAACGTTTAATTTTTTACTCAAAATTTACAAAAATACGAGTAGTTGCAAAAACTACTAGTTTTTAGTTAAAGTGTAAATTGGCTTTTATTATAATCATATTTTTTATTGCAGATGAATTTCATTAGTAGGCTGACAATAATCAGAAGTGATTTTCAGAAATTATTTCAAAATCGTTTAAATTAATTTATAATATCTACTGTGAGAGTATGTTTTTCGCAAGCTTTATTAAACTGAAATGAGCAACAATACGTATGAGTTATAATTCTAAAAATATTACTCATACGTTATGTACATTCCAAGGCGGAATAGGTACAAATGTAAATATTTCATTTTTAAATGGCAATAACATGCTTTTTATGCCTTGCATTTAAATGAAAATCAGCGGCCTATCTAAATATTTGAGTGGTATTATATGGGTAAAGTTTCAGAAAATTATTTTCCCTTATAAGCCATGTATTGGTAAAAATTCATACATACCACTCCTCCGGCTGGAAAAATAATGTAACTTGTATGTAAATAGTTTGTAAAAGTTTGAAATTTTTAATCAGCTGATAGCTGATTCGATATATTTTATTGATAAAGATTATGAAAATACAGACATTTTGTAAGTAAATTGCGTATGAACACAAGAAACCAACGTCAGGTTAGCTTTCGTCAGTTTTTCCTTTAAAGTTGTGAGTTAAATAAGACATATTTAAAATTAACAAAATAAGATGCGGATAATAATTATGAAGGTCGTAGCTGCATTCCATTTGTCTGGTGTCTAAGAACTCTATATGTATATTTCCCGTTATAACAAATGTTATAATTTTTCTATTCACTTGAAAAAGAAAAATTTTCATGATCTTGATTCAAAAAAAAAAAAACAAATATCTCAGAATTATAAAAATATTTAAAAATGGAAGCCTAGTCATTGTATTTTCTGGTAATAATATTGTTTTGCTAAGCTAAAACATATTTTAATAATGTTTAGCTAAAAAAACTACAATTTGACTGTGAACAATTTGACGGTGAACAAACCCCAAATAAAAAATAGAATTCTAGTTTAAAAACTATTTTTATTGAAATGTTATTTTATGTGAAATTGAAATCCACAATATTGACCCATTATGTATTTCTCCCTGTAGTGTACTACCAATCCGTAGTACAGGGTGTTTTTAGTAGACCTGGACAATCTGAATAACATTTTGCAATTATTCACTTGTGTAATTATATATATATATATATATATATGCATTTCTCATACTTTGAAGACATCTGTATATACAGGCAAAAAAGTCCCTATAATATGAGCTGTATCCAGTAAAATGTCTTAAGCGACTAATGTTTTTTACATGTACAAAACACGGCTAAAAACATGAAAATGAATGAACCACTTCTGTTCATAGTAGAGTATTTAATCGGTTAGTCGTTATTTGGAATAACAAATAATTTCGTATAATAATCGATTAAAAAAAAACATATACAAAAATGTTTCAGAAATATGTTTTAAAGATTGTATATGCCAGTGAACAAGATCACCGATCACGAAACTCATATTTTAATTTTAAATTTAAACTCTAAACCAAAGTGCTTGTAAATCTTACATAAACCATCTTGAATCCAAAAAGTACACACAGAAAAATATATGCAGTTTTCAAATGAAATTCAATTGAATTTTGATTGCAACATCCAAAATATTTAGCAAACACATTTTAATATGGTTGTGATAACCGAATTTATTGGTTGTCGCAACCAAAATACACTTTTCATATCGGTTGGGACTTTATTTTTCAGTGCGTATAAATACATATATGTACTTTCGGAAACTGAATTTAAACTATTTGAATCGTAAAATAAATTTTTTACTCTACACTTAATCCTAAAATTAAATAAATATTTTTATTATAACGTTTAATAGAAATTATTTGTTTTATTTGTAATAAATAAGAAATTATTGAAGAGTACACAAACCCCCAAAGCCGTCTAAAAAGAGGTTGATTTAGCACAAAAGCATTCATAATCTTTTCAAAATATAACAGTCCATCAGCAATAACTTAACTGAGACGTATGGGGTTCGCGAACTCTTGTGTAATTACAGCTGTATTCTGTCAACTTTTAAAGTATATCACTATCTTTAAAAATTCTTTCCTATGTAAAATTTGGTTAAACATAAGCTCTTTAAAATAATACAAATTTGTTGTTCAACAAAAGAAACTCCTGTTAATTGCAGGCAATTAAAGTAAAAAATACTTGCAATTACTAGAATTTTTAACTAAAAAACCTAATAAGATAAAATTTACAAACATATTATACGTTTAAGAGAGCCAGATTTATAAAGCTTCTTAATTTTGTATTCCTTTTTTTGACAATTTTAATGAAAATTAAAAAGAAAAGAATAAAAAGCTAATTAAAATTATTTTACTGCTTATATTATATACGAGGTATGGTTGAAAATTGCAAGCAACTATTTATATAAAAGTAAACAATTAAAATTCAGTCAAGATATCCTATACCAGTCTGGATAAAATTCCTTTAAAGTTTGGGTTAAAAATAAAAAAAAGTAAGTAAAAGATTATTTAATTGACTAACTTTGGATTTTGATTTCAAACTTATTATGCACGCCGCTAATAAATTGTTAACACACTTCAAAATTCAAGAAAAAAAACTTGGACACTTTCTAAAATTTCAAAACTAAAAACCAAACAAGGAATACCAAATTAAATTAATTGCTAAAGCGCCCCGTTAGGATAGTTTGTAGAGTTCTGGCTTCTCAGTACGGGGGTCGTGGGTTCAATTCCCACCAGAGGCTCTGGTCTGTTTAGGCTTCAGCGAGCCGATAGCCTTAGTTGCTAGTGCTCGGTTGGGGTATGAGGACATAACTTGCAATTATATGATAAGTGTACACTCAGAATATTATGCAGTTAACTGTTTGTAGTTTGATAAAAAAGTTTCTGTTCTATTTAAAAATAAAGGACAATACATTTATTTTTCAAAGAAATATATCTATTTTAACTTTTTATACATTTGTTCGAAACAATTTACTATCATTTAGAGATTTTTAATTGAGCTTAATTTTTTTTCATTTGTTTAAAATTTAATAAAAATTTACCCACAAAACGGAAATTTGTGGATTATTTGTGTCTGTAACAGTTATTGCAAATTTAAATTTTATTTGCTGTCTGTTTCAAAAAAATATTCAAAAAATAGCAATTTGTTTTTTATTTAAATTGTTTCTTAATATACAAAATTATTTCAATTCAAATTACAAGAACTCCATACACAAACACATTCACAGAAAAAGTGTATATTGACATACATTTTGTAGATTAAAACATTTTGTAGATTAAAAAATAAACAAAAAATACAAACATTAAAACAATATCAAATAAATGATCAAATTATTTATTTTTTGAGGAATTTTAAGGTAAAATCTTAACATTTATTTTAACTAATTAAATCATTTATTTCTTACAAATGAGTCAGTTGTTTAATCAACATTTATAAATAAATAAAAAAACATTTAATTTAAATTAAAATCAAATAGTCCGGGGCATTTAAGCCCCGGACTATTTGATATCATTTCTTGTTATTTTAACTTATAAACTATTTTAAGTGTAAAAAATATATATTGCTTATAACATAAGTCTCAGTCACGTTTTACTGTTTAACAGTATTTATTTTATGTAAAAGTTCCAGTAAGTTTATACAAAATTTTTAAAAATTTGTGTTTAAAACTGAAAGGCTCGAATGCACATATTTATTTTAAATAAATATAATAGTTTTATTAAAATAGATTCAAGATTGTAAACTATTTGATCAGGGATTTTAGAGGTTGTTACTTTCCATCATGTAGATCATTTTTCAGGGTTAATTTTGAAATATTTTATCTTAAGGTGTCTAGGTAACAACTTCATTAAAAAAATCAGATTTCGATTCATTTCGACCCACCTGATATACTTGTATATGATTTTAAATGTTTTGCAATATTGCTATTCAATTTGCTATACCTTCCCCTTTGTATAAACCAAGCAAAAGCAAAGGAAGTTCTTCAGAGTCGTGTTGTCCTCTCCACAGGCCCACACAGAGTCACTTCTTATTAATTTCGAAAGTTGTAATCGTTGTGGCCTGTGAAAATTTCCATCATACTGTCTAGTTCCCTTTTTCCTGGGGTTAAGATTCTCCTTGTCATGCCCACATCTGCAGCCCTACAGGAACGTTGTGATCACACCAGCATTATCCCCAGTCCAGATCTCCTTTTTCATGTTAGTGGCCCTTTCTTCAAATTCCGAAAAGGTCTCGGATTTAGAAGGTTAACTGTGACTAGTTTGGTACCAGCCCTGGTCAGCTCGTCAGTCCTCTTTTTTCTCTCCAGTAAGATTTTATCACCCTCTTGCAGTTTAAAATCATTTTCGATTGCTGGGACTCCATTGTCAGTGACCAAAACGCAGCCTGACTACCATTCAAGATGACTGCATCCCCAGAGTAATCAGTTGCAGTTAAAAACCGAATGCACTCTGTAATAACCACAATCTACGCCTGAAAGACGATGCTGTGGACCGAAGTATATTTTCATTCACAGATTTATAGAAAAGAAGTCCAAAGCACATCTCCCGTTCAGTTTCTTAGTATAACACTTGACACAAGGTTTATTACTAAGAAAACAAAAATGGAGCAAAATATACGCTTTAACAGATATTTTATTTAAGCTCTGCCAATTCTTTAAGCTCTAGCTTTTATAAAACTTCCTTTCTGTCGGTTGTAACACCGATGATATTTGGTTAAAATTATAACAAAAGTAACCAGTTATATAGCCGAAAATAAGTATTCCTACACTTAAAAAAGTTTGTAAGTTAAAATAACTGAAAATATCCTTTAAAAGAAATGATATTTCATTTAAAAACCGGTCTACTTAATTTTCATTTAAATTAAATGCCATTTGTTATTTATTTTTAAATGTTGTTTAATCAACTGACACATCCGTATGAAACAAATGATATAATCAGTTAAAATAAATGTCAAAATTTAACCTACCAATCCTTAAAAAATAACTGTTTTTTTCATTTATTTGAAATTATTTCCGTTTTTGTATTTTTTGTTTTTTTTTAATATACTCGTATAATACAAAATGTATGTATGCATATGAAGCTATTATCACTTTTTGTGTGAATGTTTTTGTGTATGTATGTGTGTTTATGAAGTTCTTGTAATTTGTATTGAAAAATTTTGTATATATACAACCAATTTAAAAAAAAAACAAATTGAAATTATTTGAACATTTTTTTTTGAAACAGACAGCAAACAGAATTTAAATTTGTAATAACTGTTACGGACACAAATAAACCACAAGTTTCCGTTTTGTGGGTAAATTTTTATTAAATTTCAAACAAATGAAAAAAATAAATGAAACTGAAAAGAAATGGTAAATGATAGTAAATTATTTCGAATAAATGTATAAAAAAGTTAATATAGATATTTCTTTGAAAAATAAATGTATGTTCCTTTATTTTTAAATGAAACGGAAAACTTTTTTAATAAACTACAAACAGTTAACTACATAATGTTCTGAGTGTAGAACCGGTCTTGGAACTATTCCTAGTTAGTTATATCTTATATTTGAGCTTAGGTAAACGTGTTCCATGGACTTTCTTGTAAGAAAATAGCGAATTCCTAAAGAGTAAATATGTGAATTGCCTGTTATATGAAATCGATTTCAAACAAATGCAACCTCTCTTGAAGGACATGTATATACAATTGAAATGAATAAGAATTTTTAAAGAAATTAAAACGTTGTTTGCTAAAGCCTATATATCACTTGTTTTAAGTTGATAACCCTTAAGGATCTCTTTCACTGGATTTTAAAAGAATTTGATATTAGTTTACTGTTTTTTTTAAGTTTTTCTTTGGGGAAAGTAGAGTAAATTTGAAAGCATTTAGAATAAATAATGGACAAAATCTATGTTAAAATTTTACCGGTTTATCGATTATTCGGGTAGAAAAATTATATAAGTTTTAGATCATTTGTTTCGACGTTAACGGAAATATAAGCGAGAAAAAGGTTAATCGATTAACTAAATAGGAAACACTAAGTAGACTATGAAATTTTGATAGAAAATTTTTTATCATAAATTAATGTTGTCTAACCTAGATTTCTGTTACCACAAACAAACTATTTAATTAATTGTTTATTAGCAAGAATAATTGTTTATTAGCAATAATAAAAAATTAAATAATATCTGATTAAAAAAAATAAAAGTGGATAATTTAACATTAAAATTTTCTCAAAGGTATTTTGTAATAAGCCCTCGTACTCTATACTTAGGCTACTCTCCCAAAGGAATACAATTTTAATGAGAATGTAAATTTGTCCAACTAAAATCCTGTATGTATTACTGGCAAAGGGTTAGTTGCTAGCAGAAAAAAAAATATGTATTTATATTCTGAAAAAATGTTCTCTAAGCTTTTGTTTGTCCTTTTTCTGTAGAACAAAAAAGATGTATATTAATTGTAACAATTAATAAAATTGTTTTAGTATTACGTAAGAGTATCATACACATAATATATTTTCATTTCTATACCGAGTTTTTTTTTTGTTTTTTGCTTTTGTTCATTATTTCTCTTCTATTACAATTCACTTTTTTTTCGTTACAACCATTTATTAAGTGGACATCATTATGTTTGTGATTGTAGAGTGTATATTGTAGTTGTTTCAATTTATTTTTATTCTCTCGCTCTATTATAATCCTCTGGATCTGTATAAAGATATTATGGCAACGAAAAAAAGAAAAATAAAATAAATTCAATTACACTTTTACGCGTATTTTAGTCAAAGGTATTAATTCTTGGTTATTAATTTGTATACTTATTTTCGTTTTATACATTATGTGGATATCATTGCTGCTCACTATACTCTGCATTTTGGGTTTTCCATAGAGAGCGGTTGTTGGATTTTTTATTGTATTGTATTTTTCATTTTGCTGTAAATTTAATTTAATCCTTTTTGTGTTAATTACAAGTATATATTACGGCTATTAATGTGATTAAGATAATTACAGGGTGTTGTTGTTCAGATTTATATACACACACACATAATGAATGAAAAACAGTTGGAGGGTAGAGAAAATAACTTTGAGGTTTACTGAAAACAATTAAAAACGTACTATATTAAAGGATATTAAACTACTTGTAATATGAATCTAGATATTTCAAAGATTTACTTAAGGTGTAGGTAATTGTTGAAAATAATTAATATTTGCAGCAGGTGAATGCAAAAATATAGGTTAAAAAGATACAATATTTGTTATAAAACAAGTAAAAGCGATTAAGATTTTTTACATTATCCAGTTTTTTACATAGCACTGTTGCACATCAATATCACCTCCGAAAAATTGTACCAGATCTTTATAAGTTTTGGAATCCTTAACCTAAATCTGTTTTATATAAAATTACACAGTAAAAAAGATTAGATATTGACAAATCTAATGGTACGAGATCTTATTAGATCTCAAAATGAGGGATAAATTTAAGATCTAATTGATCAAATCTAATAAGATATGGCGCAGCGTATATAATCAGTTCCAATTTATTCTGGATACGATCTTGTACTAGATATGTTATAGATATGAACAAATATGTCATGAGGTTTGTTCCCATATAACCAGATTTGATCATATCTGGCCAAAAAATCATTAAATTTTCCAGATTACTTTAGATATGTACATATCTGGCACTAAATCTGAGAGAATCTGTCTATATTGAATATCACATGTGCCATGATCAGATCTGGCACCACATCAAATTAGATTCAATAACATGTATTTAGATTAAAGCAGATATTATTAGATCTAGTCTTTTAAGACGGGGCATAACAATATAGCAACATATATATTTTAAATACTTTACCTACATGGTGGCATACCTTGACTCTTTCCTGAAGAAAATGTCGATAGTTTCACTATATACTGATTCACTATTAACTTTGTCACCAGTACTACTGAATAATTATGCCCCAGAAAACGCTCTCTGATGTAAACATTTAACATGTGCTTGTCATTGCGAATCTACACAACTATTGGCGAGGTATATACATTGGAACCAAGGATTCATGGTACCCCTGAACGAAATGTCGATAGTGACACTGAACTGATTCACTATTAACTCCTTCAATAATGAAAAAGTGTAGATTATCAATATTAGGAATACAGATTTGCATTCTGATGTTACAAATCCTTATATCGCATATTGATTTACATTGGAAAGACAAATATTATAAAAGTTTACTGACTCTAAAACTATTAGACAAAAAATAATGTACACTTATTTTAGTTAGGAATGAATGATGCATTTTTACACTACGTGCCACTTCTATGAGTTGGTTACCCAATTGTTAATTTAAATGTCACTAACGTCAAAACAATCACAGATATGCAATCGCTATTTAAAAAAAAATCTGATGAAAAAGAAGTACTCGTCACTGGGACACTTAAGTCAATCCATATTTTCACTATATTTAATAGTTTTATTAAATTATACAAAATTATCAGTTGTGAGGATAAAAATGTATTATTTGAAAAAAATAATAATTGGGAACTACACTCTAAAAATGCTTGTAAATTTACTACTATAAAATAGGTAAAGTTTTATGTAATATTACGGAAATTCGGTAAATATAAACACCAAATGCGTAAAACTTTTTTGCGCACACTTTTATATACAATAATACACACACGAAGTATTTTTAGACACTATGTGTTTACAATTAAACACATTATGCCTAAAATTAGCATTATTTTTTGAATAAAAATTTTACGCACAAAGTTTGTAAATATACTAAATTATAATTGTAAAAAACTTATGACATATTGAAATTGAAAAGAAAATCTAAACCTTTTTAAAATTTAAAAAGAAAACTTTTAGTTTTTTAAATTTATCGATTATTTGGAATTACTAAACAAAAAAATTATTGTTTTATTCTTTTTGTTAGTTTCTAAACAATAAATTTATTGTTTTTATATTGAATTACTAAGCAATAAATTTATTGTTTTTAATTTTCAACATCGTAGTAGAAAATATGCGCATTTTTAAGGAATTTACGAAATATGTGTGCACATTTACAGGAAAATCGTGTTTCTTTACGCACAAACTTGGTAAATTTTAACTTCGATTTTAAAATTTGATTTAAATTTTAGGCACTTTTAATGTAACTTTACGCATAATGTGTGTACATTTTTTCATTTACACACACAGATTAAATTTACCAACTTATAGTAGGAGTGCAGTTTCCTACTATAAGTTGGGTAAATTTTAACAGAAATTAATTAGAGTGTAAATATTTGCTATAATTATCTCATTTTAAGTATTAAGAAATCAACTTTTAAGCGTCAAAGATACTAATTTATCAGATGAGCATGTGTTTTTAATAAATCTCTAAAAAGTAAAAAAAAAAATTATGATCGGTGGGTCATGGGG
Source organism: Eustalomyia histrio (assembly GCA_949748255.1). Taxonomy (NCBI): domain Eukaryota; kingdom Metazoa; phylum Arthropoda; class Insecta; order Diptera; family Anthomyiidae; genus Eustalomyia; species Eustalomyia histrio. The sequence continues at coordinate 65,057,256 of OX456526.1, forward strand.
AACAAACACGAACCAACATAAAAAGGTATAATTTTAATAAACATTCGTTTGCTACACCGCAATATATTTTTGATATACAGGAGCCTTTATTTCAAAAAAGAACGATATTTTTAAATTAAAATTAATTGAAATCAAAGCTAGAGATATCTGTATATTTTTTATAATTTGTTTTCGCAGATCACTGTTGACTGGTGCCATAACATACTGTCATCACAAAAATACTAACACCACAACAACGTCTCAAAATTAGACACAGCGCCCGAAACAATGACTTTATTCAGAAATCATTTTGGAAAGCAGCTTATTAAGCGTTAAAGATATGTAAACTGGCCGCCTAGAACGTGTGATATGTTTTTTTGGGGATATATGAAGTCAGAAGTCTTCACCGGTAAGCCAGCTACGTCTAAAAACTGGGGAAAAAATAGTAATAATTGCATTAAAAAAAAAACTAAAAATTACTCCCGTAATTTGCTAGATTTCGGTAGCCATGCTGGAACGAACAAATGAAAATTTAAGTGATATTTCAGAGATTTTTCTTTCCGGATTCCAACATTCAATTCTATTTTAAGGATTTTATTTTAAATTAAAAAAATATCTTAATGTATCACCCTGTATAACTATTTATTGAACATATATGATTTGGACCAAAAAGTTTTGTTAATATTATAGCATGACAAATATGTAACATCAACATCAACCCCTTAGAGCCATTGTGTATTTCTTTATTAATAAGAAAGCATCACGATAATTAATATTATAAAAGTACAAATTAGAGCTGAGATACGAGTATAAGGGTTTTTTGCAAAAAAAAAAGAGTTTTTCCAAAAAATGATTAGTTTTGTAACGACAGTATTTTTGAAAAAGTGGTATATTTTTTGTACTTAATGCTATTCTAATTTTTGATCTTACGCCAGATATATTTGTTATTTTTAATAAATTTATTTAAAACCCTAAAACTTCGATTTTTACATTTGAATATTTATTTATAATGTTTAATTATAATTTTGTACATTTGAAATATTTTCTTCAAATAGTGGTAAAAAATATTTCTGCTTTACTATTTCTTTCATCATTAAAATAAACTTTATTTAATAAGGGGTTGTAAACTAACTTAATAATTTAGGTAAATACAAATTTAAATTTCATTGAGTTTTACATTTTCCTCCCCATTAAGCAAAAATGTGGACAAAGATTTAAATGGTGAACGCAGTTTGTTCAAATATTCAGGGAGGTTGTTTAAATACGCACTACAGTAAGCGCCTTTTAAGATGAATTACGGCAGTACAAGAAAATTAATTTGTCTTAAGTAAATTTAATTTTAAACAATATCAAGTTTGTCTTACATATTTGTTTAAAAAAAAATGTTTAGATTTTTTTCTATTGTACGGCAATTACATTGCTTTTGCTTTAATTAATTTTAATAACCTATATCTACGTAGTCAGGGAATTATAAGTCCGTCATGATGCTTAAAACTACGAAAATCACTTTATAGGATACCAATCGAATGCTTTTCTTAGTCCGACCGTACGTATTTATATAGAGGTCGCAAATATAATGATACTTGAGTGAAATTTTTTGTTGTCAAAAGGACGAACCCTACTAAATTTTGTTGAAATTGGTCTATATTCAGGCCATTCTCATATATGAATTTACTTTCTGAAGTGGGTAGACATACAAAAAGGAGGATATTTGGTTGAAATATTGTTTGTGAATTGTATATAGAACCATAAATCTCATCTCTAAATTAGTATAACCAGAGCATATTTGAACATGTAGAATATAATTTAGTGTGATGGACTGTCACAATTAGATCTTTTAAACCAAGGCAGTTTGTCTTAACAGAGTTCGGCTTAAACGAGATTTACTGTACTGTTAATATACTGTTTACTGTTGGTAAACAACAGAGTCCTTTTAATAAGTGTATTAAAAAGTTACACAAATATGAATTAAAAATTTAATAATCTAATTGTCTGTGGTCTTCAGTGCTATTGGGTCTATACAGATTCTTCACAAGAAAATAAAAACTCAAAAATTTTAATAAATTTTCTAAAATACTTCACCAAGGGGCCATATATTAGTTCATAGTCGTTTACTAAACTATACATAGAGGTTATTTGTTAATTAAATTGTTTGTTGGGTTCATATATCCATTTTCAAAACCACTATACCACACATCATTAAACATTTAATCAACTATTTATAAATTCAATTTTATAAACACTTTAACTTTGATAATGATATGCTTAATAAATGTAAATGATTAGACTATGCGCTAAACTAATCAAACTAATTATATATTTTAATATGATTTATATAAATTCTCATAAACTATTAACAACAAGTTGGCTTTGATGTTAAATTGACATGTGTCTGCCTTCAGCTATTTACACCCAGACTTTTTAAGACTATAAAAATAGAGTTTAATTATTATAAAAAATGTCCATATTATGAAGTTTATGTAGCTTTAAAATATTAAAAAAGAACAACATAAATTATAAAAATTTTCATATAAAGAACTCAAAAAATTTGTGTCAAAATTATAGCACAAATTATAAGATTATTAAAATACAATTTTAATATTTTGAAATATTTCCCCCTCATTAAATTTGTAAGCATTAAATTTGCAAGCAAAACCACACTTTACCAAATAATGCGTAAAGTAATGTATGTCCATAGAGGCCGACGCATTACCTTACATTATTGATGAGTTGTATAGGTGAAGTAATGTATGCGTGTGTATAAATATGCTGACTTAAAAATAAAATGACATAAATTTTCATATGCCATCCCTGAAATCTAAAACAGTTGCCATCAATTGCAATTGTTTTCTGACTTCAGATAACATATTCGTCGTTTCCTATATACAAATTCCGTGCAATTCTGTTACTTTATAGCAGGGACTGAAACCGAACCCAAACGGGTTAAGGTTCGCTGTTTAAAAAATTTTGAACCCGAACCCGCTGAATCCAAAAATTTCATCAGGTTCGGGTTAAAAAATATAAAAATATATTCTTGCTGTTTGATAAAACAAATCTTAAATACTTGATTAATGCAGAGCTATTTGCAAAAAAATGTGAACAACAAAAATTTTTTCTTTAGCTAAAAAGCTAAACTTGAAGAAAGCTAGCCAAAGTAGATGCAATTCCAGTTATGACATGGTTTAAGCCTTATAAACCATTAAAGAATTCGTTGAAGTTTTTTGTACCTGTTAAAAAATTAACGCTGAAACTACAAGTCTGGCTTAGTTTTAAATTAGAGCTAACAAAAGATGACAAAACAAAAACATTTTCGTAAGAATTATATTTAAATATTATAAAAAGAGAAAACCACTTTAATAATAATCCACATTTGATTGCAGCATTATATCTGGATAGCAGATTTAACTTAATGCTAAGTCCGGAAGATATTAAAAATGCTAAAAAACTTATTTTACAAACAATTGAAATTTTCAAAAATTCGCAAATGGAAAAAGAAGAGAAATTTATGAGAGAATAAAAATATTGTTTTTCAGAAGAAGGAACGATTTTCTAAAACAAAGAAGAAATTTAAAAGAAGAAAACTTAAAAAATATATTTATTATAAAATTAAACGAAAATTTCTTTGATTTCCTATTAATAAAACATTTATACTTTTTTTATATGTTGAACCCGAACGCTGAACCGAACCAGAAATTTTTATTTCGATTAACCGGAACCTGAACCCATTTTCATCAGGGTTTCAGTCCGTGCTTTATAGTTATTTTTGCCACACATATAAATACGCCAGCAATGTCGCATGTCATGTAGTTGATAATAAAACGCTGAAAATGTAACATTGGCGATTAATGGAATAAATTATGCGATCTGTTAAAGTATAACTTAATAGAGTTTCAATAAAGTCTCTTGTGTAATTGGTTTTAAGTTTGTTTGTAAATAAAAAGTTGCTATAGAAAATGTTAACTGTGTTTATTATTTGTAATATAAAAAAACTCGATTTATTCAATGGCAACACATCAACGATTTTAAAAGTTAGCCCAATTGGCGCAACCGTCCTAATAAAAGGACATCACAAATAAGAGAAAAGCGCAGTTATGCACGTGCATTTCTGTGCATTTTTTATTAATTATTATTAATCATGCTTTGTGAAGTAGCTTTGCATGTTGAAATGCTCAGTTGATGAAAGCAGTTTCGTGTGTTTTATTGACTATTGAGTGCTTTGCGAAAAGTGTTTTTTAATAGTGCGCAATGAAAAAAATATGTAAGTAAATCATTTACATCCAGTTAATTGTATTTTTTTGTTTAAATATTAATAGGAGTGACATCTTAGTTAAACAATAAATAAATGGAAAGTGTTTGTGATCCTATATTGTAGCGCAAAGTGCACTGTCCTTTTAAAAGGACACCTGATTCCGGGAAAACTATAGGTTTTAAGAAAAAAAAGTTATAATATAAAAAATGTTTAGAAAACCATAAAAATTAAATTTTCGGAATAAAATTCTAGTTTTCAAAAAGAAAATCCCGGCGCTATCTGGGTTAAAATCGTAATAATATGTCTGTGCAATGTAATTATATACAAATATTTTTCAAAAATAACATTTTTTGGTACATATGATTTGAATAAATTTTTCAGTTTTTTGGGCCATTATTTTATGTTAAATTGTAAGGTAAGATTTAACCCAATATAAAAAACATTGATGTAGGATATTAAAAAATTCGGCACAGCTAAATTTAAGCTTAAGCGAAAAATTTCACCCTTTTTGGGGGTCATATATCTCTCTCTCTTTATTAAACAATTGATTTCAATTACAATAGATAGATGTACTTCGCGAACGGCAACACTCTCCTTTCCCAATTGAGTACACTCGGTATAAAATATCTTTCGACAACTTAGCCGTCACAAAGGTTCAGCAGGCGGTCGTCTACTGACTCGGTAACGCTTCGGCAGGTTGTCGTTAACTGATTAGGTTACAAGATCGGCAGGTAGTCGTCTTCCGACTCAGCATCAAGAGGCTTACCTTTCATTGAGCGTTTCCTTTGCATATAATAATTTTTTAATAAGAAGTTTTCTTTAGTAATTAATTTTTGTAATTTAGTTTGTGATCAAACTGTTCAAGTGACCTTAAAAATTAACTTTTCTTCATTAGGAATAACAGGAACTTATATAGATTTTAAAAGTTACAGCAATAAAAAACTTTCAACATGTAAAATGTTGCTTTACATAACGAAATTCAAATGTATCTTTGCAGCTAAAACTTACTTTAGTGCCGCCATACGATATACAAAATTCATACGGTTTGAAAGGCTTATGTTAATTATTTTTTAATAATTATTATTAAAATTATAATTTTGTTTAAATTCATGAATTATAATTTACCAACGACAGGCTAATGACAGACTATCGAAAGTTCGGATCAGCCACCCCGAGTGATGAAAACCTTCGCTTACTTATTGAAAAATAATATCAACTGAACGACAATTGAGTGTAGCTAAAGCAAAATAATACAAAATATATCAAGTATTATTTTCTAGTAAACTCAGAAAAAAAAGTTAGTAGAAAAATTTGCAAACGGTTTTCAATCGCACTCTACTATTTTTGTACTGATTTTTAGTAAAAAATTATTATTTAGCAAATCTTTTTGCTATTTACATTTTACAAATTACAGAATTTTTACAGAATATTTACAAATTTTTGTTGCTAATTTGAGAAATCATTTTACAAATTTTTGAAAACCGATTTGCTAAAATTAGCAAAAAATATTACTTATTTTAAAAAAGTGGATATTGAAGGAAATGTTATTTCTAATTAAAACTTACACCTACAAACTTAAATTTCCTTAAAATGTTACATATATTAAAAAAGGGATCGGAAGTGAAGATACCGACTCATGTCTAAAAAGAGGACATCCACTTAAAATAGCACTTAAAAGGTTTTTTAGTTCTAAAAATCCGCCCTAAAAACAATTAAAATTTAACCTTAAAAGTAAAAAAAAAAATTGACCAAAATATTTTTCAAAACAAATGATTAATTCGTTTTTTAAAAAACATAATCAAAATTTTTGATGCTCGATAAGAAAAATAAATTCAAAGCTTTTTACTAGAATTAATAATATTTTTTTTGCCGATTTTAGCAAACAGATTTTAAATTCCACTTTACAAAAAGTCTACTAAAATTAAGTAGCGGCTACTAATTTTGCTACTAATTTCATTGTACTACACGTCAGTAGACATGTGTTGCTAAGATTAGCAAAAAATACCGCTGGGCTCAAATTAGCAGAATTTCCCGTAATAACAGCAAAATTTTCAGTTGCCATTACAAACTTTTTTTGGTGAGTGTAGTGTGTGCTTTAATACACACACAAACTAGCTTGTATGCAGTAGGAAAATGTTAAATCTCCTAAAAAATACACCCAATTATATGGTCCATTTAGAAACTGGTCTACCGCCACTCTATCTGGAAAAGTTAAACCTTCATTTTTGGTATATAAACAAATTTTTAAACTACCTGTATATAGACTTAGCGGTAGAGACGGTACGAAAAAATACTTTTTGGGTACCGCATTGGAGGTCTTTATGTATTGAAATTGGAAGTGCTTTTGATAGTGAGACTTGGAGATGAAATTATCAGTATTATAACAATCGTATACTTCATTCCGTAAGAAATTTGGAACGCGTTGAATTTATGTTTGTACCCTACATTGCATTACGACTTTCGGCTATACTTTTCCGATAACTACTCAGCACACCTCGTAAGCTTGGTTGTTAAAGGTTGTATCATGCCAAAATAGAAGGGTGGTATATTCAATTTAAATTCTCGTGCATTTCGTGGCAACAATCAAAGCATATATACACTGTGTAACTATAAGGAACTTGAAAACTCTTATCATTTACTTGGTATAAATTTAAAAAAGATTCCTATCAGTTGAAGAGGTTCAAGAAGTATTAAATTGCAAAGATTATATGCGCTTATATAATTTTTTATTATACGGTTTGAAATATAGAGATATTATAATAACTGAATTTCGCTCAATTAAAATGTCTTTTTTTCTCTTTTTGTTGTTATATAACAAGTAATAAATTAATAATATAATTATAACTGGCATTAACTAACATAAGCCAATCAGATACAAAACATTTTTGTTATATCTTAAACGGATTTAACCTAAGAAAAAAGCATAATTTGGGGCCGTATTTGCAACGTAACACATTATAATCTAGATTTGATAAATCGCACGATCTGGGTGGATAATCGACTAGCCCATTTGGAAAACAAACGCATTCATCAAATATTTTCTTCAATAAGCCGATTGTAGTATTAGTAGAATTAGTCGAATTTACCCAAGATTTTGCCATTTAAAAAAAAATATTGGCATTAAAAATCTAATATAGCGCTTTAATATAAAGAAAAATATTTTTTAATATTTTATTTCACTAGCGATTACCGCCAGCATTAATATGTATTGAAAAGCATTAAAGCACACCAAACTTATGTTTTGGCAGGTGTCAACATATTTTGGAGTAGTATTTGGAGGCGGTCTAATATAAAATACACACCTTTGAAAGACGAAAAACTATAACAATACAAAATATATGCACCTATGCACAAAAACAAAATTGCTTTGCTCTGTAGTAACAAACTTTATTTGCACTACACAAACCAATATTTAAACAAATATTGGTACGACCAATTTGGTGCGATATAATCCATAATATGAATGATAGAAAATATACAATTAAAACTCTTTAAGTTTTCTTTGATCTTCTCGATTTGTATATTATTATAAATTGAGCTTAAGATCTCTTTTTTTATAAAAATAAATTATAAATATTTATCCCAATATTTCGTCACCACAATAGGTGAAAATATACAATATTTCTTTTATATTTCAAAGTTGCCGAAAGGAAGGCAGGAGATATTCAAAAATGACTTAAATATATTACAAATGATATGATTAACTTAAAATGCCTATATATTTTTTTTAAATTGCAAAGGGTTTCCAAAAAAAATAATACATACACCAATATGAATAGCAATTGACAATTATTGTTATTGTTATGACCACATAACATATTATATTCATATGATGGTTCCCTTTTGTAATGTTTCGTATGTGTATGTTACATATATTCGTGCTTTTAAAAAAAGTACAATAGTACTTGTGTATTATTGGTGTTTTTTACCCACACCAACATTAAATTGAAAGTGAAAGAAAACGTGTTGTGAAAGTGTTCTTTTATGTATATAAAAAATGCTAATAAAAATAAATAGCATTGACACTCTAATATGGCCACAGAACTGGTGCCTCTATTGTGGCATTTAGTTACACATACATATACTAACACTTATACATATAAGCACATTATGCTGACTAAAGAAGTTGTTGCTTAAAACAAGCATTCGATATACACAAGGACCAATCACACACACACACACACACACAAGTGAAAGATTAAAAAAGCCAACATATTAAAACTCTCACTGGGAGGTTAACAATAAAATTAAATTACCAACATTAAAATCATTTAAAATTCGTGTACTTTAAGAATTTTTTCAGCATATTTTTCTTTTAATTTACACTTCAAAAGCCGAATAATCCATTTTATACACACTGTGGTGTAGATTATGATATTTATTTATTGTTTTATTTTCAATTTAAAAGAAAAAAATATGCACAAACACATTTGATACCGCGATATAAAAACAAAGAAAATTGATTTGCTGACAACAGAGTTTTTTTAGTTATAACAATTGAAAATAGGACTTGACAATGGTAATTTGATAATAATAACAGAATTTTGGTTGCCTCAATATGTCAGTAGATGCAACTGAAAAAATCGGTTGCCACAGTCGAAAAGTGCGCATACACAGAAAAAAGTATAAAAGTAATATTGGTTAAAATTGAAATTCGTTTCTACCAATTTTTTGTTTGAAATTCTTCAAAAAAATTAAGTTAAAAAATAATAAAAAAAATTTTTTTGTATTTACAATTTCCACTGATGGTGCCTTTTAAAAAAATTTTATTTGTATTTACAAAAATATTCTATGAAAGATGTTTAATAATACAAATAGAATTTTGTAATTTATATTTGTGTACATACTATTCAGTTCTAAAGGGTGGTTAAATTTTAAGGGCCGATGTTGATTTTGAATAAAACACAAATTATTTAGGAAATTTTTGTAATTTTTTTTTATTATGATAATATGGTTTGGTTGAATTATGTATGCAACAAAATATCGGCCAAATGGCCACCGCGACCTCGGTGGCACACCTCCATCCGATGGTCCAAATTTTCGATGATGCTTAGGTTCTATGCCGTTAATGTGCCGAATTATCTCATCCTTTAGCTCTTACTTATCGACGTACACCTTTTCTTTCAAATAACCCCAAAGAAAGAAGTCCAACCGTGTCAAATCACATGATCTTGGCGGCCAATTGACATCACCATCACGTGAGATAACACGGCCATTGAATTTGTCGCGCAAAAGAGCCATTGTTTCGTTAGCTGTGTGGCAAGTGGCACCGTTCTGTTGAAACCACTTTTTCTCCAGGGTCATATCCTCAAATCCTGGCCACAACAAGTTCGTTATCATCTCGTGAAAGCGAAAACCATTCACGGTAAATGTTGGCCGACCTCATGACAGACTATCGCGAACAACAGCAATGTTTTCCGCAAAACGAACTAGGCGGGCATGCACAGATGTTTTTACAGACCCGGTTTGCTGAAATTTGCCCACAATTCTCCCGATTGTGAACACATTTGGTCGATTTTGCTGACCAAAAAAAATCACGAGGTGCACGAAATGCATTTTGATTTGAACGCCCATTTTCATAATAAGCCTGAATAACTTTAACGCATTGCTCCAATTGAGTTAGTCTGAAATTGAGAAATCTTAAATAAAATGCAGAAAAAAACTTGACGTTTAGGTGTGGTTCACATTCAACATCGGTCCTTAAAATTTAACCACCCTTTACAACATTTTTTTTTTGAAAAATATTTTCTTTCGACTTTTCCAACATAGAACCAGGGAATTCCCATTCACAGTTCACACTTTTATTCACTGTACCATAACCACTATTATTTTTATACCCTCCACCATATATGGTGAGGGTATATATCCGTTTGTAATATGTCGAAATATAGGTTTAAGACCCCATAAAGTATATATATTCGTGATCCTTATGCAATTTTAAGTCGATTTAGCGATGTCCGTCTGTCTGTCTGTTGAAATCACGATGCGAAGACGTAAGCGGGGGTGCCTATTTTTACCCAGATTATTGAACATCCTCCCGAGCAGTTTGGTATTTAAAATGAGCAAATTCGGTCAAGCGGTTCAAAAGTTATGAGTGAAAATGTGAAGGTACCTCTAAATTTTCCATACAAATTTGTACAATTTTTCTGTATCTATTTTCTTTTTCTGTTAAGTAAGTAAAAATGTTATTAAGTCTTCTTATTGTTCGATTACATTTATTGTCTTACATACTATGAGAATAATAGAGCTATATGTGCGTTACTCTGATTAAGTTAACGTAAAAATGAACAATGTTAAAGTCGCTAACAGAGCAGACCTCTGTAAATAACATTACTAAAACTAAATAACAAAAGTTCGTTACATAAATTGACAAAACATATTCATATTACAGTTCATGCAAAATTTAGTATATACGTATATCATCTTCATCCCCTTTGGTGGAGGGTATTCAAAGATTCGGCACAACCGAATTTAGCACTTTTTTACTTGTTTTTTTAAATTTTTTATTGATTGAAATTAAAAGCACAATTTTTGTTATTAAAGCTACAATGTTGTTTTTAAACAAAATTATTAGAATTTCAAATCGGAAGTATTCAAGTTTGAATTTTGACTAAAAAATTTGAAAAGAGTTTAGCGGCGAGGAAAAGCAATGGCCTGTCAACAATTTTGTCATTTAAATAAATTATTGGCAGTAAACATGTTATTTTAATTCTGTTTTAATAAAAACTATCAGTCCATATAAAATATTAGTTTTTGTAACCAATTTTTTTATATTCGTACACTCACAAAGTTAGTAGAAAAATTTGTAAACGGTTTTTAATCCCACTTTAGAATTTTTGTACTGATACTAAGTAAAAAAATTATAATTTAGCAAATCTTTTTGCATTTACATTTTACAAATTACAGAATTTTTACAGAATATTTACAAATTTTTGTTGCTAATTTCAGAAATCATTTTACAAATTTTTAAAAACCAATTTGCTAAAATTAGTAAAAAAATTTACTAATTTTAAAAAAGTGGATACTGAAGGAAATGTTATTTCTAATAATTAAAACTTATACATACAAACTTAAACTGCCTTAAAATGTTACATAAATTAAACAAGTAAAAAAGGGCTAAATTCGGCTGTGCCGAATCTTTGAATACCCTCCACCATAGGGGCTGAAGATGATATACGTATATACTAAATTTTGCATGAACTGTAATATGAATATGTTTTGTCAATTTATGTAACGAACTTTTGTTATTTAGTTTTAGTAATGTTATTTACAGAGGTCTGCTCTGTTAGCGACTTTAACATTGTTGATTTTTACGTTAACTTAATCAGAGTAACACACATATAGCTCTATTATTCTCATAGTATGTAAGACAATAAATGTAATCGAACAATAAGAAGACTTAATAACATTTTTACTTACTTAACAGAAAAAAAAATAGATACAGAAAAATTGTACAAATTTGTATGGAAAATTTAGAGGTACCTTCACATTTTCACTCATAACTTTTGAACCGATTTTGCTCATTTTAAATACCAAACTGCTCGGGAGGATGTTCAATAATCTGGGTAAAAATTGGCACCCCCGCTTGCGTCTTCGCGTCGTGATCGCCATTTCAACAGACAGACAGACAGACAGACGGACATCGCTAAATCGACTTAAAATTGCATAAGGATCACGAATATATATACTTTATGGGGTCTTAAACCTATATTTTGACATATTACAAACGGAATGACAAACTGATATATACCCTCACCATATATGGTGGAGGGTATAAAAAGGGATCGGAAGTAAATATACAGACTCTTTATCTAAAAATAGGACATCCACTTAAAATAGCAATAAAAAAATTGACTAAAGACCAAAAAATTGACTAAATTACCAAACTAAAACAAAATGATAAATTCGTTTATGTTTTTACAATTTTTATGCCTTTGATTTTTTTTTAATTTGTTCGAAAAAAAGTAAATAAAATAAAAAAATTTTAATGCCCGATAAAAAAAAAATAAATTTGAAATTTTGTACTAATATTAATAATATTTAGTAAATTTTTATTGTTGATTTTAGCAAACAGATTTTAAATTCTACTTTACAAAAAGTTTACTAAAATTTAGTAGTGCAGAAAATTTTTTATACAAACTTTATTGTACTAAACGTCACCAGACATGTGTTGCCACGATTAGCAAAAAATACCGCTGGGCTCAAATTAGCAAAATTTCCTGTAATAACAGCAAAATTTTCGGTTGCCATTACGGACTTTTTTTGGTGAGTGTAGTGTAATTTTTTTTCTTATCAACATAAGTGCAATCAACTATTAATTTCCACAATTTCAAAAACTATAATAAAATGCTAGCATAAGCAACCGACGTTTTAATTATTATGAAAGTCTCAGGATCCTGAGTCCAAATCACAAAAAAACAAAATCAATTATAAAGTCAAATTTTATAAAATTATTTTTTATTAATTAATCAAAATTAAATGGCAAAAGCAATTGGCTGACAAATGGAAAAACGCCATAAACATAAAATTAAGCAATTGTTGAAATAAAAATTCGAAATATGAAACTAAATTTCACAAAAGTATTAAAAATAAATAATCTACAAAAATTCGAAGTGTGTGAAGATAAATACGAAGGTTGTCGAAAGTTCAATTAGATAACCTTGACGCTAAGCGTGAAGTTAAATTCGAAAAAAAGAAAAAAAGAATGCGGAAAACGGCAAAACTAACGCTAATTGAAAAATAAAATTTAAAAAATACGAGGAAAAGACAAAAGTGATGTTTGACAAAAATTAAAAAATGCGGAAAAAAGTGCTATTTGGGTGCAACACGGGTTCTCCCCCAGGTGTTCCCCAGTTGTTTGCCAGGTGCTCCCTGTGTGCACCCCAGGTTCTCCCCCAGGTGTTCCCCAGTTGTTTGCCAGGTGCTTCCTGTGTTTCTTACGCCGCCACCCAAAAATTTTTAACGCCGCCTCTCAAAAATTTCGAATGCCGCCACTGGGTGCGCCCCAGGTGCTCCCTGGATTTCGAACGCAGACACTTGGTGCTCCCAAGGTGCTCACCGTGTGCTTCTAGAGTGCTACCAGTGTGCTCCACGGGTGCTCCCTGGTTGCTCTCCGAGTGCTCCCCGGGTGCTCCCCTGGTGCATGCCTGGTGCTACCCAGCTGCTCACCGGGTCTGCCGGGTGCTCCCTAGGTGCTCCCCTGGTGCTCCCCGGGTGCTGCCTGGATTTCGAACGGCACTATCGGGTGCTCACCGTGTGCTCCCTGGTGCTCCACAGGTGTTTCCCGTGTGCTCCCCGTGTGCTCACCGGGTGCTCCCTGGGTGCTCCCCAGGTGTTCCCCATGCGCTCCTTAGGTGCTCCCTGTGTTTTCCCTTGTGTTCACCAAGTGGTCCCCGGGTGCTTCCCAGGTGCTCCCAGGGTGCTGCCAAGATTTCAAACGCCGCCTTCTAAAAAATTTCTAACGCCGCCACCCAACAAATTTCTAACGCCGCCACACGAAAAACTTTGGGTGCTCCCAGGGCGCTCACAAGGTGCTCCCCGGGTATTCCCAGGGTGCTCCTTGGGTGCTCCTCATGTGAGCACCCTAGGTGCTAACCGTGTGCCGTCTTGCGCTCCAGGTGTTCCCCGTGTGCTCTCCGGGAGCACAAGGTCCCGGGTGCTCCCAAGGTGCTCCCCGTGTTCTCCCCAGGTGCTCCCTGGGTGTACCCCTGGTGCTCTCTGTGTGCTCCCCAGGTGCTCTCCGTGTGCTCCCCAGGTGTTCCCCAGGTGCTTCCCAGGTGCTCCCCAGGTGCTTCCTGGATTTCGAACGCCGGCAATGGTGCTCCCCGATTGCTCACAAGGTGCTCCCCATAAGCCCCGGGATATCGAACGCCGTCATTCAAAAACAACGCCGCCACTGGAAAAATTTCCAACGCCGCCACTGGAAAAATTTCTAACGCCGCCACTGGAAAAATTTCTAACACCGCCACCGAAAAAATTTCCAACGCCGCCACTGGAAACATTTCAAACGCCGCCTCTGGAAAAATTTCCAACGCCGCCACTCAAAAAACTTCTAACGCTGCCACTGGAAAAGTTTCTAACGCCGCCACTGGAAAAATTATCAACGCCAATGGAAAAATTTCTAACGCAGCCACTCAAAAAATGTCTAACGCCGCCACTGGAAAAATTTCCAACGCCGCTACTGAAAAAATCCCCTAGGCCGCCACTAAGAAAATTCCCAAGGCCGCCGCTGGAAAAATTTCCAACGCCGCCACTGAAAAAATTCCCAACGCCGCCACTGAAAAATTCCCAATGCCGCCACTGAAAAAATTACCAACGCCGCCACTCGAAATATTTCCAACGCCGTCACTGAAACAAATTCTAACGCAGGGGACACTTAGGGAGCACCCGGAGAGCACACGGGGAACACCTGGGAGCACCCAGGGAGCACACATGGGCACATTGGGAACACCCGGGGAGCACCTGAGGAGCGGCGTTGGAATTTGTTTGGTGGTGGAGTTGGAAATTTTTTAGGTGGCGGCGTTCAAAACCCAGGCAACACCCGGGGAGCACCCGCGGAGCACACGGGGTGCACCTGGGGATCACCCGAGGAGCACCTGGGGAGCACCAGGGATGCACCTGGGGAGCACCCGAGAAGCAACCGCTGAGCACCCAGGGAGCACAAGGAGAGCACCTGGGAAGCACCCGCGGAGTACACGGTGAGCATCTGGGAAGCACCGGGGGAGCACCCGGAAACCACTCGGGGAGCGTCCAGGGAGCAACCGGTGAGTACATGGGAAGCGTCCAAAGTTTTTGTGTGGCGGCGTTAGAAATTTTTTGGGTGGCAGCGTTCGAAATCCAGGCCTTACGAGCACCTGGTGAGTAGCCGGGGAGCACCTGGGGAGCACCCAGGGAGCACCTGGGCAGCACACAGGGAGCACCTGAGGAGCACAAGGGGAGCACCCGGGGAGCACTCGGGGAACACCTGGGGAGTACCCGGGGAGCACCTAGTGAGCACCCTAGGAGCGCTCGGAGAGCACCCGGGGAGCACACGATGAGCACCTGTGGAGCATCTAAAGTTTTTTGAGTGGCGGCATTAGAAATTTTTTGTGTGTCGGCGGTGAAAATTTTTTAGGTGGCGGCGTTCGAAATCCAGGCAGTACCCGTGGAGCAGCTGGGGAGCACTTGGAGAGCCACCAGGGAGCACCCGTGGAGCACTCGGGGATAACACGGGGAGCTTTCGGGGAGCACACGGTGAGTACCAAGTGTCGGTGTTTTTTCGTCCGTAACAACCTCTTATGAGCGTCCACTGCGTTCACCGTCTTCGGTGCTCATTTCACCACGTCTAAACTTAGCATACCAATCCTTGATGATTTTCCTTTGGCAGTGTCCGGAAACTCGTCATCAAGCCAAGTTTTTGCTTCAACAGTATTTTTTCCCTTCACAAAGCAATATTTTATCAACGCGCGAAATTCCTTTTTATCCATTTTTTCACAATAACAAAAGTTGCTTCACTCAAAATGCTATAATTCACAAACTAATGATTCAACAGTTGTCAAATTTATACACGTGTCTTTTGAAGGTTAGGGCTAACTAAAAATCATATCGATTTAAATCTAGTAGCGCCATCTATGTGTCAGGCCGGGGATCTGTTATTATATCATATAAAATTGTATATAACACTATATTAATTATATATGGGTTACACGGGACTGAATATATTTATATATGGCTTGTACAGAACTATATATACTTACAGAACCACATGTGCACATTTGCATATTTGCACATTTACATTACCATCAACCCATCGATCCATCGAACCATCAATCTATCAAATTAATCCATAAAACAATCAATCAAATTTTCACTTTTTCACATTTGCACTTTTGCAAATTTTCACGTTTGCACTTTGGCAAATTTGCCCATTTTCACTTTTGCACATATACACAATTGAACTTTTGCAAATTTTAACTTTTGCAAATTTGCACTTGTAAATTTGCAAATTTGTACTTTTGAATTTTTACATCTGCACTTTTGAAAATTTTTACTTTTGCAAATTTGCACACGTTCTCATTTGCACACTTTCATATTTGCACATTTACAAATTTGTACATTTGGTCTTTTGCACATTTGCACATTTACATTGGATGAGGAATTCATGTACTATCAAGGAGGAGAATTTTCCGCCTTTTTGCCCCTCAGCTTTGAATTAAGCAAAAGTCACACCATAGCTGTTATCTACTTTGGAGAATTTAAACATTCTAGTTTCAGCATTTGAAGATACAAAAATTATTAAAATACAAGACAATAACGAAATTAAATGTAACAACTCCAATACGTAGGGTGTGCTGTTTTTTTATTTCTAAAATACAATTGTCTATTTCTGAAATACAATTGACAATTTCTGAAATGCAATTGACTATTTCTAGAATACAATTGTCTATTTCTGAAATACATTTAACTATTTTTAAATACAATTGACTATTTCTGAAATACAATTGGAAAAGGTGTAGTTTTCGTGTATATTATATTGTTGGATCTAATCTGGTACAATTAGAACTGACTTTTTTTCGGATAAATATGTTATTGGGTCTAATTTGATCTGCCATTTTTCGGATCAAATAAGATATTAAGGAATATAAAATTGGATATGACTAAATATTGTGCCAGATTAATTTTTTTTCCCCGGACATACTTACTTTTTGCCAGTTAATTTCAAACCATCTGTGGTTAATTATGTAATAATGTTTGTGTTAGTTTCTGATATTTAGTCGAACGCCGCCACTGGGTTGCCCAGCAATCAGTAATAAGAGTAAAATTAAAAAAATGTTAAAAATTTTCTGAAAATCAATTTAGAAAAAGTGCTTTAATATTTAAATAGGGGACAGTCAGACCTTTAATCTGAGGTATTACTCATATATGTACCTCATCCTGTTTGGACACAGTGACCAAAATCCTTCAGAGGAATTTCGTACCCAACAATCAGTAATAAGAGTAAAATTAAAAAAATTTTCTGAAAATCAAGTCAGGAAAAGCGCAATTATATTTCGATAGGACACGGTCAGACCTTTAATTTGAGGTATCGCTTATATGTGTACCTCGTCCAGTTTGACCACAGTGGCCAAAAGCCTTCAGATAAATTTGATTATCAACATTCAGTAATAATATTAGTGTAACAATTCCGTATTTTTTAATTTTTTTTAAAAATTCGATTGTCAAAAAATTCGATTGTAATTACGAATCTGTTTTTTTTTTGTGTACACAGTTAAAATGTCTTGAATGGATCCAAGGTTATTTATTTCAATTTAAAATGCATGTATCGCTCCCGTCTAGTTTATTATATTTGAGTATTGCAAAACAAAAATACCCTATTTGCAAATATTTCTTATTTTTGCGTTTTTTTAAATGTTGCACAAATACTATGAAATGTTATATTGGACAAAAGTCAATAAAGCATTTCTTAAATATAATGAAGCTGTTCTTTAAAATCGTGTAACAAAATGGAAGAGATGGACTTGGTTGATTTGTGGTTTAAACAAGACGGTGCCATATGACACACAGCACGCAAAACAATGGATCAATTGAGAGGCGAGCTCGGTGAACAGTTTATTTCACGTTTGGGACCGATCAATTGTCCGCCTAGATCGTGCGATTTATTTTTTGTTGGGCGATGTTAAGGTTTAGGTCTATAGGGACAAGCCCGCTACGGTTGACGCACTGGAAGCCAATATTGAAGAATTTATTCGTGAGTATGTCAAAATTGTATCCAGCGTATGAACTATTTGGGGCGCAGCCGCGGTCAACTTTCACATGAAATCATCTTTAAACATTGAATTATATAGACCGTTCTATCGACTCAAATAAAGATTTCATACATTTCTCTACATTTTAGGGTTTTTCTTTATACCCTCCACCATATATGGTGAGGGTATATATCAGTTTGTCATTCCGTTTGTAATATGTCGAAATATAAGTTTAAGACCCCATAAAGTATATATATTCGTGATCCTTATGCAATTTTAAGTCGATTTAGCGATGTCTGTCTGTCTGTCTGTCTGTTGAAATGGCGATCACGACGCGAAGACGCAAGCGGGGGTGCCAATTTTTACCCAGATTATTGAACATCCTCCCGAGCAGTTTGGTATTTAAAATGAGCGAAATCGGTTTAGCGGTTCAAAAGTTATGAGTGAAAATGTGAAGGTACCTCTAAATTTTCCATACAAATTTGTACAATTTTTCTGTATCTATTTTAATTTTCTGTTAAGTAAGTAAAAATCTTATTAAGTCTTCTTCTTGTTTCGATTACATTTATTGTCTTACATATATGAAAATAATAACATTCTTAGAGCTATACATATGTGTGTTACTCTAATAACTATGTTAACGTAAGAAGCAACAATGTTAAAGTCGCTAACAGAGCAGACGTCTGTAATTAACATTACTAAAACTAAATAAATAACATTACTAAAACTAAATAACAAAAGTTCGTTACATAAATTGACAAAACATATTCTTATTACAGTTCATGCAAAATTTAGTATATACGTATATCATCTTCAGCCCATATGGTGGAGGGTATTCAAAAATTCGGCACAGCCGAATTTAGCCCTTTTTTACTTGTTTTTATCTATATTTGCTCTTTAAATATTTTATTTTAATTGAAAAAAATATATATTTTTTAAATATTTACTCAACGCATAATAACATGTCACAGAACTAACGCAAAATAATAGGCCACAGAAACAATGCAAAAGTACCTGTCATAGAACAATTTAAAAAATCAAGAAACCTAACACTCAATTTCCAAAAATTGCACTATCCATTCCCGAAAATAATGCATTCTATGGTATTGAAAAGTTTTGTTACATAATGCTGATTTACATTTTGAAAAAAAAAAATTTGTTGCTAAATATTTGTGCATAAAAATTATTTTTAAAATCAAGGAATAAGGTGTTAAATTTCAAGCAAAGCTAAAGCTAAAAATTTTAAAAATTTCATGCGTAATGGAATCATTCCTCTGTTGCGATATGGTCTTGTTTTCACTTACCGCAGGACTAGTGATTTCAGACACAGCAAGACTTTAAAATTAGTCACAAGATTGGTATTTTATGAACCTAACTTGTTTTCTTCTATCACGGCACAGGTCTCAACTGACTCCATTTTTCCGAAGGGTACTTAGTTTAAAATACATAAAAGTTTCTAAATTTTGTGTTAAGGAATACATTTGTCAAATTATAAATTTTTTTATTTAAAATTTTGTAAAAAAATTGTGTGCATTATTGTAAGATAACAGATCGTAAATTTTTTGTTTAATTCTGGCAACACCCTTATTTAATTTTTCTCCACTCTCAAATAAATTGCTAGGGATTCATTACTTAAGTAAACAAGTGATTCGCTAAATGTAGAAAAATAATTTGTTTTGCTGATTTTGTGAATAAAAATAGTTTAAAACATTGTAAAAACAGTTTTTTAACAGAACAAAAATGTATTAGTGGAAAAACAATATTTTAATATCACTTAAATGTTATATAAAATAGTAAAATTATTCGCGTGACGAATATGTTTTGATTAAGTCAATAATACTTATTTGTAGAACTTATTTTTAAATTTTTTATATAAAATCTGTTGGATGTAAGATGCAGGATTGTACTTCTTCTTGATGGTGGATTAAATAATTGCAAACACAATTGTTATCGGAGTTCGTAATAAATAATAATATGTATTTTTAAATTAAATGTTGCAATAAAAAGACGTAAAAGTTAAAAAAAGTCTGCAAAAAAAAATTTGAACTTAGTTATTATTTTTTAACGTATCGTTAGATTTTTTTAAAATATGAAAAAAATATATAAGGGAAGAAAATACATTACCTAAAAAGCTTTTTTTATTGGATAGTCTTATATAAACATGAACAAATAACATGTGATAATAAATATTCTGCGGTTAAATCATACAACGTTTTATATTTTAACTTAATTATTAAAAATTACCAAAAACGTAAATAGAGTATATGTATGCAAATTGTAATTGAAATTGCTTGACCATGGTATGATCTTATCTAAAGGGTCCTCTCATCGAATGGGCAATATATATTAACTTTGTAAAGTTTTTCAATTATTTTAAAATTTATTGAATGAACGTCTGTTCAAGTGCTTACATCAGTTGTATATAATTTTTCTTGTCCTAAACACAAAGAAACTTAAAAAGTTTACACATGATTTCACACTTGCACAAAAACCTCAATAAACTTTTACAGGCAACCCTTTACAAATCACACAAAAAAAAAAAAAAAACAAAAACTGAGCGGCGAATATAAAGAGAAGCTTGCAGTCGTTCGTATACATACACTTAGAATATTATATAGTTTACAACCATCTACAACCAGATTAACAAAAAAGTATTCAGTTCAGTAAAAAATAAAGGAACATTCATTTATTTATCAAAGAAATATTTATTTTAAATTTTTTATAGATTTGTTCAAAATGTTTTACTGTTATTTACCCATTTTTTTAGTTTTAATTTTATTTTCATTTATTTGAAATTATAAAAAAATACCCACACGCGGAAATTTTTGGTTCATTTGTTTCCGTTACAGTTGTTACAAATTTCAGTTTTGTTTTCTGTATAATTAAAAAAAAAAAACATTGAAAATATTTCAATTTATTTCAATTGTTTCATTTCAAATTATAAGAAATTCATAAACACACACATATGGTCATTCACGCAAAATGTATCTATAGACTGTGTAAGTATACATTTTGTAGATTGAAAAACAAACAAAAATACTAAATACCGAAACACTTTAAAGTAAGTGAATAATTAGATATTTTAAGGAAATTGGCAGCTAAAATTTTAACATTTACTATTTAGCTGATAAATCATTTGTTTTTTATGATGTGTCAGTTTTAAAAATAAGTAACAAATACTATTTGAGTTAAATGAAAAGTAAAGAAACCGGTTTTTAAATGAAATATCTTTTCTGTCATTTTGTGTATTTTCAAATTTTATGCAGTCATATTTTGTGCGAAAAATAGTTTTTTTAAGATTCGTGCGGGCGGACTATATTGAAGCTTAACTAAACTAATTCTTCTGCTACACTTAAAGTTTAAAAATGTAGGCTAAAGTGTAAGGAAAACCCAAAAACCGGAAACTGTCCCAGAGGGAATACATATTTCAGAATAATTATACGTTCCAATATTAA